>CM075304.1:5209000-5483105 GCA_037672795.1 Lagerstroemia speciosa | reverse complement strand
CTCAACCAGCCCAAGAAATCCTACAGAATGATGCCATAGGGAAGAAAAATCCCTCATGGCACATAGATGAATATAAGCACAATTAGTTGGACTTAACTAAAACTATTTGAAACTGCTTTCCTGAGCTCCCCACAACAAATAGATGCTCAGCCTTCTCATGTTTCATCTTGAGAATTGCCTGCAGATAAAAAATGAGTAATCTAAGTTGAGCTTCAGCACAACTGTAAAAAGAAACATGTGATTAAAGTTACCAACCTGGTGAGGTTTAAAGGCTTGACCCTGAGGCGTAGTCAACTGGAAGGACAAGCGCAATTTTGAAGGTGGTTTGCTGATAATGAAACATCATTTGTTGTCTCGAGATTTAACCTAAACATAAAACATTAAATACAAGGACATATCGATGCGAACAGTCCCTTCTAGGCAGATATCTATTCTTGCAGTATTAGCAAAATAATAAACCTTGCCAGTTGGGAGATAATTAAAAAGGGTAAAAGCAGAAATAAAATTCCGAAAGTTGAGGCAACATACTTCTTCCGTACATCAACGCTCCCAAGATCACTGTCAAATACTGAAATTTCCGACTTTTCAATTTTAATAATCCCTGAGATGTAAACGGGAATTTTGATCTGCCCACCAGTGACATAAATTTTCCTATCTTCAGAGTCCTGAAGAGCAATCTGTAGGAAACAAGGCGTTTCATATAAGCAAGAGCAATTACTACAACAGGAAAAAGTAAATCTTGTAAAGAACAGTAAGGATACCTCAAAGACAAAGATATATTTTCCAACATCAATAGACAGAGGTGACAAATCCAGGATGTGAAAGGCACCTTCTGGATCAAAGATGAGTTCCTATGAAACAAAATTCAGCTTAACTGAGTTTAGGTACAAAAAGTATGAACTCAGAACAGTCGTGAGACAAAAAAACTGAGAACAATTTAGGTAGAAGAGGTATGGATTAACTGAGAACAAATTGTCAGCCAAGAAAACTGAGAGCAAGTGGATCAAAATGCAGCAGCCAAGAAAAGAAACATAAATGTATGGAGGCATGCAATGTCTAAAGTACCTGCTTCTCAATTACTGAAACATCCTTCGAACCAGAAGTGAAAATCTGCACCACCTTCACTTTCAAGGTTGGTGATGCTGAACCAAGTGCAGTAGTTACCCTGACCTGCCATATTAATCAAGCATATATCATATCCCAGTCCACAAAGACAGTGTGGTGCTCATAAATTAGTTGTTAACATACTAATTTGTTGACAATAAACTAAGTGAATTACATCAAGTACAGTTGCTGTTACTATTCAAAGTTTGGAAAATTTGTTAAGAAATCCATACCTTGAGCTCGTCTTTGTTTGTCAAAGAAATCACTGTGGCGGGAAGTGCCAATATAAGCGGGACAGAAACCCTACAGAGGCAGATTAAATAATCAAAACCTGAAAATTGCAATTTGATAGAAAAATATTGGTTGCAAATCATCTAACTGAGAATATATAACAGTCGAAGGAGGAATTTGAGGAAAGCCAAGATGTAGTAGTATGCCAATCGATAAGAATCACTTGTGTACCTGCTGTTCTTCAAGCAACTTAGGGAGTCACTTGATTGAAAAATTCCTTAGCATCTCCTGGAACTCCAATGCTAAGAAAATATTTTGTCAAACCCAGTATCTTGTCCTCGGGAAGCTGCAGGTAAATTAAAGCTTTAAAAGCCAGATAAGTTATTAGCTAGTTGATCATGCATCCTCGAGTAACTTGAGCTCACATTCACTCCTCCAGAAACAGTAGAAGCAAAAGCTGTAAGGCCTCGTACAACAGATGAGGTTGTTGCAAGCGGACCCACACCAACAACTTTCTCATCAAAGTAAAAGGTCTCATCATCTACATTAACACATAAAATCTCTCAAATATACCAACAGATTACCATAAAATCCAAGTGCAAAGTCAAATGTCGCAAAATCTAGTCAGCAACCTCAAGCTACCAGAAAATCTCCTAACTTGATTTTAAGATATGATATAGAAGATGAAAAGTATTCCTGCTATGAGATACTTTGACCAAGAGCAGATGCATTAAGAAGAGATGAAAGGATAACATCAGCAGCATGTACCATATTTCTCAATACTGTCAAACAGCTTCAATATATCATTCTTTACTGCATTAATCTGCAAAATAAAGGGAGCATGGACCAATCAGATAATAGAAGCAGTCCGGAACGTCAATACAAATATTAGCCTCAATTCACAACTTTTAAATCAACTGTCATGCTAGAAATGGAAGGAGCTACTTAAAAGTAAATATTTCGAACCTAAGATAAAGGAAGCCCATTAGGAGTGAGCCAAGAAGGTGCAAGCATGCATAAGAGAGAGAAAAAATCAATCTGCATAAACTAGAAAGGGCCTTTTTTAAGATCGAGCCAGGAGTTGATGATACTCAAAAGGATTGAAATCCCATTTATGTGACTGTGCCGAAATTGACAGACTTTATCCATGACTCTATGGACAAAGCTTGACTGATCTCTACCCAATAACCGGAAAGATAAAGATAGGAATCACTTGCAACAATTAACCATTTACGAAACAGAGGCACATATAAAAAAAAAAAAATTTCAATATCATGCAACTACCTCACTTGATTTTCAAGAAGAATCCAAGTAGATTAAATTAGAACCAAGCATCATGTTCAGATGCTCAATGCTTCGCCAAATGTCCTAGGAAGCATATGAAAGGCCAACCAACTGACATGGCTATCCAACCAGAAAGCTCTAGAAGGTAGATGCGCTACTTATTTTGCTCTCTTGGGGTGAATTGCATGAGCAGTTTCAAAAAAATAATGCTGCTCAAAACACTACAGTCCTTGCATTTGAAAAAATGGAAGAGCAAAATGAATCCCTCAATGATGAGGCATCTTGTAGTTAAATTAATTGGGACTTAAAACTATGAAAGAGATTGGTAATAACAGGATTACCCTTGATTGCCCTATCTCCTTCGATGCCAAAGAGACCACTCCAGCCAGTGTTTCAAGAGCCACTCCTATAAGAAATGCAACAAGTAGTGAATAAGTTGTGCAAGCAAAGTACCATTACAAACATTGGAGCTTCCATCTAAAAATGAAGTGGATAAATTGAATCAGCTTCTTGGACAGTTAGAGAGTCGGCGTCGAAAAAATCATCTATGCACATGAATGTGCTTCTTAAGTCATTCATTCATCACTCTCTACAACAGGACATACCAATTTGAGGAGATTATCTATTATCGCCCAAAAAAGGGTAGAATCTGCTGACATGACAATTGTCTATAACTTGGTGGGCACCACAGCAGTTTTGCATCTGACCATTCTAATATGCGCTAAAGTCTAAAATACATGCATGACAGGAAAAGTGATATAGAAAACCATTATCATGTGAATCAAACAATGTTTACCAGCTGCATATGTGCTAGATGCAGGATTGTCAGAGCTGTAGCGCCATCTTCCATCACTTTGGCTTAGAGCCTACCAAAGATTACAGCCATAGAGTCAAAAACTGGAAGATAACTTAAGACAGACCAATTTGGCATCGTCACCAGACTGAATAATGTGAAAAATATTGAAGCGTATTTCCATTGTACTATAATGGTTTTGGCTACATCAGAGATTTAAATGTGAAGTTCTCAAGTAACAAGCTAACAGCTAGAGAATGAACCAATCATTTGCTTAGCTCAACTGATGAATAATTATAACTAACCTTAATTGCATGAAAAACCCCATCCGCATCATCAAGCATTACAACAACTTCAGGCATCTGATTCTGCGAAAGATAAAGCGAAGATTAATCAACAGAGGAATCATGCCAGAATGACATCTTACAATAAAATAAGAACCTGAATTAGACAAAGCAAGAAAGTGCTCGTATTCTCAAACTAAAGCACCCGTCCATCATTACCTTGATCTGAACCAATCCCATAATTGAGTAGTAGAAGTCATTCAATGAGCTTGCATCACTGGGAACAGACTTAAGTTTTGACGCTGTGGCCTTGGCAGAAAAAGAGGAGGGGGAAGTCAATAAAACCATCACAGACATCAGAAAGGTCCATCAAACCAAAAGAAAAGTTTTATGATGATACCTCAAAATGGGACTTCTCGACATCACATCTCAAAAGGCTACTAACTTTCAAGGCATAGAATAGATCCTTTGAGGGTGAAGAGGATGAGCTGAGAACTTCTGAAACCAATGAGCAAGTAGTCCCACGTACATCAGGCTTTCTCTCAACCCCAAGAATCTCAAATGTTTGCAAGGCTTCATATGTCTCTTCTAAGCTGACCACAATTTTCATAGTATGTCAATAACCAGAAACTAGTTTCTCCGAAAGAGCCTATTTCAGTCAAATTACAGAACTGGTGTACAATGAAAGAAAAGCATAAGAGGAAAGACAAACAGCAGTTTACAGTAAAAAGTTACAATTGCAAGTGAATGTAAGTGCTAGAGAATCAACATGAATAATAGGCTTTCTCAGTTCAAACCCAATTTAAGCTTTTTAATACTCGATCAGGAGGTGTTGCAACACCAGTAAAATTCCCTTCTGCCTAGACATGAAAAGATATTCTCATCATTTCTCTGGTTTTAGAGCCTCAACAGAACAGCTGAGTGAAATTAGTACAATGAAAATGAAGAATTCAGATCCGCTCATTATCCAGCAATTCACCTTCAGTCAACGGATTTCCAGGAACCCATAGAGGTCAATGTAAAGCTAACAAATTAGTGTAGTAAGGGTTTTAGCTTAGGTTTTGAGCGAAGAAGCTAAACCTGCCAAAGAATCCATCGGAAGGCATGAAGAGATCGACCGCAGCAGACCGGTGAGCATCAGACACCGGTTGAATATTGGACGCGGCACTGCAGATCGAAGCTGCAGCTACAAGCAGTAGCAGGAGCATAATGCCACCTCCTCCGGATCCCCATCTCCTTTGACCAGCCATTAAAACTGCGAAATAAACATCAGAACCGACAAAGCTACCAGCATTAGGATCAACGCAATGTCGCCAGCAGATTTGAGATCGACCAGCTGGCAGGGAAGCCAAGCTGGACGGAAAAGGGAGGCTGGGGAGAGTTGGCAAGTGAAGAGCCAACCTCGCACGCCGGCGACGGGATCACTGAGAGTGCCACTCTCTCGGCTATTCTGTGCAGAGTCTTGCTTTCTCTGCTCTTCTACGAAGGATCTTCCGTGTGTCCGACTGACTTACCCAGCGAAGGTCAAGCCAATGGCCAGGGAGGAAGGCGACTGGATTGGGCCAGTGAGCACTTGGGCTTTCAGTTGTAGCACAGGACTGAATATTGGGCCAGGCCTGTAAATCTGTTGGGCCTCTAATTTTTTGTCAAGCCCATGTGGAAAACTGGTCCCCCGAAGACAGATCTTTGGAGGTGCGGTGCGTGGAGGTGACTAACTTTTTTTTTCTTTTTGCACGTAAGAAACACATAGCTCTAGAAATGACAAATAAAAAAGTATGAGAATTTTCACTGGTGAGTTCGAATTTAGGACCTCTAGATGAGAGTAATATCGACCGTACTAAACCATATTTGTCGAGGTGACTAGCTTTTCACTCTTGCTCTTTTTGTTTCTTTCATTAACCTTCTGCTTCTCCTATTTGGTATCGATTGATACATTTACCTACCACATTCAGTTGATGGAGCAGATGCGGCAAGGCGGGAAAAGTTTATTGAGCCCCTCGATGTCGATCTGCAATGGAGAGTGGGTAAGGTTTCAGATGGGCAATGCCATCGTGTCCAAGTCTGTATGGGGCCTTCTCCATCCCTTCAAGGCACTGAGATTGGTACAGTTGGCTCAGCTTTGCTTCTATTCTGCGTGGGTTTAACCCATTTACACCTACAATACAATATATCTTAGCGATGGAAACCGACGAGTCGAACGAATTAGTCAGTTTTCTGTTCGATGAACGAAGCGCTCAGGGGAACCTCCTTTCCAGTGTAGAACCTTGGTCGAGCTCGGAAACAAAATCCAAGCAGCAGCATGCAAATCCCTCCGCCCGCCCCCAGAGAGCATCCAATAACTGTCTCTCGCCTCTTGCACCACATCCGGACATGGCATATTACCGATGATCTTTGATAAATCGTGCCGTGTTGTACATGATGCTCCTCAAGAAAGATATGTAGCAGCGAATCGATTCTGTTCCATATTTGCTCCAGTCAGCAATTCTACTGTCGATAAGTTTAACGTTATAGGGCCGGCAAGCAGACCAATGCGGGTCGGTTGTTGACTGCAGGCGGCTCTGAGAATCTTCTTCCCATCAAATTTTTTAAGAAAATGTCTATAATTAATTTCTTAATTAATAAAAATTAGATCTTGCAGGACAATTCATTGTTTTCCACAAGAAAAATTGCAACTTTTATTATAACCAGACAACTGCAATCAGCTATCTCGTCAGGGAACGCGATCTGACCCTCGACGGCATCAGGTTCTTTACATTGTAAGATAAGCTGTTGTTTTAAAATACTTCTATCCGTTGTTATTATGAGCCTGATCTTTTTGGTATATTTTGGTATTCCGATTTATTTCACAAGCTTGCTTAGTTTATAGTTTGCGACATAAGAAAGGAAAGAGAATTGGAATATAATTGGTGAGGAAAAGGAAGAAGCTTGGAGGGAACGTGGAGACGACGTGGGAGCAAATAATAAGGTTGTTTAGAGATTCAGAGAATACAGAGTAAACGGAAGAGAAGCCGAGAGTCTCGCGCGGACGGCCGAGGAAAATAAATTGAAGAGAAGGACTCATTGGACCCATCTTCCCCGTCTCACTTCATCCCGAAATTCCCGCTCTTCTTACCATTGATACCCACCGCCTCGGCCCTTTTAATTTCATATCGGTTCGTCTTGTTATCATTGCTGTTGCTTTTGCCTCTGATCATCAATCAGTCAATTGACCAAAGGGGTAACCACTCATCCCGTTTCTTCTCCTCCTCCTCGTCCCTTTAGAATTGCTTTCTTGATATTTTTTCCATTGACTCTTGAGCTTCACGCGTTTTATTGTTCCGGGTTGGTATTGCTGCGTCCTTGACTGTGATGATGATCGTTCGCCCGATGTATTTTGTGGTTTTCTTTTCGTTATCTCGGTTCAGTTTCTCATGTGGGTAATACTCCAAATGTTTGTAAATTTTTGGACTGTTTACTATTGGCTAATCTATTTGTTGCAACTTGCAAACGAAGGTTTTTGTTTTTTTTTCAAGGAAGCTGCTTTTTAGCCTTCTTGTTTCTCCTCTTTATTTATTCCAAGGAGTAACCACTCATCCCGTTTCTCCTCCTCCTCCTCCTCCCCCTCCTCCTCCCTTTATAATTGCTTTCTTGATGTTTTTTCCATTAATTCTTGAGCTTCACGCGTTTTATTGTTCCGGGTTGGTATTGCTGCGTTCTTGATTGTAATGATGATCGTTCGCCCAATGTATTTTGTGGTTTTCTTTTCGTTATCTCGGATCAGTTTCTCATGTGGGTTCTGCTCCAAATGTTTGTAAATTTTTGGATTGTTTACTATTGGCTAATCTATTTATTGCAACTTGCAAAAGAAGGTTTTGTTTTTCAAGGAAGCAGCTTTTTAGCCTTCTTGTTTCTCCTCTTTATTTATTCAATTTACCATGTGGTTTTCGCCTAAGGTGTTTCTGGGTGTAGAAGATTTCAAAGGAGGCTGATATTTGATGATGGGTCATCTTACCCTCTACTGTAGGTCTGCGCTGTGCTATTGAGAACTTTCGAGGCCTCTTATTAAGTTGCATGCTAGCATGGTTCATAATTGATCAATTCTGTGGGTAGCCTGTTGAGGGATCGTGCTGAGTTTAAGATGGATTCAGCTAGGAGTTGGCTTCAGAAATTACAGCCCCGAGATAAGTTGAGAGTGGTGTCAAAGAAGAAGGATCCGGGTGGCTCTGGGAGAGAGGAAGGATCTGTCCAGTCAGGAGACGAAGCGCCCTCTAATGTCACAAAGCAGAGAGCTGCTGCTGCAAAGCAGTACATTGAGAATCACTATAAGGAGCAGATGAAGAATCTTCAGGAGAGAAGGGAAAGGTAATGCTAACATTTCTCTATTGAAAAGAGGCTTCATAACCTTAGAGGACATGCTATAACTTTAAGTTGTTATTTTACTTGGGAAAGTTCAGTCTTTTGCTTCAGTGGTTGTTTGAGTGTTCATCTTCTTACCTGTGCTGTGTATGCATGTAGCAATTTATTCCGCAATTTAATGAAATGGTGGGGTGGTTAGAGAAGTTGAGAAGCTGATCTCGCTATGATCCGTAGTCTTCATAGGTACTCGGTGGACTTTTGGTTTGTAAAGAGAGTTTTAGTTGTTCTCTCACTTGAAATCTTCAAAGCTCCTTGATCTTAATTTTTTTTCCTGGCTATTCTGATGTTCTTTTGGCCGCTTGTTTATAATGGTCTTCTCAATTCTTTAAAGGCGAAATATTTTGGAGAAAAAGCTGGCTGATGCTGATGTCTCTGAGGAAGATCAAAATAACCTCCTTAAGTTCTTGGAACAGAAGGAAACAGAGTACATGCGCCTTCAGAGGCATAAAATGGGTGCAGATGATTTTGAGTTATTGACAATGATCGGAAAAGGTGCTTTTGGTGAGGTGAATAATTTCTTTCAGCTTCTTGGCTTGCATGTGTTTCTAAAGAATTTTCTAGTTGCTAAAAGCTTGTGAATGATCCACTCTTCGTTAGGGACTGGCCAAAATTTCTTACCTTTCTGATCTTGGTTTTGTTTATGCTGTATTGTTTGGTTTTCATGTAAGGAAAATGCTGAACTTGGTCCTGCTTATGGTTATGGTTTTTTGGTTTCCTTAGAAGGCAAATGAGTTTTCTCTAAACTTGGTGTCCGGCTAGCTCTTAAGTTTGATAGCATCTAGTTTCGTACTTTGCCTTTGATAAATTTTCTTTTGCATCTTCACCCTTGTGAAATGTATTATGATGTTAATAAGGATGAATCGCTTTAGTTTGATAGCATCTAGTTTCATACTCTGCCTTTGATAAATTTTCTTTTGTGTCTTCACCTTTGTAAAATGTGATTATGATGTTAATAAGGATAAATCTCTTTCTGTTTTAGGTTAGAGTTTGCAGGGAAAAGACAACAGGCCACGTATATGCCATGAAAAAGCTTAAGAAATCAGAGATGCTTCGCCGAGGTCAGGTAAACTTTTCAAAACACAATACTCACAATCGTGACTGAGGTACCTTCAGATTTCTGAATATTCCAACTCAATTTGGATAATTGGACTATATTAACTAATGATTTCAGCAACCTAATGCTGTGTAGTTTGTGCTGATTGCATTTACATTTATGTCTTGTTTAGGTTGAGCATGTCAAAGCTGAGAGGAATCTCCTCGCAGAGGTCGAGAGTAACTGCATTGTGAAGCTATACTGCTCTTTTCAGGACGAGGAGTTCCTCTACCTTGTTATGGAGTATTTGCCCGGTGGAGACATGATGACTTTGCTCATGCGTAAAGATATATTGACTGAAGATGAAGCGAGATTTTATGTTGCAGAGACTGTTTTAGCCATCGAATCAATCCATAAGCACAACTACATTCATAGGTTCGTTTCTGGAAAATTTCTGTTAATTATGCACTTTGATTTTCTAAAAAATGATCCTGCCGGATTCAAGTGTTGTCTGGCTTGAGCTTCAAACTCTTTTGGAGCTTAGCTGAATAACATTCTCCAGGCTTGAGCTTGGCTCTGGGCCATCCTTACTGGGATGAATTGGATGATTGCTCATACTCGATAATTTTTAGATCAAGTAAACTTGATTCATTTCCTTTTAATGACTCCGAAAAGACAGCAAGCTGTACCTCAAAGTCTGTCTGGGTCAACTCGACTTGACTCAAGGTAGAGTCAAGTTCAGAATTACAGAATTTCTAAGAAATTGAGGTATATTTGTGAATTCGAGATTTGATTGGACTCACTACTCATTTGGGATTAGCACCGCCAAGCTTGGGCTTTGGTTCTATAGACTAAAAGTTTAAACATGAGCTCAAGAGGGGTTGAGTCAAATCCAAGTGCTCATCAAGTTGAGTCCAAGCAACTCCATGAGGAGCCTGGCTTGCTTGCAGCCTTGTAAGAAATTATCACTATGTCGAACAGAGGACTGATTTTTCTCTTCATTATTTGAACAGAGACATAAAACCGGATAACTTGTTGCTGGATAGATACGGACACCTGAGACTGTCAGATTTTGGGCTCTGTAAGCCTTTGGATTGTAGTACGTTAGAAGAGCAGGATTTCACAATAGGAAACAACAATGAGTCCTCGCAAATCAGTAAGCAACCTGCAGCTCCAAAGCGTACGCAGCAAGAGCAACTGCAGCATTGGCAGAAGAACCGGAGGATGCTCGTAAGCTTTGGTGAATTTGCCTTGGGAATTTTCCTTTTTCGGAGGAATGCAGCTGTTAATCCCCATCTAACAGGAAATTTTTTTGGGTCACCCCTTCTAAAAACCTGAGTAATAGATAGAAAATATGTCTGATAGGGCTTTGGGACTCTTATATTATAAAAAGTGGCTTCTACAGTACATTTTATTCATTTTATTCTTATTCTCTTCATGTCTCAGCTTGAGAAAGACGGAAATTGGTAAATATTATCATTTTCTGAATCGAAGAATTCAACTAGCTATTCTAAATGATAATTTAAACTGTTCGCAGGATACATTTAGGTAGAACTGATAGGGCAAAAAGGATACATTTAGGTCGAAAATTATCTTTCTTGGTTCTACTAAGGTATATATGATTCTGGGAAGCATCTTTTTTATTTGATTATTGCTATTAATCTGACGTGCAGGCTTACTCCACTGTTGGTACTCCTGACTATATTGCTCCAGAGGTTCTGCTGAAGAAAGGTTATGGGATGGAATGTGATTGGTGAGTTTATGTATGTATATTACTCGTGGAATTGGAATAATGCAGTTTCTTGGAGTAAACTGATGTTCATTTATTCAGCACTGTAGGTCATTGGTTTTTTTTAAATCTCTCGAGCTGTTCACTTTTTAGATATTTGATTGCACTGGAGATTTGATGTTCGCTTTTGATAGGTGGTCACTTGGTGCTATTATGTATGAAATGCTCGTGGGTTATCCACCTTTTTATTCTGATGATCCTATGACGACATGTAGGAAGGTATCTTCACAGTGGTAGTGAACTTCTAGATGGATCGCTCTCTTTAGTTTGACGATCTGCATGCTTTATCTGTCAAATGCGAGTCCCCAGTGTTTATTTCTTTAATTATTTTGGTTACCACAGATTGTGAACTGGAGAACTCATTTGAAGTTTCCTGAAGAAGCAAAAATTTCTCGTAAAGCAAAGGATCTGATCAGCAAGCTTCTGTGCAATGTGAACCAGAGGCTGGGAGCTAAGGGCGCCGATGAAATAAAGGTATTGTAGGGTGTGTCCCACTCTGAGCTCTTGAACTTATCTGCACCTAGTCTTGAGTGAGGGGATATACTTGTTTGATTCTTAAATTTCAGGTCCACCCGTGGTTTAACGGTATCCAATGGGATAACATATACCAAATGGAAGCTGCATTTATTCCAGAGGTTAAGGATGAATTGGACACGCAGAATTTTGAAAAATTCGACGAGGTACAGTTTATTAGCACTTTAACTACTCTACATTATCAAGTTACTAAAAACCGGAAATGGAAGGAAAAAGCTGGAAACAAGGGCCATCTTTGATCTATTAATATCTCGAACGTTCTGATTGTTGAGCCTGCACCAGTATATACCTGTTAGAACACTGGTCAAAACTCTTTTTCGGTGTAGGCATCCTTTATCAGTCAAGTAACCTTTTTCTCGCTACTTCATTTTTTATTTCCAGTCTGAAAACCATGCTCAAACTTCATCGAAGTCAGGCCCGTGGAGAAAGGTCAGCTGTCTGTCTGTCTCATTTGTCTTCCAGCATATGGATCCATCTGTCATCCTATGTCTCAAGTTTTTCAATTTCTGCGGTTCCATGGTATACATTTGTGAACTCGTTCATCTTCCCATTCTTGCAGATGCTTTCTTCTAAGGACGTCAATTTTGTGGGGTACACATACAAGAACTTAGAGATAGTCAATGATTATCAAGTGCCAGGAATGGGTACTCTTGTCTACTCTCTCTTGATATCAATATGAGTTCTTTCTTTGTGAAAATTGCAGCAATTGTGCACAACTCTTTGGAAAAGTTATAAATTGGTACAAAATGGAAGGGGGGAAAAAACATAACCCAGAGCTACAAAATGTTTTCACCATGATATGATTTAGTACATTTCTCAAACTTCACTGGCGAGGCTAACATGCGCATAGGTGGATTCTTAGCAACCAGAAGGAAGTATACGTGACATGTGACTAAGATGATTATGCGGTAAAAAGACTCTTCTGCTTAACATTTTCTTCTTCCCCTTTTCTTTTCTTGCACCCTACTTTCTCCTAGTTAGATGCCACGTATGCTTCTATCCGCTTGCTAGGAGGCCACATATGCTTCCGTTTGCTCCATCAATTAACTTTTGATGGAATGTACTAAGTGGTAGCACGGTGAAAACATTTTGTACATCTGGATCAAGTTTTTTTTCCTTTCATTTTTCACCGATTGTAAATTTGCCAAAATGTTGTGTACCATTAATTGCAATTTCACTCTCTTTCTTTCACATAAGGTCAATCAGTGATATATTTTCTCCTTTGATTTTCTGCTTTGTAGCTGAATTGAAGAAGAAAAGCACTCAACCAAGGAGGCCTTCTGTCAAGTCGCTTTTTGGTATGCTTTCAACTCTATGTCCTGGTAGTATTTGTGCTAGTCTCCATACACAAGTTTGCATGCAGATTACTGTTAAGCCTGAGCTGGCATTAGAATGCCTGTACTATTATGTGTACTGTATGCCTGTCTCTCTACATCATGCCCGATAGCCTCTTTACATCATGCCCGATAAAACGGAGGCATATATAAAGTTGGAGACTCGAATATCTGATACCGCTTCTGATAACTCATCGAGGGACAGTGCCAGTTCTTCAAACTATTCTGAGTCTGTATATTTAACTGTGTGTGTTGCAAACATCTACTGGCTTGTTTTAACCGATTCTTGTCTGGAATTTCTGCAGAGGGCAACTGCGAGACCGCGGGTACTGCTATCGATAACCAACCTGTTAAATGAACCTCAATGACTCCTCTGCCTCTCAGTCATGGATGTTTTTACATTTTTAACGCCTGATTTTTGGTCCCCTTTTCTCAGCTTAGCCGAGAACTCTGACATGATATCAAGCTCCTCTTTCACCGCTGGATGTTTCAACCTTTCACAAACCACCGCCGGCGCCCTTCTTTCGGTCTCCGATTCTCGGTAACTTCAGATGGTCTGTGTAAGTCACGAGATGTGTCGAGAACTGTTGGAAGCTCTCCGCATTCGATTTCTGTCGGAATCGTGCAGATGTTAGAACAGATTCAGTATCATCCTCTGACCATTGATGTGTAATTTTATACTCTCTCTCGACTTCGAGTTATTTGTACATCTTGAAACCATTTATGTGTAACTTCAAGCTCTTTCTCGTCTTGGGAAGTTTCTTGTACATCTCCGACAGTTGAAAGATGAAGTATTTGATTCTGTAATTTACACAGGATGTTGGCACTCGGTATCACTAGTGTACAAAATCTGGGGTTTTGTTTTTGAAGATTGTTCTGGTCGTCCTTAGCTGTACTTGTTCATCCCAGTGCAGGAGGAACGAGATCTGGTGCAATGCATCGTTCTTGATCTGTGATTTTGTATTCCGTTCTGGTCACTCGAGCTTTTCATTCACTTTATTTTTCGTGTTTACTCCCTTGTTTCCTGCCCTCCAATTCACCGGTGAGGGACAAGAGGTCATTCATTTTTAAAAACTTTCACTGTATTTTAATTTTTCCACGTAAGATTTTGTAATAATTATAATAATAAGCTAAATAAAAAGAAAAGTGAAACTGACAATTGAATATTAAATTCGATTAAAAACATTTGGAAAACCAAAAAGCAGGAGAATTGGGAAGAATCTAACCTTATTTTATAGAATTTATTCTTCAATAAAAACACTATCTTTGTTATTGAGAAAATGAGAGTAACACTAGAGACAACTATTACATTATATAATATTTTATGACTTTTGTATTCAATCATAAATATATTGAAATCATGCGAATTTAATCACCGGTATCTCGGTATCGGTCACATCAAAGCAGCAGAACGGGCATTCTTAATAGAAGATATTTTGACACGTGTGAATAAATAATCAACATCTGAATTGTAGACCTCACAAAAAAAAAAAGAGGATTGTCATTGATCCAAATTCGTGCCGTTAAAATACTAAATTGAAAGACATGTACAAGCGGTAAATTTTCGATTTTTCCTTACCTTCTGGGTCGGACAGGACAGGACGTTATCCGGCGGCTTTTGTCTGGAACTGTTTCTCGTTTTTCCTGTTTCTTGTACCATTAGCTACGAATCTCTGACAATGGAGGGGTTGGCGGCCCTGAACGCGGCGGCTAGGGTTTCGATTCGGGTCAGACGTTCGGTTCTCCGGGACGGCCCCTCGAAGCACTTCGCAAGGTCTTCCTCTCCTCTGTCGGTTGCAATGATCAACCACAATCCCCGCCTGCCGCCGGTTCGAGCCCAGCAGGTAAGCCCCATTCGAGCTCTTTTGTTTTCCGGCAGCCTCTTTTTTTCCAATACGTCTGTTTGCACATTGCAATTGGAGATGGATTTCGAGAAAGTTGCTTCTTTTCAACCGTTTTCCTTTGATGCTCCAGGCTTAGCTGTCAATGTAGTAAGAATGTGTTGAATTAATCTCGGCCTTAGCTCTGAGTCATTTTCTTGCTGAAAGGGACCCGTTTCATGTGAATTGTGCGAATTGGGAGTCAAGTGCAATGGTTGTTCAAAAATCTCTTGGTTTCGGTTGTGCAAAATGTGCAAGATTTTGTGGGTTTGAAGTGGTATGGGCTATGGCAGCTAATTTCGAATGCAGTCTGAGACAGGTGATATGTCAAGTGCGGTGACAACAGTGAGCGATTCCCCAGAAAATGCTCTTGAGGCCAAGGAATGGGAGTTCGGGCTGCTTCAAGATGAGGTAGCTGCTAGCCAGGGGATAAGGATTCGAAGGAGGCCACCTACTGGACCCCCTCTGCATTATGTGGGCCCCTTTGAGTTCCGTCTGCAGAATGAAGGCAATACTCCTCAAAATATACTGGAGGAAATTATTTGGCATAAAGACGTGGAAGTTTCGCAGGTGTACCATTTAAGTTTGGCTCTGAAGTTTTAGCAACCTTTTCCATGTTCTGAATCTTCTGGTGTTAGGCCTCTAATTGCTGTTTTTAGTTGAAAGAGAGGATGCCGCTCCCATCACTCAAGAAAGCCCTTGACTCTGCTCCACCAACAAGAGATTTCGTTGGAGCTCTTAGGGCAGCTCATGAAAGAACTGGACTTCCTGGACTGATTGCTGAAGTGAAAAAGGCTTCTCCAAGTAGGGGAGTGCTGAGGGAAGATTTTGATCCGGTAAAATTGATGCTTCCTCTTGCTAGGAATAGTCGTTCAGCCTTTCCAAATTTCTTGATGCTATAGTTAAGGGCTGATTCATGTCACTGCCTTCTCGTTCCTCCCCTAAAACAGAAGAAAGTTAACATTTATTTATCAGGGCACCGGTTTTTTAAATTAATCCTATGCTACAATCTTATTAGTCTTAGTTGAATATTTTATTTATTAGGTTGAGATTGCTCAAGCTTATGAGAAAGGTGGAGCAGGTTGTTTGAGTGTGTTAACAGACCAAAAGTACTTTCAGGTAGGCAATCTCTTTGTTTTTCATACAGTCCTGTGACTCTCGCCATTTCCAATGTTCAAAGCTTTATTCATTTTGGAAACAGTAGTTCAGGAGTTCTGAGCCTGCAAATAAATTGATTAGATGCTATATTTGTTCTTGTGTTTGTGACATCAGGGAAGCTTTGAAAATCTAGCGGCAATAAGGAATGCCGGAGTCAAGGTCCTTCTACGGAGCCCTGCTATAGACTGTATCATTAACCTCGTATGCATCCTTTGATATAAGATTGTGGGGGATGGATTTTGACAGTAGAAACATTCTGCAGTGTCCTCTGCTGTGCAAAGAATTCATCATTGATGCATGGCAGATCTACTATGCCCGGACAAAAGGTGCTGATGCTATTCTCCTAATTGCAGCTGTTCTGCCTGATCTTGACATCAGATACATGGTCAAAATCTGCAAGATGCTAGGCTTGGCAGCACTCGTTGAGGTCCAGCACTTAGCTTCTTTTCCTCTTTGACTCAACTTGTTAATATAGCAAGTGTTCTAGCCTTCTCTAGCTTTTAGTGAACATGTGCTAATTGAGAGAGTAAGGTTATTTCGTGATGAAAGTACGTGGAGAATGCTCTTTCATCAGGCTTTTATACTCTATCTCTCCTTGTCTGTTTTGGCTGCATTTTGTTTTGGAATATCATTCTGTTTATAGACAATAAGCTCCCTCCATATGTTGGTCAAAGTATCAGATGCTTTCATAATTCTTAAAGATGAAACTTTTGTTTATGCAGGTGCATGATGAGACAGAAATGGATCGTGTTCTGGGAATAGGTGGAGTTGAACTAATCGGGATCAACAACCGTAACTTGGGTAAAGCTTTGTATAATTTTTGAGATTTAGCTCTCTCCATCAATTCAGACTTGCTTAAAATGCCTCTGTCTCTGAGGCATTTCTGCAAAAATATTCCTACTGCCACGTCTCTTAAGTGTTCAGCAGAGGTTAAACTGTTGGAAGATATTGAAAGATGTCCATTTTGTATGCTGATATTTGGCCTGACCGTCCTTAGAAACATTTGAGGTGGATATCAGCAACACTAAGAAGCTCCTGGAGGGCAAGCGTGGTGAATTGATCCATCAAAAAGACATCCTTGTAAGGCCTCTCGATCCCGTCAAAGTTTCTTTTTTTTTTTTTTGGATAAATATTGCTTTCAAGAGTTTCGAGTTTTCTATCTTTCAGTTTGATAGTTCACAGTTTATTTAATTTGCCACTTTTTTTAACAAATCTGGAATTGAAGGTTGTTGGGGAGTCGGATTGTTTACACCCGATGACATTGCTTATGTTCAAGAAGCAGGTGTTAGAGCAGTAAGTTCTTCTCCACTCATCATAGAACTTCTCTAAAAGGGCGTTTTTTTGCCCTTTTTTCCCGGTAACAAACAACTTCAGTTTCAATTCATCCAAGAATGTCTGTCTCTTAGTATACATGTTTGAAGAATTGTATAGGTTCAACACATGAAGGAGAGATGAATGGCATGAGAAGTCAGTTTTCTTTTCTGGCACAGGTTTTGGTTGGAGAATCGATCGTGAAGCAGAGTGACCCAGGCAAAGGGATTGCTGGTCTATTTGGAAGAGACATATCACCTTGATCTAAGGATATAATCTATATGGATGAAAGGACCTTGTATGAACGAGTCTGGGGATCGAATCTCAAGTTTTACTATTTTCATATAAATTTTGGCCACTTACATCCGTTGAACCAGGACTATCCCAAAACAGAGTAAGATTTAGTTATATCCATTGTCCTGTTGCACTGTCTCCAGTAAATATCAGCTGAAGATTTTACCAGTTACATGATTTACAATCCGATTCATCCCATCTTTTCTGGGTTTCATTTTTCAAGCAGAAAGAGAGATCCCAGGGGAAAATGGAAGCTTTCTTAGGAGACATTGATTGAAATCAAGGGAAGAGTGATGGGAATGATTGCAAGAATTTTCTTTCAAAAAGGTCGCTACCCCGCACACCAATTCCAATATTTAAGTCCAACACTTCAATATGCGTTGAATGGCTTACAATGGGCTTGAGTCTTATTAATGGAAATCTGAATTGGTTGAGGTCTATTGGATATTTTAGTTGTTAGTTGGTGTCACCGGAAAAAGAAAAACGTGTCCCTAAAAGTGGACTCCTGTGCTATAGCCTCGGCCTTACGGGCCTTTGACAACAAAGGCTTACATTCGATTGCAAAGGAAAAGAAAGCGAGGTGAAAGAAATTAATTCCTTAACCCTTTTCTGTCCCATGTTTTAATTTTACCTAAAAACATAAAATAATTACTAAATTATGTGTCTGGAATTCCTTTAGTGGATCATTTTCATGTACTTGCTGGTATAATTGTACACTACCACGTGATCTTATTCGGGTTTGTCCATACTTAATCAACATTTGATTAGTTCTCATCGGACATGATTAGCATGGAACCCCCCCGACAGACAACCTTTTTTCCGAGTCGGGAAAAGAGACACATGGAAGTTCATTGACACGGAAAAAGGAACTTTAAAAGGACTGAAGCATGGGGGGTGAGACCACATCATGACCTCCCCACCTTTTGCTGAATGGATCAATGTTGTAATTGATCAAAACTCGTGTAGACACCTACATAGGAGTGACATAATAGTGACATAATATGCATCTTCATTAAATTGTAATGAATGGTATAATATTGACCTGATTGATAACATTTTAGCATGATTCACGAGTCGTAAAATGCTCGAACCAAAAATTGATCCCGAGTTAAGTTTTCTATCTTGGGCAAAAGCCGAAACACAGCTCACAAGAGGACCACACTTTAAAAATTCGAACGTTGGAGTAGATATGGACAGGATCCGCCCCTCCCCGAAGTCGTCACAGTAAAGCCAAAAACTTGATGAATCTCTGACTGATCGATCCCCCGACTCTTCCATCATTTTCATTCGTACTCTATACCAATGGAGCAACAGTTTTGCCCAACGAAAATTTTCAGCCTTTCAGTTACGAGGATGTTCAAAATAATAAAAAGTTTCAGCTGTTATAGAGAATAGCTACTGTATATGATCGTGTAGAGAAACGGGCTGGTGCGGTAACGGTAAAGTTCGGATTTTTACTTTGCCTTTAGCTAGTGGCCTCCTTCATGCCTGTGGGAAGCTGAAAGAACCACTGGATATTTGTTCTCTTGGGTTTGGCTTTGGTTGTTGAGGTGACACAGGTAAGCGGAATGTAAACCAAAATGAAGGATAAGTGATTGATTACAAATATGGTAAGGCTAAACCTGTTCGATATCTCTTTTATTTAGATAAAATCTCGAATTTAAATATTATAAGTGGAGAAATCCACTTGAGCTTTAGTTATTAGATTTCTTTTTTTTTTTGTCGCCAGCCACGGTATCCAAGCAGGCCCCACCAGCGGTGAGATGGCATCTTTTAGCCAACCATACTTGACTAATCCGTTGGTCGCCCCGGGTCGCACGCCTGGCAATGGCGGGTGAGGCTCCCAAGAGGGGTGTCTGCGTACGTGAGGTCTCGAACCCGAGACCTCCTTAAGCGGCACCGAGCTGCTTACCACTCGGCCCAACCTCTCTTGGTGTAGTTATTAGATTTCATAAAACAGGAGGAGAACAAACGAGCAATCTGTTATATACTTGCCCTGTAGCATTTTCCCCATGTATAAAGTTGGGGGGAAAAATGTCAATCTGCACATCATCCAAGAAAGTTCCCAGATTCTCCATTAAATATCCATGAGAAGTCTCTTCCACTTCTTGGCCAGCTTCTGCTCCTTCTCATACACGCTTTTAGTCTTTTCCCTCTCTACTAGCACCAGAGGCAGAAGAGAAATCGGGGGTAGAAGATGGAACTTGTTACTCTTAAGTCTCTCACTCTACTCTTCTCTCGATTAACGGAGGTTTAAAGTTAATGTGCACCTCTTGCTCTTCTTCTCGGCGCTCTCGGGAAAGGTGACTGTTTTTCTTGTTGGGTGCCTAGTATTGTTCATTCTTTTCCCAACAATGGAGGTCTTGTATCGATGGCACTTGGCGGCGGCGGCGGCGATGCTTTCAGTGGGGATGCTCATGGCGAGCACTTGGTGTCAAGAAGAAACAACGGCCGTGTACATAGTTACATTGACTCAAGCGCCTGCTGCTAATTACTACTCAGATGTGCTTAAGAAGGACCGGGATGGCTTTCAAAAACAAAGCTCTTCTGGGAAATCAACTCTATTGCACAAACCCAGGTGCGGTTCTTTTCTTATTTTCTCTGTCTGGGAGCTATTTTTACTATCTGTTGCTGAATTTACTGCAATGTTTTTGGAGAAACAAAGCTGTCAGGATTTCAGTAAGCTGCTTGACTAATATAAGTATAAGCTAATAAGTAAAGAATATGGCCGTTGAGAGTGGAACTCGTAAGGGATAACGTGTGAATCTTTGAATGGTGTAGGACAGATGCGAATGTTTTCTTTGCCCCCTAGATGTTATCTTGATAATCCGAGGAACTTCTGCTTCTTGTCGGTTAAGAGTGTACTTTGGCTTGTTATTTCATTGGACTCTGATGGGTGAAGCCAGGAGGATTCACCCTGAAGCAAGTATTATTTGGTTATCCGGAAGCACTCATTATTGGCATTGGATTCTCCTTTTTTGGGAACCAATGGTTGAAGAAGTTTTTTTTCCCCCTACACATTTTACTACCTCCTTTTTATGATTCCTCTGATGTATAGTGACTTTGGTGCATTCCCTGAAGTTCTGTACTCATAAATTTAGGAACACCTCACAGTCCCATGGGAGCTCTGGTTCTTTCATCCCCCGTGTTCATGATGTGCTGCTGAGAAGAGCATTAAGGGGAGAGAAATATCTGAAACTTTACAGCTACCACTACTTGATTAATGGATTTGCAGTTCTTGTCACCTCTCAGCAGGTTCATTCACTCACTGAAACCATTTTTCTTGTCTTCATGTTCTCGGTTTCATGTCATCAGTGTCTTTAGATTGCAATGCAAGAGTATTTATTAGTATTTTTAGCGAGTATTTTTCAGGAATTCTTAGCACTGCAGGGAGACCATGAGCTATAACTTATGCTTGTATATGAAAAAAGATTTCTTTGGTCTGGGCCAAGGTAAATTTGGTCAATCATAACTGACCGATGCTATGGATCCTAAATTGATCCTGAAGCCGGCCTTGATAATGAATCGTTGTGATTGACTCGGTTGATGGGAATGTTTTCTAGGCATGTGTTTTCTAAAATTTACGAATCTTGGGACTCAGGATCACTCTTTATTCCCAGTTATGCTATAGATTTAATCGGTTTTATGTTTTGGGAGAAATTAAAAGCAGTTGCCATGCATCATATTAGGGAAAAGGTATTTGGACATAGAAAAATTTTAATTGGACACTATTCTTAATTTTTTGGAGGCCGACAAGCTCTCAAGGAGAAGAGAAGTGGCAAATGTGGTCTTGGACTTTTTGGTTGGAACTGCCACGACCTACACTCCTCAGTTTCTTGGTCTTCCCAATGGCGCATGGGTTGGAGAAGGTGGCTATGAATCTGCTGGAGAAGGAGTAGTGATTGGGTTTGTGGATACAGGCATTGATCCTACACACCCGAGCTTTTCTGACCATATATCAGGCTGCCCATATCCAGTCCCAACTCGTTACTCAGGTATTTGTGAGGTTACTCCTGATTTTCCATCAGGATCCTGCAACAGGAAGCTTGTTGGTGCCCGCCACTTCGCAGCATCTGCTATCACCAGAGGAATCTTCAATTCCTCCCAGGACTATGCATCGCCATTCGATGCCGATGGTCATGGAACGTAAGTCTTCCTCACTGTTCTTTGTATAATTTAAAATTAGCAAGAAACTTTGGCCACTGGTTCAGGATGTTTATGGAAACTGACGAATCTAATAAGTGTACAGGCACACTGCTTCTGTTGCAGCAGGGAACCATGGGATTCTGGTCATAGTTGCTGGCCATGACTTTGGAAATGCAAGTGGAATGGCTCCTCGTGCACAGTAGTTACTCAAAGCCTTACCTTCTTTACAGTCTTCTTAGTGGCCTCTTCTTGGAGAATTTCCTTTTGCTTTCATTGAAGCGGAGACTGAATAAATATATTGTCTGCAGCATTGCCGTTTACAAGGCATTGTACAAGGGCTTTGGAGGTTTCGCTGCAGATGTTGTTGCTGCAATAGACCAGGTAAATGGACCACTGTCTTATGAGTAATATTGTCCAACATTTTTAAGTAACTTTCACACTTATCCAATATGATTTTGTTTGGTTACAGGCAGCTCAGGATGGTGTTGATATAATAAGCTTATCCATAACTCCTAACAGGCGCCCTCCGGGAATTGCAACATTTTTCAATCCCATAGACATGGCTTTGCTCACAGCAGTAAAAGCTGGGATCTTCGTAGTTCAGGCAGCCGGGAACACCGGGCCCTCACCTAAAAGCATTTCCTCCTTCAGCCCATGGATCTTCACTGTCGGTGCTGCCATGCATGACAGGGTTTACAAAAACTCAATTACTCTTGGGAACAACGTGACCATTCCTGGAGTCGGCCTTGCACGTATGTCACATCTCTTCTTTTTGCTGCTATTTCTTTATAGGAGCATATTTGTATTAGCACTTCCCCCAGGGAGGTTGTATCCGTAACTTGTAGAAAAACTTGTTTTCACAGAAAACCTGGCATCTTCTTTTTAACTTTGGATTTTTTTGCAAACACCAATAAACTAAATTAGGATACCATATCCGAGTTATCTGACTGGTTTTCCTGAAAGCTTAAGCTCAGAATAAAGTGCTAAAATGAGTTTTGAATTACTCGAGATTACGAAGAAGCTCAAACAGGTGATTTACAATTGAGACTTACAAAGGCATATAGCTAGGAGCTAAGCTCTGTTACCATATTAAGAGACCAAATTTTTGTGAAAGCTGAAGCTTCTATGAAGGTGCAGCAGTGATGGATATCGATTGCATTTAGCAGCACTTGTAGAAATTGATGTAGGAGAAATTTACAGTGAATGAGAGGAAATGTGTATCTTTGTTCTAGTGCTACTTCCTATGACTGGAGCCCTATTTTTTCAAATAGTTAAGCATCTTATTTTGTTCACCTTTGTTCAGCGGGCACGGACAAACATAACATGTACCCACTAATTTCTGCACTCGATGCCTTGAACAATGGCACAACTGTTACCAGCGACATGTATGTGGGAGAGTGCCAAGATTCTAGTAGCTTCACTGAGGAGCTAGTGAGAGGGAACCTTTTGATGTGCAGCTATTCAATTCGGTTCGTGCTGGGGCTCTCCACGGTCAAACAGGCCTTGCAAACAGCCAGCAACCTCAGCGCTGCTGGTATTGTTTTCTACACGGATCCGTTTGTGATTGGGTTTCAGCTCAACCCGATCCCGATGAGAATTCCTGGCATCATTATTCCATCTCCTGATGATTCCAAGGTGTTGACTTGACCTACTTGAACACTTCCTCCATTTCATTTGGCATGAGGCTGATAGTTAAAGTCCCTGACACCATAAAAAATTACACCGTGCAATAGTTTATCGTACGATTATGTGTTCATGGAAAACTGGAAGGTGTTTTCAGAACTCTCCTTTCATTCTTTCAGGACAGGGAAATTTGGGAAAAGAACGTCTTGAATCGTATTTCACTAAGATTTTCTCTGATGCTAATATATGATATCTTCCTTTGCCTATAGGAACCATGAAACGAATTGACTGAACTGAATATTATTCACTTGGGTTTACTACCTTTTGTTCAGTAATTGATTTTAGCTAGGTAATTAACTATCGTTTCTCTGCCATATTGCAGATTCTGCTTCAGTATTACAATTCTTCTGTTGTGAGAGATGGGCAAGCGAAAAGGTTAGTTAAATTTGGGGCAACTGCATGCATCTCGGGCGGGCAAGAGGCCAACTACAGCACGCCTGCCCCAAAGGTCATGTACTACTCTGCAAGGGGGCCTGACCCAGAAGACAGCTTTCTTGCTAATGTGGATGTGTTGAAGCCCAATCTGGTGGCCCCTGGGAATTCCATATGGGCTGCTTGGAGCTCTCGAGGGACTGATTCGGTGGAATTCTTAGGTTCGAAACCTTAAGATGCCCAAAATTGATCGTCTTGCCTTGTTTAGTGGATCTACTGGATGTTTACTAATTCAATCCTTCAGGTGAGAACTTTGCCATGATGTCTGGGACGAGTATGGCAGCTCCGCATGTTGCTGGCCTGGCAGCACTCATCAAGCAGAAGTTTCCAAGTTTCAGACCAGCGGCCATTGCATCAGCACTGTCTACTACGGCTTCTCTTTTTGATAGGAATGGTGGCCCCATAATGGCTCAACGGGCTTATGTTAACCCGGATGTAAACCAGTCTCCTGCCACGCCTTTTGACATGGGTAGTGGTTTCGTGAATGCAACTGCAGCCCTGGACCCAGGACTAATCTTCAACTCCAGTGAGTCTTCGAGTCTTACCCTCTCTCTATACTGTCTACCGATTCGTTTCCCTAAGAGTTAAAACCGACATGGAGTTCTTAGAGCTGCTTACAACTCTGTCCATAATCGAAACTAGATCCTCTCGTTCTAACCAAGCCCATCAGTAATGTGATCAACTAACAGCTACTGTCATTACACCTCCAAGACAACATTAAATCTGAACGAAGATTGTTCCTCCCGTGCAGGCTACGATGATTATATGTCATTCCTTTGCAGAATCAATGGTTCAGGCCCTGTAGTTCTCAACTACACTGGCCAGAGCTGCTGGGCTTATACCAACACGACCAGCGGTCCTGACCTGAACCTGCCCTCCATCACAATCTCGACACTGAACATATCAAGGACCGTCGAACGGACGATCAGCAACATAGCTGGCAACGAGACCTACAGCGTGAGCTGGATCGCTCCTTACGGGGTGTCCCTGAAGGTTGAACCTACCCGCTTCGATATCTCGAATGGCCAGAAACAGGTACTGACTGCATCCTTGAGCGCGACTTTGAACAGCTCTGCTGCGAGCTTCGGGAGGATTGGTCTGGTTGGGAATCAGGGCCATGTGATCAACATTCCTGTTTCAGTTATCGTCAAGATCTCCACATCTAACTCCACGAACATCTGAGTATCATGATCATAGTTTGTAATCTTCGCCTTCAGGTTGGGATCCGGCCTCGGCTCTTTCTTTCTCGGGTTTTTGTGATTTCTTCTGAGCCATCCATCACTGGGATCAATTTTGTCTATTCTTGAGACATGTAAGGTGTAAAATCTGCTCTTCATCAACAGTAATGTAACATTGTAGTCTGTAGATATGGTTGATGATCTCTCGAAATTGTTACTTTCCACTCTGGAACTTTTGCTTTGTCACAAGGTGACCCCAAAAACCCGTCGTTTTGAGTGTTGCGAGGTGGGCCAAAATCATGTTGATCCGAGTCTTGGCAAAACCAAAAATTTGGAATTCGCTCGAGCTGTGTCAGGAACTCTAACGGTCATAAGACTTGTTTTAAAAAGAAAAATGTGTAATGTTGATAGCAGAGTTAGGGGGGAAAAACAAAAAAGAAAGAGGTTGAAATGAAAATTATTAAAAGTTTAGGACCAAAATGAAATAGCATGGACTAGAACCGACTCAAACAGAAAATTAGGCCGATTTTTTTTTTAATTTGATAATATCTTCACTCGTTAAAGTGCACATCAAAATTAATCTATAATCGAATCGTGAAATCCAAAGGGATTCTTCTTGACCTTTTCAACTGGAGATTCATCATTGAATGAGAGAATTACCAGACCATCCTTAAATTTGGCGGAGTTATTAAATAGAATGTGTGAATTTTTTGGAAATCGTTAATCTTCACCCACCATAGCCACTGACTCTCAGCTCCCGGTGCAGGGGCGCGGCGGCCGATCTCCTCCACGGAAACCGAGCAGACGAGCGTCGGAAAGAGGGAGAGGGAGAGAGTTCTAGGGTTTCGTTTCGGCTTCTCGGAATCATTGTGAAAGAGAGGGGGGCGGGAGAAGAGCTAGGGATTGCTCTTTCGGATCAGATTTTCTTGAGAGGGCGGCGAAGAAAAAGAAAGCGAAGATGAGGATTATGATCAAGGGCGGTGTCTGGAAGAACACCGAAGATGAAATCCTCAAGGCGGCGGTGATGAAGTATGGGAAGAACCAGTGGGCGCGTATCTCGTCGCTCCTGGTGCGTAAATCCGCCAAGCAGTGCAAGGCTCGTTGGTACGAGTGGCTGGACCCTTCTATCAAAAAGGTGAGTTGAATTCATTGTCTTGTTTCTCAGTTTGTTCACTTTCGGTATCTTCTATGATATGGTATTGTTGCTGCTGAAAGACTCAATTAGGCGTAGACGGAGGCCTAGGTTCTGTTTGGCTAGCTATAGATTTGTAAAGGAAGTAGTTGAAGTGTAGCAATGCTCTGGAGCTCGTGCAATTGTACTGCAAGCACCCCATATTCAAGTTCAATCTTCTCTGTATCGTAATACTTTTTAGTTTCTTGTTAAGTCAATTGCTTTTCGTGATACTAGACTGAATGGACCAGAGAGGAGGATGAGAAACTGCTTCATCTTGCCAAGCTCATGCCAATGCAATGGAGAACCCTTGCCCCTATTGTAGGCCGTACTCCGTCCCAGTGTCTTGAGCGGTATGAGAAGCTACTCGATGCAGCCTGTGCTAAAGATGAGAACTATGAACCTGGTGATGATCCGAGGAAATTACGACCAGGGGAAATTGATCCAAACCCCGAGTCTAAGCCTGCAAGGCCTGATCCTGTTGATATGGATGAGGATGAGAAGGAAATGCTTTCAGAAGCGAGAGCTCGATTGGCCAACACAAGAGGCAAGAAGGCAAAGAGGAAAGCTCGGGAGAAACAGCTGGAAGAGGCCAGGAGGCTTGCTTCTTTGCAGAAGAGGAGAGAACTAAAGGCTGCTGGCATAGATACCAGGCGCCTGAGGAAGAAGAGGAAGGGGATAGACTATAACGCTGAAATCCCTTTTGAGAAAAGGCCCCCTCCTGGGTTCTATGATGTCATTGGTGAAGACCGGGAAGTCGAGCAGCACAAGTTCCCAACCACCATTGAAGAACTTGAGGGTAAACGGAGGGCAGACATTGAGGCCCAGTTGAGGAAGCAAGACATTGCAAAAAGTAAGATCGCACAGAGGCAGGATGCTCCTTCAGCGATCCTTCAAGCCAACAAGCTGAATGACCCAGAAACAGTGAGGAAGAGGTCAAAATTGATGCTTCCAGCACCCCAGATCTCAGACCATGAACTTGAAGAGATTGCAAGGATGGGTTATGCCAGTGATCTTCTTGCTGGAAATGAGGAACTGGCTGAAGGGAGTTCAGCAACACGGGCGCTTCTTGCAAACTACTCTCAGACGCCGCGACCGGGAATGACTCCTTTGCATACACCACAGAGGACGCCTGTAGGGAAGGGAGATTCTATCTTGATGGAAGCTGAAAATCTTGCCAGGTTGAGGGAATCGCAGACTCCATTATTGGGAGGGCACAATCCTGAGCTTCATCCTTCAGACTTTTCGGGGGTCACCCCTAAGAAAAGGGAATTGCAGACCCCAAATACCATGCTCACTCCTTCAATGACTCCATCTGGGGGTGTTACTCCAAGACTTGGCATGACGCCGGCAAGGGAGGGCTATTCTTTTGGTATGACTCCAAAAGGAACTCCCATGAGGGATGAGCTCCATATAAATGAAGAGGTGGATATGCATGATGGTTCTAAGCTTGAGTTGAGAAAGCAGGCTGATTTGAGGAGAAACTTGCGCTCCGGCTTAGGCAGTCTACCACAACCCAAAAATGAGTATCAGATTGTGCAGCAGCCAATTCCAGAAGATAATGAGGAAAAGGAGGAAAAGATCGAGGAAGATATGTCTGATCGTATAGCTAGAGAAAAGGCAGCAGAAGAGGCACGGCAACAGGCTCTTCTTAGGAAGAGATCAAAAGTACTGCAAAGAGAGCTGCCTCGCCCCCCAGCTGCATCCCTGGAATTAATTAAAAACTCCTTGATGATGGCTGAGGGAGATAAAAGTTCATTTGTTCCACCAACTCTGGTTGAGATGGCTGATGAAATGGTGAGGAAGGAGCTTCTGGCTTTGCTGGAGCATGACAATGCAAAGTACCCGCTTGAAGAGAAAATGAACAAAGAGAAAAAGAAAGCTTCTAAACGATCTGCCAATGGTCCTGTAGTTCCCAAAATTGATGACTTTGACGAAGATAAGCTCAAAGAGGCAAGTGCATTTTTACTGTTGGATTCAGCTGCTTTTTCCTTTTTATTGTTTAATTTTTTTCCAATACTCTGTTTTTCCTAATAGTCTCTACCTGCTTTTCCTTCAACTGCACGTGTTTCTTCTCCCATTTAATTAGCACTACAGAGATCTGTAGCTAAGTAAATATTGTAAGTTGAAGATTCTTGTTTGTTCTGTCACAATGGAGGTTCAATGTCCATTACTTGTATGCACAGTATGTCACATCTGTACTCAGGTTAAACAGTTCTAATAGAAACAAAAGGGAAAATAACAGTAAATGTTCTTTTTTTTTTTTTTTGAGTTTTGGTTATAATGACATACTAGCTCCTATTGATCATGAAAGGGGCTTTTCTTTTTGTTTGAAATTTGTGGTAGTGTACGGAATTTTGGAGATAACATTTGTGCAAGAGAGTGTTCGCATGTTGAGACTTGAGAGAGGAGGGAGGCATCTGGTAAATTAGATAATTGGGTTCCCAAAATGGCCCAAAAGAATTAGGTCCTTCTTTGACTGTAAGAATTTGTGCTTGCTGGAAAATCTAGAGTATACTTGTTAGGTTTGGGTGGTTATATTCTATTTACCGGTGTCTCTTTTGCTTCTATTTTTATCATCTCTATATTTTTCAACAGGCAGATAATTTGATAAAGGAGGAGGCTCAATATCTTCGCGTTGCAATGGGGCACGAAACTGAGTCATTGGAAGAATTTGTTGAAGCTCACAGAACCTGCTTGAATGATCTCATGTACTTCCCGACTCGTAATGCTTATGGGCTTTCAAGTGTTGCTGGAAATATGGAGAAAATCGAGGCCTTGCAGAATGAATTTGAAAGCATAAAGAAGAGGATTGACGAAGATCGTGAGAAGTCTGCGCGGCTTGAGAAGAAGGTCAAAATGCTTACACATGGTTATCAGGTACTTAACAAGGAGCCACTAAGTATTATGTTTGATACTGTTATTGTTATATACTTTATGAGGATACTTGTCCATGTTAGGAAATGACAGTCTTGATATGAGGCCATGTTCTTATA
This sequence comes from Lagerstroemia speciosa, assembly GCA_037672795.1. NCBI lineage: Eukaryota > Viridiplantae > Streptophyta > Magnoliopsida > Myrtales > Lythraceae > Lagerstroemia > Lagerstroemia speciosa. The sequence goes on along the minus strand of CM075304.1, from coordinate 5,454,075 downwards.
GGTAGATGGATTTTCACGTGGAAGACCAGGTTTTGAGAGCATGGGCATTGTTGGGCTGCACATTGTATTAGAAGTAGCTTGAAGGATTTTTGTATCTTTGCTTCTCTCTTGCACGTTGTTTAGCTGCATGTGTAAAGAATGCCTTTCTTAGCTTTTCATTCTATCATTATTCCAGAATTCATTTTTCTTGTACTGAGCACATTTGCTAGGTGAAGTTCGTCCTGAATTAGATTGCTCCTGCCTGCTATTGGCTTGTTTTTATACATGCTCATATATAAAGATATATGCAAATGGATTTTGCTGATTGATTCTTTACTGCTCATGGTCAGATGCGGGAGAAGAGTATCTGGGACAAGATAGAGTCTACTTTCAAGCAGATGGACACTGCTGCGACAGAGCTGGAGTGCTTCCAAGTTCTGCAGAAGCAAGAGCAACTAGCTGCATCTCACAGAGTTGGCAATCTCTGGGAGGAGGTTCAGAAGCAAAAGGAGCTCGAGAGAACTCTCCAATCTCGGTATGGCTCTCTGGCTGCTGAGCTTGAAAGAACAAAGCAGCTGATTGAGGGACACAGAGCTGAAGCAAAGAGGCAAGAAGAAGCTGAAGCAGTGAATCATCCCCTTGAGGTGGCTGATGCTGCATCGGATCTTTTAGATGAGGACAGGAGCTCCAAGGCTGTCTTGGGCCAAGAAGGGGATTCTGCTCCCAGCACAAAACCGGGAATTGATGCTGTTGCATTGAAAGAAGATAAAACCGAGGATGCCGAGAAACCTGATGAGGAAATGCCCTCTGCTGAGGGAGAGCATGTAGCAGCTGAACAAGACAAAAGCGAGGCTCCAATGGAAACCCCAGCTGTGGATTCCGATGGAAGCCATGTTATCGGGGAGTGAGTTTCAGGTAAACCTGATTTGTCTTCTAGATTCCCATGTTGGGTCGAGATTTTCCACATGAGTTGGCTTGGCAGGGGCGGAAGCATTTAGAATACCAGTCCCCGCGTGCATGGAATAATTTGCATGTATTGGATTCGGGATTCTCATGCCATCTGCTTTTGATCAATGGGAAGACAATCTTCAGACAGACTAGAATTCTGATTCATGCTTTGCCTGTTACCAAATTTTTACTAGGCGTATGCTGTTTTGTCGATTATGCCTGAGACATTTAGTAGGGTATGCTCTCGAGGAAGCACACAGGAACATATCATCGCTTTGCCTGTGTATTAGTTTGGACTAGCTGGAAATTCAGTCTGATTTTCGGAAAATGGATTCACTGCCTGCTATGGAGGATAAACATGGGAAGGACATGAGAAAAATGTTATCACATTCACATGTCGAAGTTCTTGAGAAGATGTCAAGGAAGCCAAGATATCTGAAATTTTGAAGCAACATCTCTCTCTCACTCTTAAGGAAGACTAAAAAACATTGTGAGCCCCTACTAGGAAAATTATCAAACGCAAAGGTACGATTTCGATTATGAAACAGCTCTGTGCCCCTTCTCGACATCCCCTTCTTCGACAGAATTTATGCTGCTTGAACTGTGATTCCGGGGCACGGAGCCTGACTCCTCGGACAGGGGAGAAGCTTGGGTTGTGGCCTTTGACTTCCGGACCGAGCCCCCATCAGAGTCCTTGGACTTCTTTCTCCTCGTCTTCTTCGGGATGTCAGGCAGCTTCCTCGGGGAGTCCATGCCTGACTCAGACTCCGCATCAGAGGGCAGGCGGCTCGGGTCGAGAAAATCCCTCCCCGGGGATCCCTTTGAGGCACGGCATGCGTGACGGTGCTTCTCTGACTTGGCCTTGATCGGAGAATCAGTGCAAGTCGATGACGACGAGTGGCGGCGGGATGGCTTTGGGACCTCCGGCAGTTCCCTGGCTGGAGAACCGTGGCAGCACTGTGCTTTTACCCCTCTTCTGTTTGACCCTGCTCAGATGATTCATATACATCAAATCTTCAGCATTGGCTTTTCCAATGTACAACAGCAGCAACAAATATATGAACAAGGTTGTCGATTGAAGATCCATGTATGTGTGTACCGTCAGATGCTTTATGGAAGGTATTGCCATCAGATGTTTTAGACTCAGATTCCTCCTTGTTGGATTCTCCTTCCGCTCGTGTCTGCTTGAACTCGTTCATCTGACCATTTCATTTGCACGTACAATCGATCTCTCAGGAATCTTGTTCCGACTTTGAAAGAATCAACGGGACAATACAAAAGAACAGAGGAACATGTGCGACTGAACCGAACTTTGTAAAATAAGGCCTACCCAACTCGGTGGGGCATTAGAAGGGCCGTCCATGCCTATGTGCGCCACGTGCTTTACATCGGTCGGGAATCCGATAACCATTTCCGGCTCTTTCTCCTCGTCTACATAACACCACAAGAAAACCAGACTTATCTATCCACTCTCCGACCTTATAAACAACATTGTGAAATGCAAGCCGGACTCGACCTTCTGCGATTTTTTTCCTCTTTCTGATCGAATGTTAGATTAAAGGATGGACTGATTTGAAGAGCATTAAGGACAGACGTACCAAATATCTGTGAAATGTACCTCAGGCCCTTAAGGAGGCCCTTCATTTTCGTTGTCATACGGAAGATTAATCAGTACCCGATGAGCCACTGGAAGGCGGAGACTGCGAAGTCATTCAACCTTCTATTTCAGAAAATGCAGAAATTGAGTCTTGCAGAGCTTTTTCCTATTCGAAATCCAGTTGTCTCAGCATATCCGGTGCTGTTAACACCAGAGCCTGTCACGTGAAGTGCAAAGTCTGTGAGGAAGGCACTGAGTCATCCACATAAGCTCGTCCAATCGCCAAATCTCCTCCGGAAAATCCTTGGCCGAACTTGGAACAGAGCTACAATCTAGGATACGGTCATTTTCGGTTCCAAAGATGGGAAGTGGGGGAGAGAGATGGAAGAAGAAAGATTGGAGGAAGGATGTTTTGAGGAGACGGGCTTTGAATTGAATTAGAGTTGGGCGTTGATTTGCCGTTTAAGGCAAACAAGGAAGGGAAGTCTGTTAGGGGAAAATTAAAAAAACAAAAACAAAAACAAAAACAAAACAACTAAAACCAGAAGAAGATCCGAGTTTCTTGGTAAAAATCGAAAGTAACATTTGAAAATTCCTAAGGTTCTTTGCTAAATTTAGAAATGGTCTCTTTGAGCTCCATAACTGTCCCATTTTTTAATTGTTTCGTCCATTTGACTTTGCGTTGTCATTGTCACAGGGCTGTAGCCATGGTGACTTAGGCTTTGTGCTGACTAAAATAAGTTGGTCGAGATAGTCCAGTATCTTACTAAGATTTCAAACTTGAACCAGAAATTCACGAGAGTGTTTACACTTTGATGGACCGACTTGACACGAACTATGGGGACAAAATAGGCATCGGGCCATTGCTCGACATTGCACTGCCCATCTTTGTCCTCCATTAGTTGTTCGGAAATTCCATTGCTTTGCAAAACATGTACATGGGTCTGTACCAAATCAATGCTATTGCTAAGGAGTTTCAGCAGAGACCATATATTCCTCTCTCTTGGATTATAGTATGGAAATACTCTGAACTGATACATCTTCCTTAGGATAGTACCGGTGCTCGTCAAGCATGGCTACAGGTGGTGTTCTAAACTTTCGATTGAAGCTATTCATCTCGGTGCCATTCTCGTCCTTCTACAGCCACCAAGCAGTTTGTGAAAAACTGTTGATAAGTATGTCATCACTGAAATTCAGTATCCTGGTTTCATCCATGGCTCTTTGCTGCGACTATTGCAAGTTCGACAGGGACCAGGGCGAGCTCATGTTTAGGTCCAGTAGGGATTACAGAGCACATAGAACCATTAATAGGAAATTGTACTGATAAGAAAAGAGAGGAAAGAGAGGAAGAAGATATCAGATTTCCTAGTCACTTGAACAGATAAGAAATGTGCAAAAGAAGATGAGGAATTGTTGGCCAAAACGGACTAAAAGAACCCACAGAAGTTCCAAGCGAGCCTCCCTTGTCCCTCCGTCCCTATGAATGCTAGTCAGACAATAAGAACCCGGTGCAATACCACAAGTCTTCAAAGGATAAAAGGGGAGTAGCTTTGGGATGTCGAATTGCAAAAGTCATTCTTTCCTCGGCAAATCTCCACTGGCTATTCCAGATGAGCAATGCTAACAGGACTCCCCTGCCATAATCCATGCGCGGGCCACGAACACTACTCTTGAATCTGCCTTGGACTCAATCGCTCTTCAACCGAGCCCAATAAACTTTGTACATCAACAGACCAGCAATGGCCATTCATTTGAATAAATGATGTACAGTGCCTATCATACCAGGGACTTTCGGGAAGTAAAGCTTCAAGTCCAGTTCCTAAGATTGCTTGGTCTGCATCAAATGAAATCCAAATTATTAATTCACTAGAGCCTCTATTCAGCGTGTGCGGGAGGGAAAGAAAGAAAGCAAACCGACCTTATACAAGTACTTCTTATGGATTTTCAAGGCATCATTACACGCTTTCTTTGCATCCAATTTCCCAGTCATGTCACCCAAAATCTAAAGTAAAATTCAGAATAAGCAAGAATGTATAAGAAAAAATGAAGTGCATTTTCATTTGGTCCTTGAGCGAGTTAGAGGGGTACCTTGACAACATCATCAAGACCCTTTGCTTCCTTCAGGAGTTTCTTGTTCTTGGCCTCAAGAATGCTCGCAACGAGAAAAACAGCAAGAGTGCTCTGCTGGTCCACATAACCAGTCTGCACATTCTTCCTCTCAAACTTACCGTACTGCTTCAGGAGCTTCTCATTTACTGTAGCAGGTGCAACACTTGTGTCTATTGCAGGTCTTGACTCCTCATACAATGAGAAGATGTTAGGGTTGTACTCCATGGCCCAGATGAGCTGTAAATCAAATCTTGATTTGTTTTCCTCAGCTTATTAAAGGATGAAAACGAAGATAACACATAAAACAGTAAATCCTCAACTGCTTCTAGTGGAGGTTTTGTATTATACTGCTTGAGATTAATGTAACTCCTCATTACCTCCCAAAGGTACAAGGCATCAACAAAGGAAAATTCTCTTCTAAATAGAACCATCAGCATTCGAAATGCAAAAAGATACTCCCCTCCATCAAGATCCTCTGCCCCATAGAGGAAAAGGAAAGAGAAAAAGGCAAAATCAGTTGGAACATTTCTTGTCATCTCAGAGTGAAGGTGATGGCAAAGCACAGAACGCTAGAGCAAAGCAATGCCTTACCAAGGTGTTGATGAAGTTTTGGGTCAATAGTCTTGATGATTTGTGAAAGAGTTGAAAGCTGAGATTGCACTCCTATGGAGCCCATAGTGCACCTAAAGTTTCCTCTCTTCCCAGGGAACGAGAGAGGAGAGAGAGAGCATAGTAGTTAGCTACAATTGCAATAAATTCTTTCAATAAGACTCTTTCACTTCTATAAAATCTTTAGTCATGCATGAGGGCAAGTTTGTGTACAAAATAAAATCATTTCCATGTCATCCTAGTCTCAAGTCACCGCAGGCCCATGTGTACATGAATTAAAGATCACAGATTCAAATATTGAAAATAAAATTTAAGGAAGAGGCTTAATATTAACAAAGAGAGCCCGCTAGAGGAAAACAAATAGTACCAGTCTTCGCATTGCTCGCTCAAAGCACCAAAATGCATCTGCTTCATTTTCTAACAGGATGACCATTGGAGAGCATATATCGCTCATTCCTGATAAGAAAAACCAACTGTCAGATAATTTATTCTCCCTCCAGTTTGTCAAAATTCTTGTTCTTCAAAGAAAAAAGTGCTAACCCACCTTGGACATATCCAATGTCTTTATCCATCCATGCATACACTGCGAGAACATCAAAAAGCTTTGCCTGATTCGCTTCAGTTTCATAAAACTCAAGAGCTCGATCAGTGCGGACGACATCCAAACCTGTCACCATATTCAAAAGATGAATGAGCAAAATCCTTGCTCAAGAAGAGGTCAGACATTCTTAGAAAATACACAAGAAGTTTGCTACTTCATAATTGAGATAGATCCTGGCCCCCTAAGAGTGTAAAATCCCTTTAAGATAGAACCATCATATGATCTCAAGGACGGTACCCTCGTGCAAGTTACAATACGTAGGTCAACTTTGAAACAGAACTCAGGATATGGATATGAATCTAATGGGCACAAAATTACTTGATGACTGTGATATTGCGATGGATAAATTGAACCTTAAGAAAGAGTTCAAGTAAGACAAGGAGGAAGACAATTGACAAAAGAGCCATACAGGAGTAACAGGAAATAGAGCAGACTCTTAAGCCCTACTTCAAGAATATTCATGTACACATCAAAATTACCAATTTGATGCACCGTAAGTTTCCATTTAAAGCTTCTCTTATTATGGACATCATCATCATCCATGGGTGCAGATCCATCACAATGTGGAGAAGCTGTATCATTCTCCAATGGTGTGCCATCTTCATTGATTATTGGTCTTGTTGTTATTCTCCCACTGCCGATAATTGGAGCCATCTTCTGGCATTCAGCTTTCCATCTACTATATTGCTCCCTGGGAATGTATCAGTCATTTCCAGTTGAGAATATATAACCAAAAGGCAGAAGTAGAAAAATACTGTCAAATGGAAGAATGCTCAATATGCAGTCAATAAGGACCTCTTAATGATTCCAACAGAAACTAATTCACTCGAATACAGCTCAAGATAAAGACAATGTGATTAAATTTTCAAGAAAACTATTAACTTATCAGAAAAGATATAAATTTGATGACTTGACAATGCAACTGCTAATTTCTCAGCAAGACAGACCCTTAATCGGTACTTGGTCAAACATGAAAATCATGAGTTATACCAACACAGGCATACTTTGTAACTCATATGCATTATATCATCTCTAAGCTTAATACTATAAGAGGGAACTAGTTGAACAGAAGACCTGTTTTTTAATCTAATTTAGAAAAAGGGATCAAGAGGAACTTCCGACAGCATAAATCAATTAAAAACACCATTTGCCAACGGCTGAGCCAAGATTCGAGTGAACATATTACCTTCTCTGCTCTCTGATTTTATTCCTTTCATCCGAAGTGCTGTTAGGATCGAAGCATCCTAATAAGAATTCCCAAACAGCCCCTTTGATTGCTGGGTGAACACCCTGGTAAATTTTCCGAGAGCAGTGGGAGAGAAGAAAATCAAACAGTTCAAAAGATTCAACTTTCATACAAGTATAAAAACAAAGTTCCATTGAAAGGCTAAACAAGGAAGAACTATGAAACTATAAGAAACACCCGAAATATCAGGAAAAAACTGCCTCCAATCCCATCATATTGCTACACAAGTCAATAAAAACACAAAACTTGGTAGTGCATGTAAGGATGTCAAGTCTAAACCATAACAAGCCATGAAAATGAATAAGCTGAATTCAAACATTAATGGGGGATGGCAAATATTATTTCTTAAGCAGGAAATGCTTGTTACCCCACGTTGGATGCGTCTAAGCACTCTCGCAATTTCGAGATGACCGTCTTCGGAAAAAGCAGACTTCCATGTCCTCACACTCAGAGTTTTTCCTGTCTGTCAAAATTTTGAGAAATGTCCATTCACATCAAAGACAGTCACATACAACAGCTGTTCAATTTAAACCAACAATGTTACATGTAAAATCTCTGCAGAAATTCATCATCCCCATCGGCAATAAGTATAGCAAACACTGATTTTGAACGTAGAAACTCTCATCAGCCTGGCACACGAGCTCAAGCAATAGCAGTGGGAACAAGAAAAGGGAGCTCACCCTGGGCCGAAAGCGGGGCTTAGGGACGTCGTTTCTGCATTCAGGTCTCACTGGGTAGAATTCTTCCAGCTCCAGTCCCCCGGATTTCTTCAGGAACATTCTGCAACCCAACATTCAGAGCTTCGCCGGTTGAAAAGACCAGACTGCAATCATCAAGAAGACATTCTCGGCATTGGTTTTCCAGAATCCAGTCCTCGATATTGGCATCTCATAAGACAGAACAGCATTAACCTTTTCAAGAACAGGACAAGCAATCAAAGCGCGTTTGGCATTGCGGGCATTCTGGATATTGAGATGGAAGCATCTCTACGGCTTCGTGCATGTAAAAGTGCACAAGATTCCTGCCAGATAAGGGAGGAAGAGAGAGAGAGCTCTGAACAAGAGCAAAAGCTGCGATAAAGGAGAGTTTTTTAATATATGAATTCGATTATGTTTTAGCTCAGTGAAGATGATAGATGAAGAGGAAAGTTGGTTCCTTTCTTATAGGGAAGAACTTGCGTGTGACCTGATTGAAAAATGGAAAGGTACAGGGATTGATAGTTGATAAACGGAGAAACTTGGAACCAAATGTTAAATTTGAAAATATAAATTTGATTGTAAAATTAAGCTCGTGATAACCTCATCAACCCTAACTAAAGTAGGTCGATTAAGGTGGCATGACACTTTTTCTCTTTAAACAAGTTCTCATATTCGAGTTTTGTAAATTGAGAGAATTTTCCTTTGGAGAGATTTACCCTCCACCGGGCCTTCCTCGCTCAAACTAAATCAATCAGGTTCCGTTAAACTTCTGAATATCGGTAGTTTAGGTCAGGAAAAAAAAGGACTTCATCAACCATAAAACAGGGTGATTGTCGTTAACCATGAAATTTCTGAGATATTTCTTGGGAGTGCATCAGTTGTTGTCTTCTCGTCCTTCATGAAATTTCGCGCGTCATGTTGCTTACTAAGAATGTTTCATTGCCTGGCACGTCCACTGGAGGTAACGAAATTGTTAGCTGTCCACACTAACCTCTGTCTCTCATTCTTGTTGGTTAGTTAATCACTTTCTGCAGCATCAGCACATCCAATTCTGAGGTACCTAACTTCATTCATTCAAATGCTGAATTGGATCAACAATGAACTCGTGTCGCTGCTCATACACAGCTGCAACAGTCAAAAAATTTGGAACTTGGACTTATGTTTCCTCGGCGAACCTCACATAATTGCCATTTTTCATTCGTTTTCCTTGTCTTAGTTTAGTTTTATTGTTTTTCCTGCAGCAAATGACATCCTGTGGAACAAGGAACAAGCCGAGGTGATTCAAGAATTTCAGAAGCAATCTGCCCAACTGGATATGACTGTGAGTGCACGATCTACTGTGTTTAGTATAAATAACTAACGTTAGTCATATGCCTGTTCTTATGTTTCCAAAACAGAAAATCTGGTACAGTTAACTTTGCTCTACGGACTGAAACGGTGTCGAACGCCATAGGTGATGGCTGAACAGTGATGAGACTGAGGACCTCAACAATCAGGTGGGTAGCCTTCCAAGAATTTCTCTAATGAATTTTTCCTTTACGAAAGTAGATTTGGAGAGATTTCTGTGTAATAATCATAGGATGTGGCCCTTTGAATGAATTTCAATACCATTGAGTTTTTGTTAGGACCCTTTTGACTATCTAACTGTGACATGTTCGCATTCGATGTCGGCTAGCGGTTTCAGAACTGCCTAAACTGTGCATTGTCCTTGCAGTTCGGGCATTTGATGGGCTCGAGAAGTGGCTTACTGCTCTATGAAATGCATGTGCTAATACAAGCAGTGCCTTCATATCAAAGTGGTACACAGAAATCAGTCAAACCACTTGCGATTACACGGAATTATTTTTACTGATTCCAACAGGTCTAAGATCTATCAACGAAAAATAGCAAGATTCAGTTCAGTCTCATACTTGATTGTGAACTTGATTGGGCCACGTCAAATGGAGGCAAGCGCAGCACGGCTTCCTCAGTCTCAATCGGATCTGACCTTAGTATCTACAAGGGAGAGAAACAGAAACAAAAGTTAACTTTTTTCTCGATCAATAATCAGTCTAGAGTTTAACCTTTATCAACAACACACGGGCAGATATACCAGCCTTTTAAATCATTTTTCACTCGTAAATGAGATGGACGAGAGTGTGCGATTACCGGGTCGTGAAGGACAGGCTTTGTATCATCCTTAACTCGTCGAAAAGGAGGCTTCTGAAGATTCTCTCTCTTTGGTTCGCTCTGCCCCAGCATGCTATGGCTGCTCTGCTTTAATGGTGTCTCCGAAGCTTTCATGGCACCTCTTCAAGTTTCATCAAACCCAAAATTAGCTTTATTTGATTCCGAACCTCGAGACAGCAGTCCTGAAAGAGTCTACAGGTCCAGGGTTAGCTGCACAAAACATGAGGAAAGGATGTAAGAGTCACGGTATTGGCAGGACAGAACATTGAGGGTGCAGAACAATCTTATAGGAACATAAAATGAAGACTGACAGTGTGAGAAGGAAAAAACCGACATGTGAGTAATAATCTAGCTCAATCCTGATTAGAAGAATCGACGGTAACCTGACTTTTGTCGAGGTAATTAGCAGCACATTAATTAGCTCGATATGGCTCTACTGCCACAAACAAATTATCATCATTCTTTGCCACTCTATGACTCCGTGGTCACAGGGGATCCAACTGAGAGGCCAAGGGCAGCTCAAGGTTTCTATGACTTTACGGAGAATAAGGCTCATTGCAAGAAGAAATGTATCGAACTTCCCATTACACTCCATCGAGCAGTAAATGATCACCTAACTCGACTATCAACATTCAACATTACCAAAATGCAACTCGACAGGGCCACCAGGGACAGTTTGTTCTATCCTCGCCAAATCATTGTAGATAAGGTCTACTAGAGTTGTTAACATTGACAATACGAAATCCAATTCCTGAAAAACACTTGATCCTCAAGACACCATTATCCTGAACCAGTAAAACGTCGTGATTACAAGCACAACTACTGGCCAAGCTACTATTTCAGCTAACCTTGCATTACCCATCAATCAATTTTCATATAATGTGATCCACGTGCCTAAATTACAGAAGCGAATTAAGCATCAACACGCAAACCCTAGGTCACGAAGAACCTCACTAGCAAGTATGCAGCCAGTAGGACACAATCCCGTCATCATCAGAGCAATCAGCAGTTGATTAACCCATATCCCAGCACAAAATCACCCGTAAAATGAAACAAGGAGAATGCTGAAATTTGGGGGAAAAAAGGGTTCTTTTTTTCATTTTACCTGCGACGAGAGTGTGTCAAGAAGAGAAGACCAGACGGCGATAGAGGAAGCTGGGGAGAAAGGGAAGCTCGATTGCACCCAGGAACAGGCGAGAAGCACGTGCACGCTTCAGTAAACCAGTCCCCTTAAACTTTCAATTCTGAGTCTTTGCCTTCATCTTAGGTTTATGTTATCAATTGGGCCATTCCTTTTTATTTTCGTTTCCTTTTCTGACCCTTTTCCTCTCAAAATGAATGCTATGGCTGGGGAAAAGATCACCAATGCTGGGCTTTGTCAAAATGTAATGACGCCTTGGGAGAAGATAAGGTAAGTAAGTAATTCCACTGATTCCAAAAATTATCGCTTAAAAGTTTAAATATCAGTCATGACTCGAACAGGGATACGGTTAATGTCATACTTCTACCGAGAGGTCAATACTGGTTTTTACCAAATTATAAGAGACGGATGGTGATTAATACTGTCTCCTATGAAGAAATATCACATATGCCATCAGAGGGAGATTTGAAGTCCATGCGGGAGGACAAATTGTTACTTTTGTTAATTAGGGAAATGTGATTTAGAAGCAAAGGGCGTTGAAAATCAATAAGAGTTAGGGAATTTGCGTTGCCCTCAACATAGGAATTAGAGATTTTTGGGTCTAATTCTATTGCTGAATCTAGTGGATTCTCCACTGTTAATGTTCAAATCTAAACTTGTGCTTTAATGGGATGGGTATGTAATAAATGTACTCAAATTCATTACCTTTTTTGACGGGTTTAATAGGTTGCGTATTAACGTGCTTTCCTTTTTATACTGGGTGTTGGGCCGGCATCCTCCCAACCGCCCGAAGCTCCGGCGACTAGCGGCTACCGACACGAAACCGACCATCGGAGCTTCCCTCGCTACAATGCGCCTTCCCGTACTATGAAGCTCCCAGTTCCCACCCCCTTCTCTTGGAGCTAAATCTGTTCAAAATCATCAGCACCCGACAAAGCTGACAACAATCACAGCCCACCGCTACCTCTCTCTCTCTCTCTCTCTCTCTCTCTCTCTCTCTCTCTCTCTCTGTGGGTGGGGAAACCATCATTAGATCCCTATCAAGTCTTCTTGCCCTTTTACTGCCGCTTTTGCCCGCCTACTTCTCTGATCAGATCTTCTGCTCCTCTATAGCAGACATGCCCAGTGAGTTCTAGTAAATTATTGTTCTTGTTCAGTTTATACATTCTTTTTTGAGGTCGTATCATTTCCCCTCTTGCTACTATTCGATTTCTTGATTTGGGCTTCCCCAGTTGTATCGACTAGTGCGGTCGCAGCTCTCAAGTTCAGTACTTGCTGCTCGTACTTGGAGCTTGTCCTAGGAGCCTAGAATATCTGATTTTGGCGCTGAATCCATTGGGTATTTGTTGATTAGGTTTAGTGGGTTTCAGTTTGATGGGCTGATTACCTGTCGGTTAGTTGCCTGATTTTGGGGGAGATTATGGGTCCTTGATGAGGCGCCGATCACCAACACATACTCCGCCCGTACAGATGGAGAAAGGGGCGACCAAGAACCAAAACTCCCGGCTTTGTTTCTTAGCTTGTCTGTCTGCATTCCTCTGGACCTTGTTATTGTACTTCCATTTCATTGTTCTTGGGGGCAGCGCCGTGGATGAATCCTTTAGTACTGATTCTGCCCCTTCGCATCTAACCCACTCACGCCCGTTATTGGCCAATGATGCCCGATTGCAAGATTGGCTGGTGACTAGTTCAGCCGATTCGCATAAAACCAAAGTTGAGGTGGATGCCTCCTTGAAAGATGATTCTCATCCTAATAAAGCCAACGATCCCTCCAATTCATCTGAATCACGTGGAAGCGAGAAGCTGAGCTTCCCTTTCATGAGGGCTTTTGAGACAGTTGAGAACAAGAGCGATCCTTGCGGTGGGAGGTATATATACGTCCACGACCTGCCACCAAGGTTCAACAAGGACATGCTCAAGGACTGTAAGAAACTGAGCCTCTGGACCAACATGTGCAAGTTCATGAGCAATGCGGGCATGGGCCCACCCCTTGAGAATGCCAAGGGTGTCTTCTCGAACACGGGATGGTATTCGACAAGCCAATTTGCTGTGGATGTAATCTTCAACAACAGGATGAAGCAGTATGACTGCATCACAAAGGATTCATCCATTGCCGCTGCTATCTTTGTCCCGTTTTATGCAGGTTTTGATATTGCAAGATACCTTTGGGGCTACAATATCTCAGTTCGAGATGCTGCATCTCTTGATTTGATGAATTGGCTCATGAAGAGGCCCGAGTGGAATATCATGGGAGGGAGGGACCATTTCCTTGTCGCAGGTAGGATCACTTGGGATTTCAGGCGGCTGACAGAAAATGAAAATGACTGGGGCAATAAGCTGTTATTTCTCCCTGCTGCGAAAAACATGTCCATGCTTGTGGTTGAGTCAAGCCCGTGGAATGCAAATGACTTTGGGATCCCATACCCGACATACTTCCATCCTGCAAAGGACTCTGATGTGTTCCTTTGGCAAGATCGAATGAGGAAGCTGGAGCGGAAGTGGCTGTTTTCCTTTGCAGGGGCCCCGCGCCCCCATAATCCGAAGTCGATACGTGGGCAGATCATTGGCCAGTGCAAGAGGTCTGAGGGCTGCAAGCTGTTGGAATGCGATTTTGGGGAGAGCAAGTGCCATTCTCCGAGCAGCATCATGCAGATGTTCCAGAGCTCACTCTTCTGTCTTCAACCTCAGGGCGATTCATACACCCGGAGGTCTGCTTTCGACTCTATGCTTGCCGGCTGTATTCCCGTGTTCTTTCACCCCGGATCAGCCTACACACAGTACACTTGGCACCTTCCCAAGGATTATATGAAATATTCAGTTTTTGTCCCCGAAGATGATATAAGGAAGCGGAATGTTAGCATCGAGGAGAGGCTTAGGCAAATCTCTCCCGTGCAGGTGAAGATGATGAGAGAGGAGGTTATCAGTCTTATCCCGAGGCTTATATATGCTGATCCTCGATCGAAGTTGGAAACCCTCAAGGATGCCTTTGATGTGGCTGTTCAGGCGGTTATAGACAAAGTAACGGGGCTGAGGAGGAACATAGTGGAAGGACGAACTGACTATGATAACTTCATCGAAGAGAATAGCTGGAAGTATGCTTTGTTGGACGAAGGCCAGCGGGAGGTCGGGGCCCATGAGTGGGACCCCTTCTTCTCCAAGCCGAAGGAGGGTGAGGGAGGTAATGGCGGGTCTTCTGCAGAAGCTGCGAAGAATTCGTGGAATAATGAACAGAGAGCTCAGTCATGACCTGGAGGAAGTTCAGCAAGAATTCTCTCTTGACTGTGTAAGATGGCAGGTATTAATCTTGTTATACTTGATCGATCGAGATCCTTGTTGAGAAACCTGTAGCGATGCTAATATTTGAGTGTGGTAGGCCTGGAGATGTTACAGAGAATGAAGCATAGGCACATATAAAGGTGAACATTTCCATTTTATACAGTGATTAGGAATGAATATGAAAATTTTCTTCTATGCATCTTTCTTTCTTCAGATTCATTTGATGTGTTTAACTACATCGAGTAAGCTTGCACGCGCACAGCCTACTGACTATATATCTAGCTATCAATTAAGGCTTTTGGCTTCATTGTTATGATTATCCAGTTGATATGGATCTATATAATATTGCATAATGGAAGTGAGATGGGTTTGCGTTCTGCAACTGCCAAACAGTCTCATCAAGTCTCAAAACCGAGAAAGATAGCTGGATTGATCTTCTCTAGCAGATGCAAAGTTTGTTTTCAATACCATACATACGGAGAGGTCCGGACATATGTTTGAGGAACGGCTCCTCCTCATGTGCTCAGAGGTTAAGCAATGAGTTTGAGTGATCTGGAAGCCTGCAATTAACCCATGTTGTTTCCGAGGTCATAGAAAAGCGAAAAGCAATGGCCTCTACTTTGCCGGACCCCGAGCTTGCATATGCACGGCCAAGTTTGCGGCCGAGCCCTCCCAGTCCCGGCAATGATTGGGCCTGGCCTCCACACGGCAGCTCTGGCCGAGATCCCAGGAGCTAATCCAAAATACTTGCTCGATTGACTGGCATAGCTTTTGTGGCTTCTTGTATCTGCCTGAATTCATGGTAATGTTTAGATCTTAGCAAATCAAGATGGGAATCTGATTTGAGACATAGAGCTTCCACCACACAGGGTCATGAGTTGTAGGACACAGAGTCGACCGGCCAAACATGAAGGGTCAAAGAACTCCATCAGTCCACCTTTTCTTTCAGTGTCTCCTACATGGTGATTATTGGTTAATATCCGAACGAGACCCAGAATTTGATTTCTCAGCCGGGCATAGGCTTCTGCTGAGGCATGCTGAAGTCCACAGAATGTCAAATTCTTTGCGGGCCGGGCTTTTTTCTAGGTTCTTGCCCGAGCCCATCCGATTTCGAGTCTAGTTGTTTTGGTGATCTGGCCCATGATCAGCTCTACTATCTGTGTGTACTCACGAAGATCAGAACATTTTCATAATCTGTCCTAACCATTAGCCAGATGGTGTCGACATGGATGCTTCACTAGTTCAAGCCATCGACTAGACAAATGAATAGCGCCCGTCTTGTCTTGTCTCACCGCATCTCAAGCCAGCCAGCCACTTAACTCGACGAATACTAACATCTCTTCCGATACTTAATCCCGTTGGACTTTTCTCTTTTGAATTTTCAGATGATCCGTGTACAAACTCAGATGCATGATTCAAGGGCATCTAATAAATTCGCCCAGACTCCAGCATCAAAGAATGAGACATGCCCCAGCTTCCCATTTAATACAAGCCCCAGAGAGAAGAACATCGCATACGGCTGGCACAGATTCATGGGATTTTGCTCTTCTCGTCCTCCCAGAATTTGAATCCAACGGCTACATAATCTATTAAGACTAGTCAAGACATCCCGTGATCTTGCAATGGAGAAGAAGCTCCTGAGTTTGAAGCCTACAGAGACACAAATGATTCCCGTGACAGATAGCTCCTTGCTTCTGCTGCTGCCGCTGCTCTCACCATTGCAATGGCTCCTCCATCTCCGGCGAGACCCCTTCAAATACCCCCGAACGATTCTGGAGCGATGCATCAAGTTCCCGAACAAGAATGGAAGCGAAATGGGTTCGTATCTTTGTTGCTGTTGTGGCCACCTCGCTCTTTCTTGCTTCACTTGTGGAAGCAGAGATGGACGCTCTCCGGACTTACATAGTCCAGCTCCACCCAGACAGGCCCGCAAGCTCCGCCAAGCTCGTCCACCAGCGGCACCTCTCATTTGTTCGGAATTCCATGTTGTCTGATGAAGGCGGCGACGCTTCCTCACGGATTCTATACTCGTACCACTCCGCCATGGAAGGTTTCGCCGCCCGTCTTTCCGATACAGAGGTCGCCAGCATGAGGAAGGTGGCTGGTGTTATCGCGGTGAGACCCGACCGGAAACTCCAGGTTCATACGACTTACTCATACAAGTTCCTGGGGCTCGGTACTTCAACCTCGGGGCCATGGGCAGAGTCCAGGTTCGGGAGGGGGACGGTCATCGGGGTGCTGGATACCGGGGTCTGGCCGGAGAGCCCGAGCTTTGATGACCGCGGGATGCCACCGGTTCCCAGGAAGTGGAAGGGAATATGCCAGGAAGGCCAGGACTTCAACTCCTCAAACTGCAACCGGAAACTCATCGGTGCGAGGTTCTTTACCAAGGGACACCTGGTGGCCTCCGGTGAGTCCCCGAACTCCCCCGGTGCAATGCTCGAGTACGTGTCCCCGAGGGACTTCCAGGGTCACGGGACACATACTTCGTCGACTGCTGGGGGTGCCTTGGTGCCCATGGCGAGTGTGCTTGGTAACGGTGCCGGTGTGGCCCAAGGGATGGCACCGGGGGCCCACATTGCGGTTTACAAGGTTTGCTGGTCGACTGGGTGCTATAGCTCGGACATCCTGGCTGCTATGGACGTTGCAATCCGGGATGGGGTCGATGTCCTGTCCCTGTCCTTGGGTGGATTCCCTGTACCGCTTTATGATGATAACATTGCGATCGGGAGCTTTCGGGCAATGGAGCACGGAATCTCGGTGGTGTGCTCTGCAGGGAACAATGGTCCGATAACAAACTCGGTCGCCAACGAGGCACCCTGGATTGCAACCGTTGGTGCAAGCACTCTTGACCGGAGATTTCCTGCTCTTGTTCGTATGGGGAATGGGAAATTTCTCTACGGGGAATCCATGTACCCGGGGAACCGGTTCGCCAATTACAGCAAGGAACTCGAGCTAGTTTACATAACGGGCGGGGATAAGGGAAGCGAGTTCTGCTTTAGGGGTTCGCTTCCTAGAGACAAAGTCCGTGGAAAATTGGTAGTGTGCGATAGAGGGGTAAACGGGCGGGCGGAGAAGGGCCAAGTAGTCAAGGAAGCCGGCGGGGCAGCGATGATCCTAGCCAATACAGAGATAAACGGGGAGGAGGATTCGGTGGACGTCCATGTCTTGCCGGCGACACAGCTTGGTGTTAGAGAGGCCATTCTTCTGAAGGCTTACATTAAATCTACGATGAGGCCTATGGCTAGGATTGTTTTTGGCGGGACGGTGATCGGCAAGAGCCGTGCACCCTCGGTGGCTCGGTTCTCATCTCGAGGGCCGAGCTTCACGGACCCAGGGATCCTGAAGCCTGATGTCATTGCCCCCGGAGTCAACATCATCGCTGCTTGGCCACAGAACCTGGGTCCAAGCAGCCTCCCAGAGGATTCCAGGAGGGTGAACTTCACCGTCATGTCGGGGACTTCCATGGCATGCCCTCACGTTAGTGGTATAACCGCCCTGGTTCGTGCAGCCCATCCCAAGTGGAGTCCGGCGGCCGTCAAATCTGCCATCATGACCACTGCAGACACGACCGACCACACCGGAAAGCCGATCATGGACGGTGACAAGCCTGCCGGAATCTTTGCCATCGGTGCAGGCCATGTGAACCCTCCAAGGGCAATCAGTCCAGGGCTAGTATACGATATTGCACCGAATGACTATATCGCCCACCTTTGCACTTTACGGTACCAAAACTCTGAAATCTTCGCAATTACTCACCGGAACGTAAGCTGCCGTGAAATCCTGAGGAGGAACCGGGGATTCAGCCTCAACTATCCCTCGATATCAGTCATATTCAAGGATGGTACTGCGAGGAAGATGATCCGTAGGAAAGTCACCAATGTTGGGGACCCGAAGTCGGTGTACACCATGAAAGTGGCAGAGCCGGAGGGAGTTAGGGTACGGGTCAGGCCGAGGCGGCTGGCATTCGAGCGATCGGGCCAGACATTGAGCTATAGGGTCTGGTTTATTTCCAGGAAGACGGGAGTGAAGTTTTCTGAAGGGAGCTTGACCTGGATGCACTCTGAGTACAAAGTGAGAAGTCCCATTTCAGTGACTTGGGAGAACAATTGATGGGACAGTTCTAATCTAAGAAAAATGTTGGAAATTTAGTTATAAGGAATCCAACGGTCGATTTTCTATTGATTATTCAAGTCTATTAGACTTGAAAAAAAAAAGCTGTATGGAGAGAAATGAGGTTTCAGATTATTCTCTAATCTGATTCTCTGAAAGGTTAGGAAATAAAGTTTTTATCTTATTGTTTTATGAAATTTATTTTCGTTATCCGTTTTCTCCTCTACAATGAGATATTTATACCGGTTTTGTCGAAGATAGTAAATCAGATGAGCGAAGTAACTGAAAGTGTAATATTCGATATTGGTCA
Source organism: Lagerstroemia speciosa (assembly GCA_037672795.1). NCBI lineage: Eukaryota > Viridiplantae > Streptophyta > Magnoliopsida > Myrtales > Lythraceae > Lagerstroemia > Lagerstroemia speciosa. The sequence continues at coordinate 5,435,279 of CM075304.1, read as the reverse complement.
CAAGGCAGTACCTTGAGTCATTCTTAATCGGTATCTCGAGGACTTCATTAGCGTAGTGAATTGGCATGGCTTTAGCTTAGACGTATATCTTATGTGCTTCTTAGAACTCTAGAGACAACGTAGCTTGGATATGCCATCTTAGTATCTCCATTACTGCACTTCCTGTTAGCATCCTAAGACTTCGATTCGAGGGTGATACAATACTATCGCACTCGACTAAGACTGATAAAATTTTATTTAATTATCATTAGTGAGACATCTCGGGCTCATTCCCTCCTCTTTCAATCCTATCGTAGTCCATGTGCATCATTTGGAACCGGAAAAAAATTGTGATATGAACCGGGTCAGACCACCGGTCCCATATTACAACCAGACCGGACGGATTCCGGTCTGCTGAGGGCTTAACCTCCCAGTCCGGCTCAGTTTGGACCGCCCAAGAAAGAGAAATGCTGGCCATCAACCGTCAAATGGAAATCCTCAGATCACAAACCCTGCAGAGCTCGGGAGCCGTCCCACTCTCCTCTCACCGGCAGGCAAAGTCTCCGGCAAAGGTCTCTGCTCTCTGCCTTCTTCGCATTCCCAGCTTATACTCTCGCTTCAGATTATCTCTTCTTTTGGCTTAGAGTCAGCGGAGGAGGAGAGATGCTTGCCCGGAAGGTAATGACCCAGCTGAAGGTCTTTCCTAAGCTGCAATTCTCTAGGTGAGTTATCTTGCTGCTCGTAATTTGCTTCCTTTTGGAATTCTAGCTCCGTTTCAAGAGTGTTCAGTCTCTCAGGCGCAAACTATGAATTACACCTTAGTTCCTGGTATGATTCTCGTCCGTACATTTTTATGTAATTAATCAAAAAAGTAAAATTTTTTAATGATATGAAAGAAATTCCACACGTGTTCGCTAGAATATGTTGCAAACCTAGTGTGATTTGGGATAAGAGAAGTTTACAGCTGCTGTTGGGATAGAATAGTCCGGATACAATAGTTGTATAGTAACAAGGAATGATTATGAGTCAATCTGTTATGAGGATATTATGAAAAAGAAAAGGCAAATATGATCTCTTTGCAGTAATTTTGTTGCACGAAGGAGTTCACAGTTTCAATCGATGGGATTTGTGGTACTGCAGTTCTACTGCACAGGCTGCGGATGAAGGTAAGAGCAATTTCATTCGTAAGGCTGTGTCGTTCGTGTTGATCACAGTCACGGGCGGAGTTGCTCTAAGTGCTCTTGATGACCTCGCTATTTATCATGCATGTAGCAGGTATTTACAGATTGTTTCTCTTCGTTTGGCATAATTTTCTATGGATATTCTATGCCCATTAATGGACTTTTGGAAAAAAGATTTAATTCGTTGCTTTATAATTCCTAGAATTTGGGCATGTCTGTTTTTAAGTGTACATGTGCATGTAGTGTACATAGTATACATTCATATTTACTGCAGTTTAAGGAGTTTAGCCATTTAACATTAAACCAATACCTCACGATTATAAATTTTCAGCGAAGGTAATTCTGTGTCATAAAATATTGGCTTCTTTTGTTAATTTCATCATTCCTTCCTTGTGTGTGAAGAAACCCAGCTTGCAATCATCTTTCTTGCACTTTTCCAAGTGATCAAGAATACAAATGCTTGATTACGTTGACAATTACACTTTTTTTTTTCACGTCTTCTTCGAAAAGCAGACCATACCCATACTCTGAAACCTTATATTCAAAGATACATGTTTTTGCAATTTTCTTAGTTTGTTAGAGAACTATGTCAAAAATTATAAACAACTTGGAGGACAGCTTGAGGAGAAATAAATGACGAGTTTTAATTCAGTAGAATTAGTAGAGATTGTGCTTGGCGGCGAATAAATCTGTGTGATGTGTTGGTATTATATTCACCAGTTTATGGGTTATTACCTTAGAGATTATTTAATTGTTGGCAATTTTGGAAACTGTTCAGCAAAGCCATGGAGAAAGCGGGTAAAGACCAGGGTCTAAGAGATGCCATTGGGGAACCCATTGAGAAGGGCCCATGGTACAATGCTACTCTTGCAGTTGCTCACAAGAGGCACTCTGTGTCTTGCACGTTTCCTGTGTCCGGTCCACAGGGTAATGGAATCCTTCAGCTCAAGGCACTTAGAAGTGGAGGTCCGCAACTTAATCTTTCATTCTGTTTTGAAATATTTTTTATTCTTCATATAAATGTTCAATATTCTCTGACCCAAACAGATCCTAAATAGTATTAGTTGAATTTCTTGATTGTTTAAATACTGAGATATTGAGACTGTTTTTGGAAACTAATATTCGTACTTTATTTTGGAAGATTCCAGAAGTCTGTTTACTCATTGAAAACTGTCTCAACCGTCCATTACTTAGGGAAAACTATCTCAATAATCCATTTTCTCATGCTGAAAGATAATGGAAATGAGTTCCATCAAGAAAAAAGAGAAAAAACAGAAATCAAAAGATGTGTTTGATGACACTTGGTCTTAAACATAATTAAAACACCACATAGAAGTGCAACCGTAACACTTTTTCCTTTATTTTCCTCATCTTTTTTGGGTGGACTCTGTCATAGCCATTTTTGCATATCCAATGTACTCTAAAATACATAACATTGAATCTAGTAAGATAAGGAATCGTTTTAATGGAAATTGTTGGTTGGATGCTCAGCAGATGTTAGAGATTCTGAATGTGCATCTTTGCTTTCTGTTTCTGCTGGTGTTACAGATGATAACTGGTTGTCTTTTCTTCGTCCTCGTGACTGGGAGATCTTAATCATGGAAGCACTCCTTCATGTTCCTGAAAATGAGGAGAAGACCCGAACATTTCGCATAACAATTTCAGACGACCTCCCCTCACCTCCTGCAGCCTGCAGTGACTGTGCAGATGGATGCTCTAAGAAGATTGTTAACGACAGCAGGTAGTTCAAGGGGGGGAAAATGGTTTTCAAGCATTCACATTCTTGACAAGATGTGGAAGTTTCTTACATTTAGAGATTCGATTATTTTCTTACTTTTCTGGGACATATTTTTATACAGATGACCTCTTGAGCAAACCTGATGAATATCAGACAATTTTTGCAGTAGTTTTGTGCTGTTTGACTGGATCAATGGGTGGGTGCTTACGTTCATAAGGAACACGTAAAGGCACATAATAAATTTATCATCTTAAGTGTTCTACACATATCATTTTTTGGTAGCATGTGCCGACTCTCTGATATGATGCACTGTTCTTTCATGTTTCCTTCCGTACAACTGTGCTTGGATCTCTGAAGGGGGATTGTGGTGCTTCATGATCTCTTTGGCTAGTCAGTTCTCTTCAACAGAAAGCTGAGATTTTGTTTGCAGTTACTTACTGTCGAGCATCGTCTCTGCAAACATACACGTAATTGCGTGGACATGTATACACCAACTAGACACGCATGCACCCAACTGTATCACTTCTCTAAGAATGCAAAGAGTGACCAACCCATGGCTCTATTGGTCATTAGTAGCCAATATAGATGTAGTTAGAGATGATCGGTGCTATGGTAATGGCATGCTGTTCTGGGATGAACTGGATGGTAGAACAGGTGACTTTTGGTGGAAAGGGGAGCAGAAAGCTAAGTGCATCCAAAAGGTAGAATTTCCCGTCGAGGATTAGTCAAGATCATGCAGGGCTCGAATACGACAAGAAGGGGTTATCAGGGAACATGCATATTGGCATATTTCTCTCTTTAGGTGGTGGACTTGGAGAGCAATGTTGTCTCGGAACATTCCCTATGATTCTCCCACTCTGTTATGGCATATGTTCTTCCATCCGGTCTGCTTTTTGCTCATTATGGTCGGATTCTCCTCTCTTTCCTGAGAGCACTTATCTGAATCTTTACTTAAATCTCTGGTTCTGTCTGGTAAGGGGCAAGCTGAGGGGAAAGGAAATCTCAGAATGAAATTTAGCCCAAAGTCACTGCAAATTCGGGTTTTGTCGGTGGAATCAAACCTTTTGGTGAGAGAATCCTCAGTTGATATTCTCAGGAGGCTCATTGGCCTTTCAGCAAATGAAAGAACAAATAAATAAATCACAAAAACAAAAGCTGCCACCAAGCTGGAGGTTCGGTAATCGCAAACTCACTTTCATATAATTTGATAATGTCGATTCTTGAAACGCTCTAAGCCTGATTCTTGAAAAGATTCATGCCAACTCTCCCGGCCTAAAAATTAATTTTAAAATCACTTATTTAAAAGTTTAATAAGTGAACAGTTATTATAACCTCGGGTCAGTAAAAATTCTGACTTCACATGCACTCCACCACCGGATATTTCCCTTTCATCCAATAGTAGTAGTAGCATAGTACTACTCCTACACGTGTAGGAATCAGCGGGACCCACCACACGGAGCGCGCCACTAGCTCATGCACCCTGGCCACGCGTCGGCGGGCGGGTGGAGGAAGAGGAGCACGAAACTCTCCCTCCATCTCCACCCCCGTATTTGCATTTCGTTCAATGATTTCATCCTACTGAGAGGAAAGCTCAGAGAGGGCTCGATCAAACGGTCGCCACAGCTGAGCAGGCGCCGGTGAACGGAGCTCAGAACACCCTCCCGTCCCGCGCCATCGCACTAGCGGGCCACCTTGCTAGCTCCATTCCTCTCTGGTGCTTCGTTACCAGCCTTTTTCCGAGTACCCTCCGGAGCTCTCCATGGGGGACCCACTGATCTGGTGAGTCTCTGGCCATTCTTTTCTGCAGCTTGTTGATTGGAATGTCTGTTCGAGCTGTTTGATAGCTCCAAGCTTCTGTAATTCTTGGGATTTCGATCAATTTCTGTGATTCCTCATCGAAAATTATACTTAGAAAGGTGCTATCATATGGTGGCTGGCGAGTTTGTGAACTGTTTGTATGACAAGCTAGTCTGCTTATGCAATGATGCAAGTGTAGAGTATGCAGTCGTGAAAAAATTATCAAAGCTCAATTTTTTGGATCCCTTTTTATATGAAGCAGACTCTGTTGTGAATCTTAAGCTTGTAGTTGAAGTATTTGCCCCATCTTGTAGGATTTTTAATTCCTCATATGCTTGAATTTCACCGTCAAGTGTAGAGCAGTCTGACATCTTGTAAGTATATCTTGTCTTACTCAGTATAGACATAGTTCATCTATCAAAAAAAGTATGGGCATTGTTCAGTAAAATGTCCTGTACACTGACAAATTTCACTGGAGAAACCTCAGATAGTGAGGAGCCAGGATAGCCTTTCTGGGCTATATTTTTTACTGCAGGCCATTGGGTTTGGCAAGAACAATACACCCCTTGCAATAGGATATCGATTGGGTAATAGAAAAGGATCATGTAGTTAGATTTGCCAACCAGTCTACCACTGAGCTACCGAGGGACAATTGGATGTCTTGTGACCTGTGGTTTATAGCTAGGCACTGGCAAGAGGGATTTGTCAATGATTTTAATATTCTAAAGAATTTCACAAGTTAGGAAAAAAGTGTGGATTTTATTGGCTTCTTATTTAAGGAAGGGGAATCTTATATGGCACTCTTTTTTTTTATATATATGCAAGTGTTTGGGAGTTTTTTTCCTTCTTTTCCTGCTTGATGACTCACGTCCATTCTAACTGATCAGAACTTCTATTTCTGGTAACACAAGCTTAAGTCATATTATTAACTTCTTACATATTTTGCTGTAATACTAAACCAGGGCTTTAACCAGTTGATTGTTGCCAATTGTGACCCGTGTTCCTCAATTTAAGTATAAGATGGAGGCACGCCCTGCTTTATCCATCCAAAGATCAAGTCCACCGCAGCTCAGTAGTATGGGGGTTTCTGGAGCATTATCTTCATCCTTACCAGTTATCCCCACTCCTTTGGAAGAAAGATATCCCAAGCTGCCTGATTCCCAACAAGTGACCATGGAGAAGGAACTTAGAACTGGCATTCTAGCTTATACAACTCCTTTATCATCAAGTAGCGGAACTGTTGGTCACATTTTTTCATCAAACTCAGGAATGTCAGCAGATATTCATTTCTCACCCATTTCTTCTTGGGAGAATCATCCTAGAGATACTACTTTAATTTCTCAGTCACTGACCCGCAGTGCATCACCTTCATCCCTTCAACCTGCAGCTTCAACTCACTATTCAGAAAAGAATTCCTGGTGCATAGATCCTTTACCTCAATTCTTCGAATTTGCTGCGGATCCAGAACAGAATACTCAAATTGAAAGCAACAATAGTGGCTCTGGTATTCCTGTGTCCGAGAACTTGAAACAGAGCAATTGGCAGGAATGGGCAGATCAGCTGATCAATGAGGAGGAATCTTTGACAGCCACCTGGAATGAGCTTCTTGTGGACAATAATGTTTCCACTCATAAACAACCAAAGGTCCAAGCTACACATGATTTATGGTGATTAGGCTTAGGGATATGATCTGCTGTGATTTTTATTCTTTATTCTTCCCAATATGTTACCTCAGATGGCATACCAGATCGCCAAAACATCATCACCACGTTTTCCCACAAGCCAAACCCAACTGCAGCAGCAGCAACAGCTCCCTCCTTCGTCAGCAAATAGTGCTTCCTCTAAGCCACGAATGCGTTGGACTCCAGAGCTTCACGAGGCTTTTATAGAGGCTGTCAACAAACTTGGTGGCAGTGAAAGTATGTAGTATCAAATATATGCACCAGTGATCTGATAATTTGTCTGCAGTTCAACTGAATTAACTTGTAGCAGGGGCTACTCCTAAGGGAGTGCTGAAGCTTATGAAAGTTGAAGGCCTGACAATTTACCATGTGAAGAGCCATTTGCAGGTCCGTGTACTTGGATCAAATGGTTGCTTCCCAGTGAAAAGCTTCCTCTTGGTCTATCAATATAGATAGATTTTATATTCTAAAGTTCTTGCTTCCTGAATTTCAGAAATATAGGACAGCCAGATACAGACCAGAGTTATCCGAAGGTATACATTCTTTTCAATCTGTAAGATTTAATAGCTATATATATGGCGCTTCTTTTCTGGGAATCTCTCTCTCTGCACCGAAAGGAAATGGACAGATTATTGGTTGCCAAAGTATTCTTTAATGGCCTATCAACCTTCTTATATTTTTCCTAGTTTGTCCAAGGAACTGCTGCTTCTGCTATGCTCAATATGTGTATCTTGGCTACTTTTTCTGTGTTGCCCTTTACCTCATATGCTTGCCACTGATCACTATTTTCATTCATATATCTGAAAAGGCTTGCTATTGCTTCTGTTTTCAGGAACATCAGAGAAAAAATTAAGTCCATTGGAGGAAATATCATCTCTCGATCTCAAAACGTAAGTGTCTTCATGTGTAGATTATGGTTCTTTTTTAGGCTTGCTTGATGCATTCATCAATAAGCTATATACATCACCTCAGAGCAGAGATGTATAGATATTTTGCCTAGAGAGCATCCACACAGTGATTTCTGGGAAGGCACCTGTGGTTTTTTTTTTAACCATGTGCTATTTGGAGTATGGCCAACAAGTGCTTTTTGTGGCTACAATGGCCAATTATAGCGTTAAGAGTGAAGTAGCTAATAGTAGTTGTACTACCTTTTTTTTTGTTTTGTTATTAATGATTTTACGTAATTCAAGAATATCTTTTTTGGATAAAATAATTCAAGAATATCATACTTAGCTTTGATTTGATGACAGTGGCATTGAAATTACTGAAGCTTTGCGGCTGCAGATGGAAGTCCAAAAGAGACTGCACGAACAACTTGAGGTACTGTTTTTCATTTTGCTATCCATTAGATTTCCATGACAATCTTGGTGGAGATTTGACTTCAGTAGAAAAATCTCGTCACCTGTAGTAACTGAGGAGATCTTGCCCTGAGATTTAACTTAGCTTCAACCAACTGAAACAGTCGAGAGAATCTGCAAATAACTTGTTTACTCAGCCTTTACTGTGGAACTCTGTTTTCGTAACATTTATTGTCAGCTGAGAATTGTCTGGATTTTTGATAATCAGATTCAGAGAAAACTTCAGCTGAGGATAGAAGAACAGGGGAGGTATCTTCAGACGATGTTCGAGAAGCAATGCAAATCAGGAAGTGAGAAGCTGAAGGCATCCTCTTCTGGTTTGGAGGATCCATCTGGTCCTCCAGAAGAAGTGCAACAACACAAACATTCAGTCAACAGAAGTGAACCCGAAGACTCCAAAAATGAAAACAGACCTGAGACCGACCCTCCGGATCATTCACATCCAATTCCAGAAGAAGAAAGTATGGAACAACTGGAGGATGATTCTGGGAACCCTGAGCAAGAGTTTTGCGAGTCCAAGGAATATAAGCGTCAGAAGATGGATTCTTAATTAAGCAATATGTGCGGCAGAAGTAATGCTAATCTACAGTGCCCGACTTATGGATAGATAAAGCAATAAAGGTGCTTGGAGACGTCTCATCATTGAAATTTTTGTGGCACGAAATGAACCCTACGGAAGTCAAATAAGCATGCTATAGTTAACTGACCCAAAGCTAATGATGCATTTGAGGCAGTTGTTAATTCGTGTGCAACTCAACAGGTGTTTCTATACCCTGCCTTCAATTTTGTATTGATCCTCAAGTATCCAATATCGATGTGAATTGAGAAGATCATGGTATGTCTAGAATGCAAGGCCTACGGGGGGGCTCTCTCGATGTTGCAGGATCGAATTTGGGACCATTTTGGCCTGGCCAAGAATCAAGTTTGTCCTGAAATCCATGTAGGCTCAGTTGGACGTTGCTTACTCTGTTGTGACCTTCATTTCATGGATGTGGACTCTGGGCCAGCCGTGACAATAAGAGAAAACCGTTGCTCTCCCGATCCAGACAATGACATGCATGCCCTAACGTTCATATGATTTGAAGTCTAATGCAGGCATCCACCATGTATATATACATATGTATAATCGGGACTTATTACCAAAGAAATTGTTGGTACTTTCGAAGCAGGTCATGGGGCATACATGGATCGTATGATCCGATATGGCTATTCAGGTCAGGAGCAACTGCCATTTGATTTGGAACCTTTCGGACCAATCTAAGCTTGAAGATTCTTCCCTTTCTTTGGTTGAACCAATGGAACTGACCTATGTGATTTTCTGTTTGAGACTTCTTGACAATGATACTGAAACTGAATGCAACTCTGTGAAACCAAGACTCGGCAAGAGAGACCCTTTTCTCTGCACCGCAGCAACAACCGTCTTACTGGTTACATCTTGGAAAGCGAAATACGATCCGATTCCAGTTAAGCTGGAGCCACATTTTTATAAAAGAAATTTAATCAAGATATATTTTTGGTTTTCTGATAGTTTGGAAGGAGCCTACTGTCAGCCTTTAAGACTGCCTGCCTTTGGAAGGAAGCTAAAACTGTTCTGTTTTCTTCTTGCTTTTCCATCTTCTTCCCTTCCCACCAGACTCTTAAAATTTAACGTCTCTTGTACTCAAACCTACGACCTCCCGACTCACAGTTTGGTACCATAAACGCACAGACAGACCACACACAGTTCTTCTCTCCTACAACACACTTGGAAATAAAACCCCGATTTCACATCCTCTCCCCATCTCTCTCACTTTCCCACACCTCCCATTCTTCTTTGTCTTCCTTGGCCGTGGCCGGGAACCCCATGGCTTCTGGCTTGTTCACCAGCTTCCATGATCGGGATGAGCTCCATGATATTGAGAAGGTACGCTTTTTCATTTTTGCTCGAGTGCAGTTGGTTCAGCATCCTGATATGGTAAATGATCGTTAATATCTGATGAGGTTGTAAGGAATGTTGTGCTTTTCAGCATGATCCTCCTCCTGCTCTGCTTTCTATGGCATCAAAGGAGTGCCGGGTGTGCGGAGACAAGATCGGGATGAGAGAAGACAGGGAGCTGTTTGTGGCTTGTCATGTATGTGGGTTTCCAGTATGCAGGCCATGCTATGAGTACGAGAGGAGCGAAGGGACCCAGTGCTGCCCACAGTGCAACACCCGCTATAAGCGCCAAAAAGGTTTTACCGCAGCCTAATCACTTGAGAGCTCGATATTATGATTGTTGTATTATGCTGTTCTTGCATAACTTGAACATGTTCATGAATAGAATGTCCAGTTAATGGTGCAACAGACTTGGTTGTCTCCACATCTGACATCGATGTGCATTGTGACAGGTTGTCCGAGAGTTGCAGGGGACGAAGAAGACGACTTCGATGATGATGACTTCGAGAATGAATTTCAGATTAAGAAACATGCTGCTGATGTTCCCTATCAGAACAACTATGCTTCGAACCATTCAGTAATCTAGTTTGAGCCCGGGTTTACTTGGAACACAAGAAATATATGCAACTGTTGCACTGGAGCTACCTAGTTCCGTGGTCCGAATTTTTTTGATCCATATTGCAGTTAACTCTGAATAATAACGAATTCATAATGTCATGAAAAAGAATTTAAAACCAATCTATTTTAACTTAACGATCTTGAAATACTTACAGGAAAACAGAGATCATCATCCACACCAATTCCGTTCCAATGGTGTTGCCTTTTCCTCTGCTGGAAGTGGTAATAGTTGCATCAATGGATCTGCTTCTCTTGTTGTTCAAACTTTCCCCTTCTGATTCTCAAATTGCTTGCCCAAATCAAATCATTTCTGTCTCTTATCGTAGTTTTTCTTGCCAACTGTTATGTTGCTGACGTGCAGTTGCTGGGATGGAGATGGAAGGAGACCAGAAGGAAGCATTCGGTACTGCAGAATGGAAGGAGAGAATCGAGAAGTGGAAAGCCAGACAAGGAAGAGGATTGGTAAGCAAAGATGACCAGGGCGGAAATAAAGATGACGGGGAAGAAGATGACTTCCTGTAAGTAGTGATCCAACTGATTCAATTCTCATAGGAACTAAATTTCGAGAGATGCTCATGTCAATGAAAATGTCGGGAATTTAACTTGTAGGCTCGCCGAAGCGAGGCAGCCCCTTTGGAGGAAAGTCCCAGTCTCATCTAGCAAAATCAGTCCTTACCGAATCGTGATTGAGCTAAGGCTCATTGTTTTAGCCTTCTTCCTCCGGTTCTGTATCCTGACCCCGGCACAAGATGCATTCCCCTTGTGGCTCTATCAGTCATATGTGAGGTGTGGTTCGCTTTCTCGTGGATCCTGGATCAGTTCCCCAAGTGGCAGCCCATCAACCGCAAGACCTACCTGGATAGGCTCTCAATCCGGTTCGAGCAGGAGGGTGAGCCAAATCGGCTGGTCCCAGTCAACTTCTTTGTCAGCACGGTCGATCCTCTCAAGGAGCCGCCAATCATTACTGCCAACACCGTGCTGTCAATCTTATCTGTGGACTATCCAGTAGATAAGGTGAGCTGCTATGTGTCCGATGATGGGGCCTCGATGCTGCTGTTTGACACGCTCTCGGAGACAGCAGAGTTTGCAAGGAGGTGGGTCCCCTTCTGCAAGAAGCACTCAATCAAGCCACGGGCCCCCGAGTTTTACTTCTCTCAGAAGATTGATTACTTGAAGGACAAGGTACAGCCTACCTTCGTGAAGGAGTGGCAGGCAATGAAGGTTTGTAAGCATCTCTTTTCTTTCTCCCCGATAGAAGTTAGTTTTCAGAGCTGTGTTCTGAGAGATCACTGGATCTCAATAGATCACCATGTAATCCTCAACTCAGATGATCTTTCTTGCAGAGAGAGTATGAAGAGTTCAAGGTGAAGATCAATGCACTCGTGGCAAAAGCACGGAAGAAACCAGAAGAAGGCTGGGTAATGCAGGATGGTACCCCTTGGCCTGGAAATAATGCTCGGGACCATCCCGGCATGATTCAGTTTGACGAAAAAATGCTTATGAAATAGACAAAAAGTTGTGCTGGGAAATTTGTCAACTAATTGTCTAGAAATTTGGTGAGTAAAAGTTGCACTCACTTGATTTGCAGGTGTATCTGGGAAGTGAAGGTGCCCTTGATGTTGAAGGCAAGGAACTTCCCCGACTCGTGTACATTTCCCGTGAAAAGCGCCCAGGCTATCAACACCATAAGAAGGCTGGTGCAATGAATGCTTGTGCGAGTATCTCCTTTAGGTTTCCTGGTTTTCTTTTCTAATGTAATGGTAATAGCCAAGGGAATTGGAAAAAAGTACTAATCTTTCGATGTGATATTTGCTGTGCAGGTTCGAGTTTCTGCAGTGCTAACCAATGCACTGTTTCTACTGAACGTGGACTGTGACCATTACATCAATAACAGTACGGCTGTTAGGGAAGCCATGTGCTTCCTAATGGACCCGCAGCTAGGGAAGAAGCTCTGCTATGTGCAGTTTCCTCAGTGGTTTGATGGTATCGACCGGCATGATCGATATGCAAATCGCAACATAGTTTTCTTTGATGTAAGCCCATACTAAAATTTCAATTAAGCCCAGACATTTTGTACCTCATCTTTTTTTTTCCCCTGATAAACTGATCAATTTGAATCTTAATGTTGGTTCTTACGGTAAAGATCAACATGAGAGGGCTCGATGGAATTCAGGGCCGATGTATGTTGGGACCGGATGCGTCTTCAACAGGCAGGCCTTGTACGGGTATGATCCCCCTGTGTCAGAAAAGCGTCCAAAGATGACCTGTGACTGCTGGCCCTCGTGGTGCTGCTGCTGCTGCGGTGGTTCGAGGAAGAAGTCAAAGAAGAAGACAGAGAAGGGATTGCTGAGTTCTGTGCTCTACCCCAAGAAGAAGAAGATGATGGGAAAGAGCTACTTACGGAAGAAAGGATCAGGGCCTGTTTTTGATCTTGAAGAGATTGAAGAAGGGTTCGAGGGCTATGAGGAGTTGGAGAAGTCATCGCTTATGTCTCAGAAGAACTTTGAGAAGCATTCGGGCAGTCACCGGTTTTCATAGCCTCCACCCTCATGGAAGATGGTGGTCTACCAGAAGGAACTAATTCCACTGCCCTCATTAAGGAAGCCATTCATGTCATAAGCTGTGGCTATGATAAGACTGAGTGGGTGAAAGAGGCAAGTCTGATGTTTGCTATATTGAGAAGCTTTCGTGCTTTTGTCGAACAAACAGATCTTATGAGGCCTATTTGGCAAATTATCTTCTTACTTTCTAAATCACTGGAGAAAGTGAAAGGAGAAAACTCGGATCATTTTCCATCCATGAAACAACTCTCTTTGCTCTATATTTTCATCGCACTTTGAAATTTTCACTGATAGAAAGATTCAATAGATTACAATACTCTGGTGATAAATTTTGACAGATTGGGTGGATATACGGCTCAGTCACTGAGGATATCCTGACTGGATTTATGATGCACTGCAGAGGATGGAAGTCTGTATACTGCGTGCCTAAGAGGCCGGTGTTCAAGGGATCGGCGCCAATCAATCTGTCTGATCGGCTGCACCAAGTTCTGAGGTGGGCCTTCGGCTCAGTCGAGATCTTCTTCAGCCGTCACTGCCCATTATTGTATGGCTACGCCGGGAAGCTAAAGTATCTTGAGAGGCTAGCATACATCAACACCATTGTCTACCCTTTCACTTCCATTCCCTTACTTGCTTATTGCACCATTCAGCTGTTTGTCTTCTTACCGGAAAATTCATCATCCCTACGGTAAGTCTTTAGGAATTTCTCCATGGAGCAGCATCACAACATCAGACAGTGACCACCGAGAATTTCACCAGTTTCCTTCTTTTGACAGCTCAACAACCTAGCCAGCACATGGTTTCTGGCCCTCTTCCTCTCTATCATAGCCACAGGCATCCTCGAGCTCCGGTGGAGCGGAGTCAGCATCGAGGACTGGTGGAGGAATGAGCAGTTCTGGGTCATGGGAGGAGTCTCTGCTCACCTCTTTGCAGTCTTCCAGGGCCTCCTCAAGGTGCTCGCCGGGGTTGACACCAACTTCACTGTCACCTCCAAGGCGGCGGATGACACAGAGTTTGGTGAGCTCTACCTCTTCAAGTGGACCACTCTCCTCATCCCTCCTAACAACCCTCATCATCTTCAACATGGTTGGTGTCGTGGCGGGAGTCTCCAACGCCATCAACAACGGATACGGTTCCTGGGGCCCACTGTTTGGGAAGCTGTTCTTTGCCTTCTGGGTCATTGTCCATCTCTACCCCTTCCTCAAGGGTCTCATGGGTAGGCAGAACAGGACCCCAACAATTGTCGTGCTGTGGTCGATACTTCTCACCTCCATCTTCTCACTGGTTTGGGCTAGGATCGACCCATTATTGCCCAAGCAGACAGGTCCAGTCCTCAAACCATGCAGCGTGGAATGCTGATACGTCCTCAGAAACCTTGGCATGGTATACCAACTAGGATTACTTCTGGATCCATGCTGTTTTGTGATTATCTGTACGAAGAGTTTTCACCTGTTCAACAGGAAGGTTTTCTCCGAAACCTTGGGATGGTACAGTAGGAAGTTTCTTCTCTATTAAATCAATATAACGGGCTAGGTTGAAGCATAACACAAAGAAATAATACAGAAAACTCGGAACAATTATGCAGGGATGCATATATGAGGAAGTTTCTTCTTTATTACAATTTTAGGTCCTACACAAGTGATGTCAATTATAAGTTACAGCCATTAGCCTAGCTTACTCGTCTTTTTCTCAATGCTAACCTGCAAGATGACTAGTCAGGTCAACAAAAGGCTGCAGCTCACAGGCTGCAATCGATTCCAAGACCCACGTATAGCTGATGACCTTGGAGCCTGAGGATGCAGCCAGTTCCTCCGCTTCACTAATCTTCTGCCAGTAAATCGAGACCTCTTCACCCAACTGGATCCCTTCTGGAGGCTCGGGGTTAAAAACAATTAGTCTACTTGAAGCTTCCTCATCATCACAGGTCACTGTTAAGCCCTCTTTGCTCTTCAAAACCTCGCCACCAGCAGTAGTGACCAGAGTCCTGAGATCTCTCATGAAGGCTGGAACAAAATCACCAGCTAAATAGAACTTCAACCCATTGAAGAGCTTTGGCTCCTGTCATGCAGAAGGCAGCAGAAGAGAAGATAGAGAGCTTCATTTCTAGAGGAACTCAGGAAACTTTCCATAATCCAAATAAAGACACATTATAACAAGAAGGCATTATACATTATTCAGAGTCCTCAGTCTTCCAAGTCTTGGTCCGTTAGAGGACCCATGGTTATCAAGGAGAACTTCATAAGGCTCCTCATCCACTGGAGACATGGCTTCCATGCAAGCCTTTATCCCTGCAGAGTGGATTCCCATGTTTTAGAACAAGCAAAATAATAATACATCGCAGGAGGTAAAACCTCAGACTGGGAATAACTTAAATGTACGAACGAAGTTTTCTAGACTGCTTCCAATCAGCAAGAGCCTAGTTGCTAGCAGTAGAACTATCAGAGTTTGCTGTTTTCTATATGAAGATGACTTAAGAGAGGCAGCAGTGAGAAAGGAACATGTTGTGGGTTCTCACAGTTAATATTGAGGACCCATCTTCCATGCAAAATAGCCATGAGAACTTTGAATGTTCGAGTGCATGCACCCTCCTCATCTGTGGCAGCAACCACATGGGTTACTTCAGGAGACCATAACTTACACACACCCACACCAGTCATTGCTGCAAACTTCATCAAGAGGGACTGCATGCAGAAGTTGAAAATATATAACTAACAAGGTGACAGTTTCTTACAGAAAAAGCTAATAAGAGATTAACTTCAGCTATCTTTATATACTTGTGCAAGCTAGAAACTGTATCCAGGATATGCAAACATGCTTCTAGAGAAACCTAAGATGTCTACAGCTTTTTTGGGATTCACTAACAAACTGAATCATCCCATGTTTTTTGACAATCAAAATCAAACAGAAGGAAATGAAAAAGAAAACAAAAACCAGCTCTTGGAACAGTCAGGAAATTCTTCTGAAGCTGACCTTGTCTTGTGGAGAAAGAGAAGATCCACATAAAAACCATGATTTTGCCTTGTTATGAGAGTCTTGCCAACATTCGGAATGCCGAGAATCAGAGGCTCTGCATTCAGGAAAAGGCGAAAATTTACATATGAATAGACAGAATTTACAAAGCACCTTCATAACTCAAAGACTAAGAGAGTGGGACAGAGACACACTTCTGGGTCAGAGCAGAAGATGCAGATTTCGAACTGCGCAGCCTCGACTTCTCATTTGGAAATTTCACCGAAGCATGAGTTGGGCATAGCATGAGAAAATTATCCTGTAAACCAACAGAGAGAAGGGCATTAAAGATGTTTCTTGAACTTACTGAGGAAAAAAGAAAAAGGCTAGCACTAGAAGACTAAAGATTAAACTTACACAGTCCCATCGACAATCTGAAACTTCAGCTGCACAGGGAGCATGGTAGGTCATGTGACAGGATTTGACATAGCAGCCTAATGCAGCTCCCTTAAGCCCGCATCTCCCACACTTGAGCTTCGCTCCTCTTGCCAGTTCCTTCTCTAGATTTTTTACCGTCTCGCCAACAAAGTATGCTTGTGGAGCCCTATTAAAGATTCAATCAAAGAGTTAAGATTTATTGAACAGCTGAAGTTCATCCACATTGAAGAACATTTAAAAGGAAAGAGCTTAGGATTCCAGATATGCTCCAGAAATTGTCAGTTAAATATACCATTCAATGCATCTCCTGTGAACATGTATAACATTTCGATTATCCGCTTCATCTCCTTCCATTGGACTTCCATCAACATAATGCAGCATTTCACCGGAAGCCTAGAACAAGAATTCCATTAATTTTGCAGAAATTATTACAAAAACAAGCAACTTCTACCCAACAAAAATAACAGTAGTGGGAGAGGCCAAATTAGAAGCAGAATTAGGACTACCTCAGATACCGTTGAGGATGAACAAAAAGCACAAAGAAAGCTATTATGTGAAGATTCCTTTTTATCATCTGCTGACTGAGGAGGTGACTGAGATTCTAGCTCTGATCCGGTTTTGAAGCTAACATACTTGTCAACCCCTGCATCTGATCGTGCCTCACAGTTACTGCAGTTCAATTTCTTCTGCCTCTTGCTGTCTCTTAAATGCCCTTCAGGGTTTACTACAGAGCCATCATCCCTCTTCCTTCTTGGTTTGTTCTTGAAAGCTGGCCCAGACAATCCCTTATCAGAATGATTAAGGGGTGTCTGCATGCAAGTAGCAAACTTAATCATGTGCATAAAATCTCAAGACATCAAACTTCTTTGATGGTAAAGATAAATAGACATCATAAAGTGAAGGAGCAAACACTAAGAAAATGACATGGTTGATATCTCAAGGACTTAAACAGCAACTCAAGAATCTTTTTCAAGAAAAGAGGACAGCCATCTGAGCAGCCATAGATAGATTCATGAGCAGTCGCCAATTTTCTAACTGCTACACACAATAATACATATATACATCTGTCTGATGAAGATGCATTAACATAGGAATGGAACATAACGAAATTGAAGATCACCAGGAAAAGTCAGTTTCTATAGGAACCCCCTTTAAATAAAAATAATCATGTAAGATGCTTTAAGTCCAAAATGCATGGTCGATTATTCAAAATCCTCACTTGATCACTGCCTTGGTCACTGCTATATTCATCCAAACTCCGGCTGCCACTGGGAGGACTTCCCAGAGATGAATTCTCAAGATGATTCATGTCTATCTCAACAGTTCCATCTGCTATCTCTTCAGCTCTCAAACAACCCCTTAAAGAATTTGAATTTCTGAAACCATCAGAAACAGCAACTTCTCCAGCAAAAACAGGTCCTTTGCCTTCTCCATGCCCTGTCACAAGAAAAGAACAAGGCAGACATTCATTGAAACCCTGTTTTCAAGGGGAAGAAAGGACAAAGTCGAAAAAGCCACTGAAGCTATAGAGCCATTCACTCAGATTACCATCTCGGTCAGTTTTCACTGGCTCTTCAAGAATCTCAACATTAGCTACAGCCGTACCATTATCAGGAACACTTGCAACACCTGAACACATACAAACGTAGAAAGCTCAAGTAGGCAACTACTAATCCCAGCTCCACAGGAACACACAATCTATAAGACAAAAAGGTCTTTTTTTATTAATGTTTCAAGTAATTTTACCAATTGAAGAATTCCATGAGAGACTAGAGTGAAAAGTTGTATCCATCCTTTTGTATATTGTCACAATGTTTTCTACGTAAGGAGCTGGCCTCAGATCTGCAATCCCAACATTACAAAGATTAGCGAGTTTTGATGAGAAATTATACAAGAATTACTACCACGGAGCAATATCATATGTTGAGTTGATGGAAAGAGGAAGCTTAGCATGTAAGTAGCTTTGACCAAAGAAACAGTGCAAGTGAAAGGCTAATGAGATTTTATTGGGAACTCTGTTACTGCTCGATGACATTCAAATAAATTAGGGTCCTTACCACGTGAAGAGCAGAGCGCTTGACACTGAGGACATGGAACCGGGAAATGAGCTGAATTTGGTAAGCAGTTCCTGCACAGATTGAATCACTCGGTCAAACAAAAAGAACTAGAGAGAGTGGGAAGGGAGAGAGAGAGTATCCAGAGTTAGCTTAAATAGTAAAAGGGACTCACTTGCAAACTATATGCTCGCAGGGAAGCAACATAGGTCGATCAAAGAACCCGAGGCTGCAAGAAGAAGAAACGACAGGAGTGGAACACCACTCATTATAACATAGAGAAACAAACTCAGGCACATGCTTTGTTTCTCAACTTGTTTCAGTCATCAACAAACTTAGCACAATCAAAGAAAAATGAAAACCGAGGAACAAGCTCAGAAGGGCTTAGCTCGTAGACCATTTCCCACCGTTTAAACTACTTCAAGATGAAATTTTTAAATTGAAGACAAAGATTGGAGATCAAAAAGCAACCGAACGGCCAAGGGCAGACTCTGGGTTTTCACAGAGAACCGTGGAGAGTGGCCTGAGATACAGAAGCAGTACCAGAGGGGACACTTGAGCTCGAGACCCAGCTTCTGGAGATGGAGAACCCAAGGGTTCAGTGCAGCGCTGCGGTTGCACTGTGTGAAGGCAGCCGCTGAACCCTCCATCTTTAGATACTCCACGGAAGAGAAGCTCACTATCAAAACCAGGCAGCAACAGCTCCGTAGTCGGGGAGAACTGAGTTGCTTTCCCCTTTTCCCACGTCTCTTATGAGGGGCGAGGGGTCTCGTTCGCAGGTTGCACGAAGAGGAACAGTCTTTGGCGGGGAAGACGAAGGGGCGCGGACTAGAATTTGGTTTTGACTGTGATTGGCGGAAAATTTGAGTTTTTGGCTTTCGAAGTGAAGTGGGGCCGCCGCAACCTTTCAGCTTTCCCGCTCAGCTCGCAACAATAGCGGCGGCACGCACGCTGCCAAATGTTTTCTTATCTTTTTTTTTTATAACATTTTGGTTTTGTAAATGATTCAGCCAATGCCTATCAAATGAGAAAATTCATTACCATAAAACCTGAAAAATCGTGCCTTTTCAATTTACTTCCTAAGATACCCCATAAAATCACGTCTTGAAAATATATTTTTATTATATTAAGACATTACAGGTTAAAAATATGGTCTCTTCTTTGTAAAGCAGGAGCAACTTGCACCTGCAAATCATACCGACTCTTTCCCTGGGCGAGACAGAGGTTTGCTTGAAGATGAGGATGAAATCCAGAGAGAGATGAACTGAGATCAGAGAAGTTGGGCTTGGTGCATACCATGAGTAAAAATCCGAACTTTAATTTCTTTCCTGAAGTCAAGAATTCCCGCGTGTGATTATCAACCCACCCACGGGACGAATCTGAGACTTAGGCCGGCATTTTCGGGCATCCATGAATGGCCTTTGCTCCCATCGTGTTCTTGGGTGTGAAGAACCGGCGTCCTCTGTACTTGGGCCCCTCGTTTATGGGCCTTGGCACAAAAAAAGAGACCAAGTTCTCCAAATTGGTTACCCTTCGTGCAAAGAGAAAATTGCCCATCCGCCTTCATTCAGCACTTTTATCCATAACAAAGCTTTCAAATCAGATTCCTCTGAATGGACATAATACAAAATTGGGAAAACTTTACCCTACCAATTCAGCTCGATCGGCCAACAGAGGACAACAGAGGGATGGTAAGATGGAAGAATAGACCCATACTTTATGTTTTTGTCCCTCTCCTTCTGTGTTTCCCAACAATGCTGCTACTTTTGTTCCATTGCAAGGAAGAAGCTAAAGCACAAGGCAGCAGCATAACCAAACTCAATAGATTCATGCACATGAAGCACGTGGTAAATTCACAAGATAAGTAGAGCCCTTTCCATATTAGAAGGAAGGCACAGGGGACAGCCCCAAGTTCGGATGCACAAGAAAAGGAAAGAACATCGAAGAAGCTATCTATACCACATATGTGCACGATTAGAAGAGCGTCAAATCGCAACCACTGGCTGGCACGATAACGAGCTAGACCCGGTGCGCTAATTTGCATAGGAACGTGAACAGGATGGCACGAAAAACACTATGCTGTACAGAAAATAAGATCTTCAGGAACTCCGCTGATGATAGACTTGTTAGTCCGCCTCTTGTTCATCCTTTCACCAGATGCAGGGCAGCTCTTCCTCGGGCATCAGCAGTTTCCTGCACAGCGGGCAGGTGATGTTGCAGTAGTCGAGCCACTGCTCCAAGCACACGTTGTGGAAGATGTGACCGCAGGAGAGGCGGTTGATGTCTGAGTGTGGCTCAAACTGGGTCAGGCAGACCGAGCAATCGTAGTCTCCCTTGCTGAGGCAAGGGACCGAGTCAAAACGAACTGTCGGGGTCTGGTTCCGGAATTGCTCGATGTAAGTCTCTGCAGGGCTCGAATGGAAGTCGGAGAAGTCTGGCAGATGGGTTGTAACGATAGATTCGGTCGCCGATGATGGCAGTGGCGGCAGTGATGAGGACGATGCCGAGAGCCGGAACCTGAAGATGTGGAGGATTGTCCGGATGAAGTTCTTGAAGATGGAGATGGTGAGAGCTGTGTTTACCAAGATAATGCATAGCATTCCTTCGGATGGGGCAGGGAGACTCGAGAGACCCATGTCAATAAAGAAAGAAAGAATCAACCTCCAGGCACCCTCAAACGGAGATTCAAGATTGAGGACTGCTTCACCAGATCAAAGAAGCTGAAGCTTAAATCGGCTGAACCGAGCAAATCGAGATGCAACAGAGTTAATCTCAACTTTGTGTCTAAATCAAGGACCTGAAAAGGAACCAAGGAGGGTGTCAGGACGAATCGCAAAAACAAAGAAGAGAATGAGAAGCATAGAAAGCTAAGCCATATGCCTGCAAATTTGTCAACCATGAATGAAAAGGAGACTATTGATGCTCATAGAGACAGAGACGAAGGGAAGCAGAAACGTATTGAATTTCACATAGCAGCCTACTTTATCCACATCATTATCTGTTCTACAAAGAAGACAACACGGTCACATAATACTAAAGAACTCAATCAGAACATTAAAAGTTTCAGCCTTTCAAATCTAAAAAAGGAAAGAAAGCAAGGCAGCACGGATTCAAAGAGACAATTGTGATTAAAAAAAATCCGCGAAACCCCTAGCTTGATGATCATCATATCGCCAATACATGAAGAAATCGTACAGGAGCATGAGCCCAGAAGCAATTGTTCCAGGCAAGATTCAAGGTAGGCTCAGCTCTTCCCAAACTCAAAGCGATTCCTTTTTTAACGAGGAGAGAAGATCCCAAAT
Organism: Lagerstroemia speciosa; assembly: GCA_037672795.1. Lineage (NCBI taxonomy): Eukaryota > Viridiplantae > Streptophyta > Magnoliopsida > Myrtales > Lythraceae > Lagerstroemia > Lagerstroemia speciosa. The sequence goes on along the minus strand of CM075304.1, from coordinate 5,413,707 downwards.
CGTCGCAGAAAGCAATCCCTAGAATACAAGGGATCTGAAAATTCCCCACTGTCATCGGCACCGCCCAAGCAGATCCCTCTATCCAGCCTTCGGATCACCCGCCCAAGACAGCCCAGAGGGGCGCCGATAACCGGAAGAAACATGCGATCCACGGGGCAGGAAAAGAAGTACGCGCAATGGAAATGGGATGGAACTTACCTACCCATAGAAAAGGACCGAGCTTGGAGTCTCCTGTCAGGAACGGTGTACGAGGAAGATGAAGAGGGGCTGTGGAGGAGCAGAAGCAGATATGAGAGCTGTTGTTTGCAGAATACTACTTCTGCCTTGTGAGAGCTATGGAGGTTTCCGTTGACGGAAAGGAGAGCATCCCCGGCGGTTTATATGTCGGGAGGGGAAGTGAGGTGGCCTTTTCCTGGAAACGATAAATTCAATAGCCTTTTTCTTTTTCCATTTCTTAGGTGAATCAGTCTATCTATCGCAATTTTTAGGGAAAAAAAATATATTTAATTGTTAATACGTACAAATAAAAGTAAATAACAATACTTTCTTATAATAGTTCAAAGTCGATGAATTCACCTAAGAAGTTCTTTTTTTTTTAATATCAAGACATTTTATATCCGAGAGAAGGGGTCGAATAGTTCGGTCTCGACTCGATAAAGGTTTCAATTCAGCTTGATCTTAATGATCGAGCCGAGCCAAATCAAGCCTAATAATATTCGGTTCGTAAAACTGGCACGCCCAAACAAAATTTTTACTTTATATAATAATTATTACTATTATTATTTAACTTTAGAAAAATAAAAAACAATAACATTATTGTCTCAAATTCTTATTTAAAACTCTTATTTCGTTCCTTTTTTACTCAATCAAGAAATCATAATTGTAATTAACTCTCCCAACCTTCCTCGTTCTGTGCAATTGACATGACGACCATATGCCGAGCTATATTTTCTATCTCTGCCCAGCTCGTATAGACTCGATGAGCCATGATTTACTATAAAGATTCGAGTCCAAACTTAAAATATTGGGCTCGGCCCAGTTTGGGCACGAACTCGCAAATTGCTAAACGAGTTGGGCTTGAACATTATAGATTTTGGCTCGACTCGGCTCGACTCGTTTACACCACTGGACTTGGAGTAGCTCGACTCGTTTACACCGCTGGACTTAGAGTATGACGAGTTTCAACTCATCAAAATTCAAGTCGACTTGAACCTCTGAAGAGTACAATTCTCTTTATAAAATAATAATAATAATAATTAATAAAAAAGAGTTCAACTCGTCTACTCCATTTTTCTCATTTTATAATACTCAAATTCAAGATTTTATAAAAGGATGCGTGGAACAATTTCTTTATCAGTAACGTGTGGAACAGTTTGGATCAACTTACAGGCAAAATATCAATTTTTTCAATAATAAGTAAGACCTATAAGTCTAATACACTGATAGAACATAATTATAACAGCAACAAATGGCAAAACGACCCGACAGCTCCGCTCGATCTAAAAAAACTTGAAATATTATTTTTATCTCAAAATTGAAAAGTTTGAACTTAAAAAAAAAAAACTTGAATGGCACTAATTTATTTACATAATTTATCCAAAAGTTTTACTATAATTAAATTTTTATTATGATTTAACATTATTTATAATATAATAATATAAACCAATCGAATTTCACAAAACCCCTCAATCTGATTGGATTATTCTTTTAGCTCTCCCTACTAACCCTAGCTTCTTTGCTACGTTATCCGACAATTTGCGGCACAATCACCCAAAAAGCCAAAAGATTTCTACTTTTTTCCCTCCTTTTTTTTATTTTTATTTTCCCCTAACATAAATTGATCAAATCCTACAACTCCAGCTCGAACTGGACTTCGGAGGAGCATATCTTATCTTGTTACATTCATATCATCGGTCCACGTCATGCTCAAAACGATATCCGCATCGTAACCCATGACATTTCAAATCTTATCAGTACAACTTTGCTCGCCGTGACATACCGATCAGTAATGGTAGTCCGAAGGATAGGAAGAGTCTTATTTTATCTGAGAACCTGTCTGCACTGACACTTTCACATGAACTTTGGGTGCCCCTCTGTCGGATGTGCCGGTGGACCGGCCGCCACCTGTCAAATTATGCTGCATATATGAGAAAATATTTATTGCATATGAGATATAACGAATTTATTTTATAAATTAAAATTTAGATATTAATATATGTAAAATTGACTTTTAAAAATTGTAAAAATTTTACACATACAAAGGTATGAGAGAATTTTACATGATTAGCTATTTCAAGCATGTATGTGCCTTTCGGCCTAACGAGAGTGATCACAACCACCATCTCCACATAGCCTCTGGACTCCTGTGAAGGGATCCGCCCGGCATATTCCATGCCGTCAAATAGAGAAACCCACCTTTTACCATGAGTCAGTTCTCGTGTAACTTGTATCGTTTCATGGAAAAGTGGCTCTTTAGTAGGGTCCACTCCCCGGGACTTGTCCAGGCGCGTTCCACGTCGAAGTCAGATCAGATCGGGGAATGATTGTCACTCTCCCATTCAACTATGAGAAGTGCGGTGTGAACTAAAGGTGGACTTAGGGCTGCTCTCTAATTCATCGAAGCTTATCCAGTAACGAATCATCGTGTAAGATACCTTTGTGGAGGACTCGGTCCAATCCGAAATCGGATACATATCTATGCCAAAGATGCTGGATGCATCATCAATTTGGCTGGCACTGTGTGCGTGCACAGGGAGAAGGAGTTCTCCTCCCCCACTAGCTGACATATCACGATCCAGAAAACGCAGAGGATTGTACGTTTGTCCAACTGGCAAGACCAATTGCAAATTAAAGTGCTGGGAGATTCAAAGTTCCAAGTACTTGATTCCCTGTGATGATGTCTCTAAAGTTGGCCATGGTCCATCCCATGTCGTGTCACCTTACGGAAACCCTAATCACAGTTCCCTTTGAACTTATTATCTCTCTCCTTTGGATCGATGGAACCCTTCTTCCAAACTCAAAATAATTAATTCATTTCGAATTGAGTTGACCTATTAAGGGTGAAGCCTTCTTGATCATGGATCTTTTCTACTCACAATACTTAAACTGAGATCTTGTTCGGAAGGAGCTTTCTTGATCATGAATTTTTTTCACTCACAAGACTTAAACTGAGATGTTATTCAAAAGGAAAGAGATGCAGAACTATTTCGATCAATTCATACCGAAGGATCGAACCCTTTTATTTGCCCTGTTTTCCTTTTCCCTTTTCTTTCATGGGTTTCACTTTGTACAGTGATGATTGTGCTTGGCATGTCTTCATGCGATGAACTTAGACAGGATATTTAAATTAGCACATAAACTTGTCGATATCAAATATTACACATTAAAAAAAAAGAGGAACAAAAGTCTCGATATTCAAAATCGAATGGACACTTTTTAACTTGTGTGTATCAGTCAACACGCACCAAAGAAGAGATCTGCGAATCCCACCGGTGCAAATCAGCCCGATAGTAAGATGTGCTTTCGAATCGTCGAATCGAGACTTGTGTCAAACATGTGTGTTAATAACTTACGATCAATGGTAAAGTATTACACATTCAGCCGTGTTTAACGGGATAGTGGGATTGCATTGCACTTTCTCCCATTTAGGGAAAACCCTGCCTCTCTGTCGCCTAACAAGAAGCTTAGAAAAAAGATTTGTCTTAATTAATTAATCAATTAGTCTTCAGATCATGTGGTCCTCTCGCCTGCCACATCTCCGTAATTGTCATGTTACATCATTAATCTAATCTAGTCGATTTCTAGTATAATTATTAAATTTTTGTCCTGTCGTCCCGAAAGATCCGAGAGAAGTTCGGCCAGATATGGGAAAAAGAAAGAACATCACTCGAGCTGCGTTACTTACGAGTTTTGCGAATTTCTTTTTCTGATTATAAACGAGGTTGTCGATCTATAAAAATGAAACAGTACCGAAAGAGCAAGCAAAAATCAAGTTTAGGACCCTCTAATGTCCTAGATCGAGAACAATACTGTTGCAATTGAACTCCTAAATCATCTTTATTTTTCGGTGTTTAATGAATTGATTAATAAATGTTCATATGTTGAATTGGTGATGATTTACCCAATGTGATCAAGAAGAAAATGAAATTAACAGCCAAATTTTGGTTTGAGGTTTTGAACATTCGAGATGGGGTTAAGGAAAACTCGACGGTTTCGGGAATTAATTACCCGTTCTGTGAATGTTAACATTACAGTCAACTGCTATACCGAACGGTTCCGTAAATGGATCGTAGAGGTCCTCTGCTTCTCATGTATCGTCGTCCCATCATCGAGAACATTGAACATCGAGCATCCGAAGAGCTCGATCACTGAACATCAGTAAACAACCTTCCCAGGGAAGGGCAAACTTTCATATCCCTAGACTTGATATGCCTCTGTGCCATCGATATCTATATGCTCACATAAATGTGCACGTTATGCTGCTTGAGAAACTTACGGAGAAGATCGTACCTAACTAGATCCGTGCAAGCAAATAGATGGTAGGAAGAGAAATTATGTATGCGATTCGGGTGAGCAGGTTACGTATTGCTACCGGTAAAGTACATCGAAGGTTGGGACTATGCGTACAATCGATTCACGACATACAATGTCCTAAGAAAACTTTATTACAAAATAAAGCTCAGCACTTGCTATTTTTTTGAATACTGTAGCAAAAACTTACGTTGAATGAGAGATTTTAGTGTTGCGAAGAAATCGCATCTTTAACCTACAATTCTAGTGTTATTTCCAGGCATTTTTTGAACTACTCGATTTGAAAGATTGTGTTCATTCAGTATACGCACCAGTAACCTTTTCAGTAGAATGGTTTAAAGCAAAAGAGTCGACAAATTAAATGGTCGTGCCAGTGGAAAAAGCAGAGATAAAAAAAGGAAGCGACATCTGAAAAGAAAAGAAGGGAGGGAAAAATGGTAGGGGATGATGAGGTTGTGTGCAGTGTGCCCGTGGTGGAGTTAAAATGAAATATTAATAATTTATTGTTAATGTTTTTTTTTGGTAGTTATTAATTTATTTAATTTAATTTACTGTTAATGAGTTATTCCAAATTAGAACAATTCTCTACTGTATTTTTTTATATATAAAATACGGGGACGGATAAAAAAACTTGATGATGGGTAAAACTCTATAAGAAAATAAGGCGAAGAATTTAGGTGACGAACTATATATAATGCAATAAAAATTAGATAAAATCATGTAAAGTTTATATAAAATCTCGCAAAATTTTTCAATTTCAAAGGGGCGATTGTCCTCCATGTACATAATGTAGAAGGGTATAAAAAAAGAATGAATAAAGGGTGAAAGATTCAATAATGTTTTCGTCATAGAACAAGACCAGTAATATCATTGCACGAAGGTTTCGTTCTTTCATTGTAATTTATTTTTCCGGTGATGAGAGAGACGTTCATGAGCTGAATGCGATGATAGGAAATAAAGATAAGTAAATAGACATATAACTCTTATGGTACGAGTCAAACTCGGAGTCTCTATCGTATTACTCTACTAAAACCACGCCTTTTATTGTAACCTACTTATTCTAACTAGGAGAGAGAAGTAAAGAAAACATCAAATCGTGAGAATTAAAAAAAAAAAAGGGAAGGAGAATTTGCGTTGGGATTTGCTTGGATGCTTTGGAAGGAGTATTAGATTCTGGAACTTTGATGAAAGTCCATACAATCACTACTTCTCTCTCACATTTCACATTAAATAATTAGACAAACCTAATTTTAGGCTTGTCTTAAGGCAGCAACACCCCACGCATAGATCCCAATTTAGATCAAAGTATCCATATATATCCATGAATATTTCACAAGTTCATGCAAAGTTCACGTGTAAACAACCTCACCGGAGACTGCATGTGAGTAGTGAGAGACGAACTTATAATCTCATGTACTATGACATCGTCGTTTCGATCTGATAAGAGATAGAGCGAGCACTCTCATAAAGTAATAATATAGAGCCGAGTCGAAGGAAAGAAAGTAGTGGAAGCAAGAATTAATGGGGACGTGGCTGTAGCCGGTAGTTGGATGTCTCAGATACCTCAGATGTATAATGCAGCACGGTCGATAATTCGGTATTGATACGGTAACGTGGTGTGACGGGAATTTAAGGGACCGAGACCGGGGAGGGGTCGTGTTATTGTTACTGTTATGAACCTAGAAAGGGACAGTTCGGGTTACCACATGAAGACGATCGGAAAACGACAGAGATAAAAGTAAAACAAATAAAAAGGGACAGAGCAGAAAGACAGTCAGGTACGTTGAACGGAGATGGAGCTCTCAAAGTGATGCTGATCGGTGGTGGCAATCACCCACGTGACAGCCCTTCCTCCGCCGTCAACGTGTTGGCCGCCGCTGTCGGTCGGAGCCGACAGCCTCAGCTTCCTGGCATCAGCTAACTGACCCCTCTCCTCCTCGTTCCCTCCCTCCCTCCCTCCCTCTCCAAAGTATCGAGAAACTTAAAGACCCTTTATCCAAAATTCCATATTTTCACATTCTTGAATTCGGGTAAATTCATGAACAAGTGTGTGTGTATATATATCCATCACAGATTCTATGCATAAGGGAAATCCAAGGTCTCTCTGTCATAATTGTAATGTTGAAAACTGGATATATGTTCAGGTGCAATGAAGCGGCTCGTCAAGATTGGAACCTTCGACAGGGAATCTTTAGCAGATCCCTCATCTTCCTGCCTACCTGTCCTGTCATACTATAATACATTATATATATATATATATATATATATATATATCAGGAAGAAGCACATAGCATGACAAAAGAAAAAAAATGAAAACAAAAGAAAAACAAAAGAAAAGAAAATTGGTGTACTAACGTACAGAGGCACAACACAAGGGCTTCCACGGTTCTCTGCCTCTAAATTGAGACAATTGGCGTCCGTGTTGTGCTGTATAGGAATCCCACTTGGATCAAATCCAACATTTGGACGATCTACAAAAAGATCTTCGGGCACATAAAAGATGATTTCTTAAGAACCATGTCGTCCCCAGCCTTGCAAAGTCACAGCTTGTTCATGCCAAGATCGGTACATTAATTGCTTGGACTAAGTTTTCGTCCTGCATCGAGCTTACAGGTTTTCTCTAACCATCTGAGGCCACGTGGGTTCATTTCGTGCCGGGTTTTTACATCGAGTTCATGCGAGTTTATTCATCAGATGTGTTGGGATATCTGGTACCTGTTTCTCAGCATGGTCACATGTAGCACGTCAATAGGTACATGACTAGGTCGCATCAGAAACTAACCCGAAAGACAGTTGTATTCACATTTCACTCGAACCACGAAGCCGAGACTAGTCATCTCCACCCGAATACATCTGATTTGATCTGAGTCTGGAAGGCTAAGATGGCTGTTCTGAAGCATGCAAATGAAAAGAACCCCCAAAGCAGTATTTGTGTCAATCAGGATCCCGGTCATCGATCAGCTTCCAAAGAGGCTACGCTCCGTTGAAAATAGATAGGTTCCACAGCAAAATTTCCGAGGAACAGTCGAAACCAGTGAGCCCAGGCAACGGAAGTGAAGGTATAAAATGCTGTATATATCATTTGCTGCTGCATTTTGTGGAACCCATTAAGTCATATAACTACAAACCATAATCTCCCAGCAACATCAGATCTTCCTGTACAGCTACAGACGTATAGGAATGAAGATAACTCCGACTACAAGTACTACGACATCAATAGGTTTTACTCATGCGAGACCTCTGGTCTGGTCTTCTGGGGGGCACTTCTTGGCCCTCTGGATACACAAATTTATAAATCATCTGCTATACAAGCAAGGACACGAGATATGGCTGCCACTCGTGGGCAAGTTTACCAAAATAATCGTACGATCACGAAGTGAGCAGACACCCTTCTCCCCCCGAGAAATGGGCTACAGTCTGAACCAGCCAAAAATAGGGAGGAAAAAGTAGCTAAAATCGCGATTGATCTGTAGGATTCTTCACAGGATGAAGAAAGAAGAAGCAAACCTCGGCTCCTCTGGCATTTGGATGGGGGCAGCACCATCAAAAATGCTTTCTTGTGCTCAAATGATGACTGAGCCCTCCTGTAATTGAACGATGCAGCTTTGTCATTGCGCGAGGAAAAAATGGGTGTCAAATTCGTTCCACTGTCGGGGAAATTTTAACCAGTCATTTTCTGCTATAAACTGAGTTGTTTTCTTTCCTTTCCAGTAGATACAGTTTTATAGATTTGTACTCTCAGATGCTCCGGGTCTGGCTCAAGGGGTCGTAATCGTAAGCATCACCAGCCTTCACGAATCGTCCCTTCACTCGTCTTCTGACATCAGCTCTTGCTTTGCGAGAGGCATACCTTACCCTCTTCTCAAACCTACATAAGGAAATGTTCAACAAATACTTCAGTGACAGCAACAGAAATCCAAATCAAATGAGCTACTCAGAGGAAAGATGACTTTCTTCCTCTGTCCAATTTGGGTAATGGTGGCGTCTATTAAAATAATGTGCTATCCTGTGTCTAGTTAAAGAAAAACAGAAGAAAACAATCTGACTCATAGTGCCACCAACGACGAAACCCCACTTTTCCAGAGTCTGATTTTCTATTTCTTCATCCTTCTCATCCATAGTCCACACACATATCTGTTTTGTGGCAAAGGGCAAGTGCAGTGGTTAGAGAAGAGGGCTGAGGCATGGCAAAATGCATCAGGTTTGACTTCCAACATCAATTGTTTTGTACGGTATGGCACCCCAAAAGGGCTTCTTGAAGAAGCTCGCGGCTATCTGGATTCAAGGAGCTCCTTCATGTGCATTCATAGAGCTCAAGCTGACTCCATAAGCAATGGGTCCCATCAATGACAAAGGACAGAAAGATGTAAAGCTACAAAGTTCTTAGCGTGGACCTTGAATTACTCTCAGTGAAGAAACGAAGCTTACTTGCGATTCTTCTTCTTCTCCCTATAACGCAAAACAGCATTACTCCTGCTCGCCGATGGCAGCAAGCTCTCAGATTCCAGGGGGCACCATGGAGGCTCTCCCATGAGAAGCATGGAGGAGGCCCCGCAATCTTGATAATCACCACCATTGCTGTCCCCAGTAAGGCCAGAGAAGGAGAGATTGGAGTGGGCTTGCCTCGGCGTGAAACAGAGGATTGGCTCAGTTTTGGAACTCATCATTGAGTCTGCTGAAGCTGCACTGCAAGCAGCCTGTGGATTCGCCCGTTGAACAGATGATCCCTGCAGACGATTGAACAGATATTACTTCCACTTCACAATGTAAAGGGCTTATCATTAACGCTTCAGCTGAAGCAACAACAAGGAGATCTCCAGAAAAGCTTGAAAGCATTGTCTAAACATCACTTTTTGGAACAGTGTCAAATTAATACTACACTTTTCTCTTTTACCAAAGATTACATGCATACTATCCACTTGAGGAAATTATGCTCTCCCACGATATCGGATAGAGTGCATACAGATCTCTTGAAAGGCGAGGCGCAAAACTACAATTTCACCAAATATTGAATACTAAAAGTAATTAATTATTTCCCCACCGTGAGTTTATAAAATATGAGGTGAGTCTAGACAGTGTAAAGTTTAATTTTTAGACAATAGCATACCTCAGCATGGACTGTATCCTGACAGCTGGAATCCGCTGCTGATATTTCCTTCGTTGCAAATAGGCTGTCGATGCCACCATTCTCAAGCAGGTCCTCTGAACTATTCAGGGTTACACCAAAAAGTTCTTCATAATTTTCAAGATTCAAATCGACTTCATCCATGTTGAAGTCTTCATACAAACTGTCAAACAATGGAGGCCCTTTTGCAGGATGATAGCACACCTACACATTAATTGAGAGAAACAACCTTAGAAAATTAACGGTCACCATCTCTCTGTATAACAAAATAGTAAGATCAAGACAAATGTTGCAGAGGAAGATAGCTTTAATAACATGCTAAGAAGCTAGGGAACAGAGAGTTTGAGAACTGAAAACGAACTTTGCACTTTGTTTCATCATGTTTGTGTCACATATTCATAAAGGAGATAATTCCTGATTAAAAAAAAATGCCCAACTACTAACAACCTATCCATGTCAAGCAGAACCAGAGATGAACGTAACGTGAACACAAAATGTACCTCTAGGTTCTATGAGTTTGCAGGTGATCTATAAATGAAGACTTAGTAAACCCTGAAACTTCTGGGATAGACTCTTGGGATCTTGAGATAGCAGATGCAACAAACAGATGGAGGGTGAACAAACTTGATGCAATAATAGGAAAATTGAATATTCACTTGTTCCATTTATTGTATCTGAGCCGAGAGGAATGTGAGAGCTTTTCAAGCAAAGAGAGCTGAAATTTTTTGTAACTAAGGAGAGGATCTTTACAATGGTTAGGCTTAGGCTTGTTTCCCTCCCAAAGATTAGACATAACATTGCGTCAAGTAGGCATGTCACAATGTTTAAAAATTACTGTGCATGATCAATCAAAGGAATAGGTTAACACACACTAAGGGAAAAAAAAAAAAAGAAACCATAAAACTTCTTGTATATTGCAGCTATATGGCGGTGCAAACAAATCTCTGAAGCAAGTGGAAGACGTTTATACTACTAACATTTGATGCATACATGCACAAGTTCAGATAAACCATTCAACATAGAGTTGAACTTCTTTATCTTGGATGAAGAGTTGTATCTCTACAGAATCTTCATACAAATATTCTGCAAAATTTATGGCAGCTCAGATACTGATGATTCTTCATATTAGCCGGTCACTAGCCGAACAACAGATCTGAGTTGAAACTATAATGAGAAACACAAGACCAGAACCATAAGTTTTCTTCAATTACTATTCTTACAAAATAGTCCAGATTGAAAACAAAAAGCGCAAAAATCACCAGTACAGAAACTTGCCTTAGATGAAGGAGCATTCATGGGCGTAGTAGTTTGCAGGCCCAGGCTCTGGGATGTGGACTTGTGCTCAGGCAAAGAAGAGGATGACCCGACAAGAACGTTTGTCTTCTGAGCCTCAACCGCCCCACTGCCAAGAGGCACCTTACTCTCCGAACCGACCCAACTTGTTGTCATGATGCTGTTCTCAGTAATGCTCATTAAGCCCAGCTCCTCCTCACAAGTGGTATCACCAGCAGAAGGGGACTCCAATAAAGAAGACCAGATTGAAGAAAGTTCCGCTGCCGATGGGCAACCCGAGTAACAGTTGATGGTCTGCCTCTTATGGGCTGAACCTGACGCCGAGGCTCTGTGGCCAATACAATCACAATTATGACAAAGAGAGACTCTCTCTTCCATGCATCGAACTATCGCAGGCTGAGAGTTGCATCTTTCACATAGAAGTGTCCTTGAGTGACGCTTCGACAGGGCATTAGCAGAGTGAACATTCCGATCGCATGATAAGCACAGGCACGCCGCATCGGACCGACAATAGACCATAGACCTTTGCTCCCCACAAAAATCACACGCATAACCCATTTTGGATTCGCTAAACCTGAATTTGCTTCCTTAGCGCAATAACCAGATATAATGAACAGATCTCAGTTACTTCTTCGAAGCAATGAATTCTTAAAGCTTCTTCAGATCCCTGTCTCTCTCCAGCTGCCACCAAAAAGCCAAATTAGTGGGCCAAAAGATAGCATTTTTTCAGCTAGTTTCACCATAGTTATCCAGTACAAGAATATTAATTCGTCGGGAACAGCAAGAGTTAATGGCTTGGTCCACAAGCAGACGCTAATAACTAGTATCGCATACTGGTCAAAGCTAAAAAGAGAAGAAATTACAATAAATTTGTGCGATAATTTCAACACACTGAAAATTGAAACATTGTGCTGATGATCACCGAGAAATCAAACAGTTGGCCAACAAGAAATTAGTGCCTTTTAAGAATTGCAGAAAGGAGGGAGAGAATGCTTCCAGTTGAACAGTTAATTAACAACTTAACGCAACCCAGGTGACACTTTGACAAAAAGGATTTAAAAAAACAGAAACCTTTTTCACAAGAGAATCTGAAAATTAACAGGACAGGAGAAAGCGGTAGATTTCAGCTTTATTCTCTTACATAAGCATCTGCCGCAATTAAATTGCCAGTGTGACACGGGACAGTATCAGCTGAGCAACTACATGAAATCAAAACAAAGAAAAAGGAGGAAATTTCCAAATTCATAATCAGAGCACGATCGAATCATGAGAACCGGGTACGAACCAAGGTAAGACAAACTCACACGAAAAAAAAATTTAAAAAAAGAAAAAAGGAAAGAAAGGGGAGAACCTGATCCCTCAATAATAAAGAACTTGAAGACTCAGCTTGATCAACAACTCAGAAGCGCAAAGGAAGCTAAGAAACTGATAACCCACAAAAGGGTCGGCTGCAAAGGAGATGATCGGAGTACCCAGCAGCAAGATCTATAGAAAACATCCCGAGTCTGATGCGAAGCTGGGCAAGAAGAATTCGCATACAAACCCCGGACGAGGTTTCGAGAATTCCTCAAATCTAAACGGATGGCAATCTTTGGAAGCAGGGGGGAGGAGGGGTAGGGAAGGAGAAAGGAGAGAACTGTAGAGATGGATAGATATGGTAGAGAGAGAGAGAGAGAGAGAGATGGTTTGTGTGGGCATGTGTGAATGTAATGAGCAGGCAGAAAATAGAAAAATGTGACATTAGCAGATAAAAAGTGCAGAGAGAGAGACAGACAGACAGACAGAGAGGGGAAGTGAGAATATATTTTTAATTATTTTGTTATAATTTATTATTATAGAAAATAAAATAAAATATGGGAAAAAGCGCAACAAGAGCGGGCCCCGGTCATTTTCATTGATAAAGGAAAAGTTAGGCCCTTCCCTTTTCTTGGTCCCTCCTGTAAAAGAAAAGCTCAAACACTCTCTCTCATCACATTTATTTATTTACTTATTTTCTTAATTTTTAAATAATTCTCTACTATTTTTTAAAAGAACAAAAGTACTGATCATCCAGAACATGCAGGTAGATTTCGGGTAATCCTAGGTAAAAATTTGGGTGAAACTAGTTCGCACGACTGATTTCAATCGACTATAATTTTCTCGTTCAGACTCTAGACCTCGTATTATTTACACTATCGAATTCATAACTCGATAAAGTTTTATTTGATATAATGAATTTATCCTATTTGATATAAATTTGGAGATCAATAATAACAGTAATCTATGTTTAAAAAATTCTTATAACACAATTATGTTAAATTACTAGAAATCAAATTAGAGTTATAAAAGTGTACCATCAACTCGGTGTTTCGCAGTGATTAAAACATGTGAATAACGTCAAAATAATTACATATTCAAAGAATTATTCGGACAAGAAGAAAAAATGACAGGTTCCAACATGATATCTAAAATCTGTGGTGTAATGCTGGTTCTGTATTGTTTATAGTTCCGAAATTTAACATGATATGCTACGGATTCAAAATTTAAGAATTATAGAATCTGTATATCATAAAAAATATAAGATATATTAACTGAATTGTATTTCTTCTTCTTCATTCCCCCAAGCGAGAAGAATTCAAGCAAAAAGCCCCAAACACGTGTCATGTCTTTTCCTCCGTACTTTGTTTTTTTCCCCCTCCCCTTTCTGGTCAGATTCTAGGTTTTTTTTTTTTTTTTTACATCCGTAGTATTCAGAAAGTTTCTTAAATTAATTAATTTAATTTAAGTCTAGTTGATCTATTAATAGGTAAAACTCTCGTGGATGAATTTCTCGGTGGGTTTTCTCTATTTATAAAGAGTTGAACCCGAGACTCTTTGTAGGTTTTTTTTTTCACTTGCATATTTAGAAAGATTAAGAGAATAATGAGAATCACAACAGGGGCTATTAGAAGAAGGCCCAAAGCAACGTGATCGCATCGCAAAACAAAAATTGATGTAGTAGTATTATTCTTAATTTGCTATCAAAATGTTATGAATTCAACTTTTAATGATAAAATTTTCTATGTATTTTTTTTCTTTTTTTTCATCCATTTATATGTATATGACTGATCTGTACACTGAAAAAGTCAATGTGATTACATCGAGTCTCTTTCTCTCTTATGTTTGCCATTTGACACTTTGAGACGGCCAAAAGCTCCTTTCTTTCCTTTTTTTTTTTCCTTTTTCCTTTCTGGTGAGGAAACAGATACTTTAATTATTATTGACAATTATCCATTAATTATTTATTATTTGTAATTATTAAATAATTATAGGTAACCCTCTAGAAAAGAAAGCTCTCTTGCTGTGATGCTTACCGAATGGGTCACTTCTACGTCCCCTCCAATTAAATCCTTGAGAGTGTTCAAAGTAAAGCAATTGAGACACGATCGGGCTGTCCAGATCGTGCGATCAACGTGCTCGATTTTGGTGTGGCCCACAAAAGTTCTATTCTATAACGGGAAATTCATTCTTACCGACCGTAAAAGCAGCTCGCAAATACGTACAAGCCCATTTATCTAAGTAGATCTATGTGCAGACACTCGCACGGGTGGAAATTATTAAATCGGATCCAACCCAATTTGGACGATGTCCATATCGTGTGTTTGATCGACTATGAATAGCCTCTGAAGCGGTCAGGTTTATGATTTGAATATTCCTCTGCAGGTAATAAAATTAGAGAAAATTAAATAAAAAAAGAAATAAAAAATGGTTATTAAATTTTTTTTTTGGTGATAATTTTACCGTATGAGTAGGGGAACTCGATCCTGACCTGCCAAGGCAAGCGGAAGCGGAAAATTTAAAAGCTCTGAAAGAGATGCCCACCTTTTTATATAACCAAGTAAAATGTGATACCGTAAATAAATTAATTCAATATTGTTTCTAATTTTTGCAGTATATAAAAATAAAAATAAGCTAAAAAGCCTGTAAGGAGAATGCTTTTAATAGAGCGGCCATACCAACTAAATAACACAGACGTACCATATCCGTCCAATTAGAATATGTTATTTGCATACTTGTCAAATTATGGTTCATTATTTTTATTTTTTTTTATATATTTCTAAGAAAATTTTAGGATTTAGTAATTATATATGTACAATTATTGATTATATATCTAATTTTAACTGAACGAATATATCACATTATCATTAAGACGCAGTACAGAAGAGGACTTTCTCCTCAGCACGATGCACCGTCTAGCATCCCATTGGATAGTCGGTCATGCACGGAGTTTAAAACATGTGACGCACGTGTAGCATTCCTCATTACGTACGCAGACAAAATGTGCACACACGGCAATATATAAAACTTTTTTTTATCGAATATTCAGAAATTCAATTACACATCATTGATATAAATTTGAGTCCAATAATTTTATTAAAAAAATAAAACTCTCTAAATTATAATTCTTTCCGTATATAAAACTTCAACATGAATTTTATTTAGGAGAGATAGTGTGGAAGGGTTGAGCGATTTCCCATGTTTTTCTCATTTTGATCGGAGCAGGTGACGGAGGTAACCGCCGGGAGGACAGTTGGCAGCTTTGGAAGGAGAGCAAGAGGAGGGAGAGGGAGGAGGAGTCACGTCTGGACCGTATCCAGATCTTAATAAATTATAATAAGTTGAATAAATTAATTGGAGAATTATTTAAAATTAATTTTAATATTCTCTTTTTCTTAAAATAAAATTTTAAATTTTAGATTTTGTGGGCAAGAAAAGTTTACACGACCATGAATTTAAATTAGTTAAATTCATTATGCTTTTTAATAATAAAAGGCTGTATAAATTAAAAAATAAGTGAAATAAAAATGCAGGACAGTCAGCAGAAAAGACACGTGAGATTCACGCACGACACGGGGGCCGGAAAAAGGCAAAAAGAGCGCCTCGCTTTTTCCGATGTCTGTTGACGGAATTGCCCTTTTTCCCGCTCCCCCTCTCTCTCTATATATAAATATTAAATATATATATGACTCTGCAAGCAAGCTGGCTGCTACGTGGGACCCGCCACGGGTCTCTCTTTGTCCCACGCCTACCAACCTAACTCATTCAGTTAAATTTTATTTATTCGTTAATTAATACCGACTTTTGCTAAGAGATTCTCAACTCGGAAACGTTCACTCTGTCAATGGAAAGTTACCGCCGCGGACTCTTGCCTTACCATAAGCGGAAAAAAGTGCTGACTCGGATGTAAATTTTAATAATTTTTAAATTCAATTAATTCATATTTGCATTAGTGTCTTTTATTTTTTGATTTAAATCACTAATATTTAAAAATTTCAATCCTGAAACCCTTTCAGTATAAATTCTCTCCATCCTTAAAATTCGATCCAATATCTTATTTAAGGGAAGAGACGTCTTACCATCTCAATCAAGTTATTTTTTAAGTTGTGAATGTCCTCCTTTATATTCAATATAAACTGCACCGACTTTGCAAATTAATTGACCGGTCAACTGCACCGATTTAAGTAGGTAAGGTCCGTGACCAATGAATACAAGAGAAAAACTGTATATTTTGAAATGAGTGGCATTTTCAATAAAAGACCAATTGATTTCGACCAGAGAGCAATCACGCAGTCACGTGGAAATTCTTAGAGTGTCCTGCGTCGTCACACGACATGAGAAAATGCTGATCATATCGTGTAAATTGGTATTAGTCACCGAATCAGTTGTCTTAATTATTATTAGCAGAGTAATTCGACCAATTCTTCCTCTTCTCGCCACTGTGAGTCAGGATCGTTGATGATTTTTTTTCCCAATTCTAGGGAGTTTGATGTGGACTTGACCATAGGTTATTTAGTATATTAAGAGAAAGTGTTGCTTCATCTTTGGTTCTTAGTTAATAATATTCACTTTGTTAAATTAATACAATATACATTATTAATGTGTTAAATAATCATTAGTCGAGTTCACTGTATCATTAATACACTCGGCTCACCTGAAAGTTTCTCACTATTGCAAGAGACGAGGTCCTTGAGAAAGGAAAAAAATTTAGGTAGTCCTACCTCATGGTGACATGGTGAGGAAGAACCAGTCAAAATGGTCCGATTAGTGATAATCATAGCAATTGTTGCGATTAATATAAATTTGCACATTTATCACAATTTTATTAGTATTTTCTCACGTTACATGGTGAAGTATGATCAATTAAAAATTTCTCTCCAGAAAGAGGGTTAAGTACAGTTGGCATTGCTCTCGCAATGTGACCTATAGATTATAGGTTCCATTTCACCCATGGGATTTCCCGTATCCTTTTTATCCCTTCTTCCTTTGTGAGCCCAACCCATGGGCCTTGGCCTAATAGGAACCCCAATGGCAAACTTTTGGCCTGATTGGCAAATTTGCATGTTCCTGTTTCCACCGCCACACGTGTTGGATATATACGTTAGCCACCGATCAATTTCTTTCACTTTTCGAACCAAAAAATTACAGAGAGCGAGAGAGGATTGAGAAAACGGAGGAACCGCGTAGACGAGAGGAAGATAGCCAAAACGAATAAGTAATTGAGCTCCGATTTAAATCAAATAAATTGTATTATTCAATATTATATACATAGTTCAGTGGTATTTAGTTAGAATGATATATTTCTATCAATGTTAATATGATAGGTGAAAGTCATAGGGTTAATAAAAGTGGAATACATAATGTCCTATAATAATTTTCGAGATCATTTTCAGTATAAAAATATATTGTATATCTTAATTTTATTGTGAATGATATGATAGGAACTGGTGAGATCCAAAACTAGACATCTTGGAGACCAAGCATAGTGAACGAATTATTTGAAGGAGGTTGTGAGTACTTTTTTTTGTTATAAAATAATTTATAGTGTCTTAGATAATTATGTAATCATCTCGTGTAATATACATATACATACATATAGTAACTGCACGGCTGAGTGCATGTAAAATATGCATTGTTTATTGCATACATATATATAAGTTGGCAATGCAGTATGGTATATAAATTACATTAAAATCAATACATAGGAATGAGATTGTTTTTAATTACTACAAAATTTGTATGTTAGTACATGCATTATTATATGTATTTTGCATTAATGTATGTAATTGTAAATATTCATGGTGACCGTTAAGCTGATAGGCTAGAAATGGGCCCGAAAAAGAAAAAAAACAAAAGAAAAGAGAAAGAAAATTGGAAAGAGAGTATAGGGAAATTTCGAATCATGCACAAATAACGAAGGTAGAGTAGAAGAGAGAAGCAAATACACACATGATGTATGTGGCTCGGGACAGTGGTGGAATGTCGGCCGTATATCCACACCAAAAAGGAGGGTCGGTGATATCTTCATTACTGAGCAACAATGAAATGAGTATAAGACAAAGTAACACGACAGATACACAGCCCAATCCTCATAATAAACAGCTCAAAACAAAAGGAGAATCCCACAACCCCTAAATATGAGCCTCTAAACACCCATTGGACCCACTAAACGCATCTTACATTAATTCTCTCAGCCCCTATTTTATAAACCTGATACATTGAATATAAAATATTCTTATTTTTATCTCTATCTAAAATATCCTAAAATATAATATATCGAGATATAATCTTCCCAAAAGATAGAGTATCAAGTCTTAAAAAATAAGAAAATCAAATCATATTTAAACCACATTCAAAATTTAAAACCAATCCCAACAAAGAGAGATATTAATTCACCGCTGATGTCCAGCGAAGAAATCAACTGTTGATTTCCAGCAAGATATAAGAATAAAATAATTAAAAATTACTTTTACTGGCAGATGGTAATGGGTGGCCCTCGCAGAGTGTAGTATGTAGATGAAGGGTATCGGAAGATGGGAGAAATAATATATTGATTGAAGCGTGGGGTAAGTATTGTCTGAGAGAGATAGTATAGATGCCGTCATAATTCTATCGCAGAGAAAGTTTGACCCCATGGCTATTGTTTGTTATGATTGATTATATGCATTGCATATGTAGCAATTGTCAAACATAATTATTATTCTTGTCATGGTTTAGTGGCACGTATTGTGATGATAATTTTAATTAAGACATTATTCTATTTGGAAAATATGTACTCACTGAACTTGCAGCTCACCCCTGCGATATTTTATTTTTCAGATAAGTAGGGGAAGGACAGGTCGCTCAGCTGCCACTTTTGTATCGGGGATCGGTATTAAACTTTTTTGATAACTAGACTATCAGGGTATGTATAATAGAAGCACGAAACTTTGTATATAATATTACGAGAATTGGGTAAAAGTAGTGTAATTTTTGAAAGTATTTCACGAAATAGGGTTCGTCTGAAAGTATTTACCAAAATAGAGTTTCTAAACCGCATCTTCAAGATGCGGTTTAGTCCTTTTTTTTTTGGAAATAAGGTTCCTTTGTTAAATTTTTTTTTTAACTTTTGAAAACAGAGTCGCATCTGAGGGAATTTAGATTGAATATTTAGTGTGTAATATATGACGAGTTCGTTTTATAAATATCTGACAAATTTTTTATGTGTAAAATTTATATAAAATTTTAAGAGTAAATTTTACAAGTGTAAACATCTAAATGATGATTTATATAACGAATTTTGATGTATCATACATTGAGTACTAAATATGTTAATAGTTCATAGAAGTCTTTCAATTATAACTCAATATGTGTAAAATTGTTACAAAATTTTAAGAGTAAATTTTATCAATGTGAATACCTGAATAGTGATTTATATAACGAATTCTAATGTTTCACACATTGAGTTTGTGTATTATAAAACGAGCTCGTTTTATCAATCTCTGTAAAATTTTTACACGTGTAAAATTTTTACAAAATGTTAAGAGTAAATTTTATAAATGTAAATAGCTGAATAGTAATTTATATAACGAATTCTAATATGTCACACATTAAGGTATTAACATATTCAGTACTGAATGTATGATACATCAGAATTCGTTGTATAAATCACCATTCAGGTGTTTACACTTGTAAAATTTACTCTTAAAATTTTATATAAATTTTACACATAAAAGATTTGTTAGATATTTATAAAGCGAACTCGTCATATGTTACACACTAAATATGCAATCTAAATTCCCTAACATGCGACTTTGTTTTCAAAAGTAAAAAAAAAATTAACAAAGGAACCGCATGCGGTTCCTTATTTCCAAAAAAAAAAATGGACTAAACCGCATCTTCAAGATGAGGTTTAGAAACCCTATTTTGGTAAATACTTTCAGACGAACCCTATTTCGTGAAATACTTTCAAAAATTACACTACTTTTACCCAATTCTCATAATATTACGACTTGAACTTTTTGTTGGATTATTTATATAGTATATAAAAGATATGTTGTGATTATGAATATGATGCTAGATGAGAGATTATCTGGATGAAAAATTTATAACATGCTTGTTTAATATGGAATATTGTGAAAATAAGAGAAAATTTTACCAAATTTTCGAATAGTGATATCCTTGTATTTTTTTTAAGTGTTTATATATCATTTGTATTGGGGAAAAAAAAAGAGAGAAGAAGAAAAGGTCCCTCTACGGTCTCTTTTTCAAGGATTTTTTTCCTGCATGAGCTTGGAATTAACGATGGAATATGGACTCCGTGGACCCACGAAGCCGCCATTAACGCTGGTGGACCGCAGCGCTTGCCCTTTAAGAGTTAATGGCTTCACATTATTATCACTGAAGCGGCTTCACATTATTATCACTGAAGCGGACCCGGCAAAAGCGAACGCGATTGGTGCATTGGGTGGTTTTTTTGCCTATTTCATCACGGGGAGAGGCTGTCCGTTCAACGCGGTCTCACCAACCAACACTCTCTCCCTACGTAGACTAGTAGCTGTTCGAGATTGAAAGACTGGAAAATTGGAACCAATACCGGCGACTTCGGTGAAGTCCAATTAGCTGCAGAGGAATTGGCTTGCTTTTTACCAGAAAGCTAAGCAAATGCTGGGCAAGCATCCATATTTGGAAGCGTCTGCGGAGGAAGAAATGCAGCTTAAAGTTTTAGAGTTGATGGAAGGAAAAAAGAACTGATCAAATCCGGATACAACTTAGCCTGAAAATGCTGGTGTATTATGACATATTCTTCCGTGATCTGTTGTTGCCTCGAGGAAGTGCAGTTTATGTAATGCCTGAGCTTACTGGGCACATCATTTTTTGTTATAACAAGTGTAAGATGCAGGTGTTGATGCATAGTACAGTCGCTGGATCCACCAACATTCTGGAATGGAAATAAGGAAGCTCACATCTTAAGTCAAATAGGTATTAGAAGTAATGTGCACGATCTGATTTGTTTTGACTACCTCCCCCGTTTAGAGAATCTTCAGTTCTTCTGATGAATTATATTAACAGTATCTCAGGTTTAATGATAAAAAAAAAAAAAAAAAAAAAACATTCTGGAATGGAAGTACTACAGATGAGGTTTCATACACTCGTTGGAAGAGGAGAAAGGATTGACCAAGTACAAGGAACCTAGGAAACCGACGCTCCCTGCTGCAAGCATGGTCGATATCGATGTGATGATGGAGTAGCCAAAGTAAATGACAACTGATTCGGGTCCACTCAGGCCCTGGAGATCGTGGATCAAGTAATGGATGCAGTACAGGAACAAGTAAATGGCGAACGACCCAGATGCCCAGAAAGCCTTGCGCCACCATCCGGATTCCTCAGCCTGAAGGCTCTTGTATGTGGCAATTGCCGATGCTAGGGAACATGTGATTATCAGCAGCAACAGATTGATCAGAAGGAACCAGTGGAAGTTATAATAGCATATCCCAAGGAAGAGGCTTGAGAAGATGAAGGAGAGTTCGGCGTATATCACCACAAAAGGAAGGGTCCCAGCACCGAGGACCAAGAGCCATGCCATGAACTTAGAAGCACCAGCTTTTCTTGGGACCCATTCAATGCGAATAGGATGCTTAATTTGCTCGGTCTGTGCTCCAAAGCATCCTCCCAGGACAGTGACTGGGACTAGAACGCTCAGCCACAGAGTGAAGACCTGGAGGTCGGCGGAAAAGGGAATGGACCCTGTGCTGTTCTGGCGCTGTATGATCATGAAATTAAGCATGGAATGAATGGTAAACACGAATCCTGGAAAACCCGATGCAACATACCAGCAAATGGAAATGCAACCTTCGGAAGTTCCCTTTATTGTCTTCCACAGACAGACACTGCTATAACCACCAAAGAATCCGAGGAACAGATAGACACTGGCAATCTTGGTCAGTAGTGCTCCCCTAGAAGCAGGTGAAATAAAACCGACTGCTGCAAAAGTGACACGGATGATTGCTGTTCCCATGATTTGTGTCCCAGTTCCGACCATCGAGCACAAAAGCATCTTGAGTCTGGGTCCTTCAAATGCATCAATCGTGTCTGGCATTGAAGAGGGAATCTTGTCACCCGGCTTTGTTGGTTGAGCCTCTTTGTCCAGTGAATCCATGGTTTGGTACCCGGCAAGCCTTCTCAAGTTCCTAGTAAATATTCTTGAATTGACACCCATCAAGAAAAGTGCTACGCTGACTGAAATGATTATAGAGAACAAGTGGACTCGAGAGATTTCCATCTGCTGATAAGGATCCCCCAGTGAAGACCAATGAAGATTGCTCTTCACAAACTCGACCTCGTAACTGAAGGACACCCTTTCTCCCTCCTTTATAACCTGTCTCTTATAAAACTCGACAGGGCATTTCTTTGGACCAGTGTCCTCGGAGTACATAGTGTCTTCTGTCCTATCTGTGTCACGTCTAATGCTGCACTGGCCACTTCGAAGCCCACAATCGTGAACACGCCATCACGCCCCTTAATGATAGGTCGGCATTCATGGACCAAGACACGGAACTTAAGGTGATTCATGATGTAATAATAACTATCCTCAAACGAAGACCAATGATACCCAACAGGAGACCCGGTCAACCGATGACTTAAAAAGGTGTTGGTTCGGATACCTTAGTGCAGGCAAACATTTGAGAAAAATGTTGACTTGATATGAGTCTCGCACCAACTGCTTCAGAAATTCAACGTCGTGCTCAGTCAAAGGGTCGGTAGTGCAGATGTGGATGGACTCATTAACGTTTGCTTTGAATCGGTACGGGGAGTTCATTGTTTGATCTCCAATTAGGAGCTCCCCGAGATTCTCTTGACTCTTCTTGACTCCCCAAGGAGGCTTGCAGTAAGGCAGACTGTAGTAGCTCAATGGGATGAAGCTCCCTGTGGATGTTAATGAGCTTACTTCGGCATATAAACGTTCTCCGGTCGAGTAAGTGTGGTTGAATCCTGGTATGTGAAATTTGATAGAAACTAGGGCAAATAGAACCAGCATAGATAGTATCCATTCTGAAATTGAGCTTGCCCTCATTCTCTTCGAGTCTCTGACGATGGGAGACAAGATGAAAGAATCAGAGATAGACTGATTCTAAAGGTGCAGAGATCTTTACCCAGGAATGTGTAGGTGATTGTGGGAAAGCTTAAAACAGCTCCTGGAATTGAGGTGAACAGGTTTCAGAAGGAAGTTTGGATGCAGATGGGTGCAAGCGTTGCTGACCCAGTGACTTTCTATTGAAGTCTTTGAACGGAGAAAGCAAAGCTCACCCCAGACGACACCAACAAGATGGCCTATGGTGATCTCTATGTTGAAGCCACTGACCAGACAATTACCTGGAGACAACAGATAGGACAGATTTTCGTTCATCGACCAAGTTGATTTGGATGATAACAAGAAGAAGAGTAGGTTTGTTTTTGGGGTCTACATCAATAGGTTGTTATCATAGCCACAGGATAGGAAACCAGATCACCTGAGAGCCACTTGATCTGTACACTACATTAAGCAACTGAAAATTGAGCTTTGTTGCAGTCTAAAGAATCGATTGGTACTTTCAGACATCGTATTGGTCGAGTGAGAGTTAGAACTCCAGGGGACTAAACACATATGGCATTCATCCTCGATCTGGATCCACCTGCATTCCATTTATTCCATTTGTTGGTAGGACCATGGACCTCTATCATAAACAGGGGCATGATGTAGCTTTTAGTGCAAGCTGACCGTGAACGATACCCGAATAGGAAACTAAATGACAAGTTAACCTCATTTTCTTGGACACCTCCGCTCAGTTGGATCATTAAGAAATATGTTTACTGGTACACTAACGCAGGTACTCTTCTTCAGGAGGTCCACATTAATGCTTACGGTGCAGAGGTATATGGGCTCCTTCTGGTTTACACCAAATCAATACGGAGAACCATAAAAATGCTCTGCCACAGCAGCTCACAAGAATCCCCACACCCATGTCTTATAGAAGTAGATGAATTCACTGATTGTATTACACGCTCCAAGCGAGTAATCTCACTTAAATCTGGTACATAAAACCCAACCAATACTCAGTTCGAATAAGGCCACCAGCACAGGAATGGGATAAACCATTTGCCAAACGAGTTTGCTCATCCTTGATGTGTCGGTGCACATACAGAATCTGGTAATCGGCGAATTCAACATGACAACTCTTCCCTTTTTGCAAGAGCAGACCATATGTTGGCGAATGACTAAGAAAAAGAAATTCCTGATCTACTTAGGTCAAGTATAATCCATGCAGTCACACAATCTTTTCTGGCAATCACAGAAGATGTGAATTCAGAAAACAAAATATCTGACAGGTTTCTTCAAAGGATTCATGGCAGGAAGTTTTTTATCTCTTCCCCAATGTATTTACATTACCTGTAGGACATGGAGTTTCTGCAACTGCTGAGCTTGTCTGGATACCTCGTTCTACTATATGATAAAGAAAATATGTATTCTGATACATCATATTGCCATAAGATACACCAGTCTCTCAAAGTCACAGATAGTAGAAATACACCGCTATATGATTACAATGTACAAGACAATCCATAGCATATTTTTGTAGATGCACACACATTGTGAACACAAATATTTAAGCAGTAGAACCTCTTATTAAGTTGAAGATATTTGAAACGCGGTCGATCTCTTTAGAAGAGGAGAGGAGATTAACAAAGCAGAATGAACCGAGGAAACCGATACTGCCCGCTGCGAGCATGGCTGAGATTGCCATGATGATGGAGTAGCTGAGATAAATGATCACCGAATGGGGCCCATTCAGACCCTGTAGATCATGGATCAAGTATTTGATGCAGTAGATGAACATGTAAATGGCAACTGAACCAGATGCCCAGAAGGCCTTCCACCACCACCTGGAGCCCTCGACTTGAAGGCTCGAGTATGTGATAATGGTAGATGCTAGGACGCATATGATTATCGACAGCAACAAAATGATCAGAAGGAACCCGTAGAAGTAATAGTACCTCCCAAGGAAGAGGCTTGAGAAGATGAAGAAGAGCTCAGTGAATATTGTCCAAAAGGGAAAGGTCCCGGCACAAAGGACTAGGAGCCATAATCGGAATTTACGAGCAGAGTCTTTTCTTGGGATCCACTCAACATGAGCAGGGCACTTAATTTGCTTTGTCTGAGCTCCCAGGTTTCCTCCTATGAGAGTGAATGGGACTGAAATGCCCAGCCACCAAGAGAAGAACACCAGGTAGACAGAGAACGGAACAGCACCTGTGCTTTTCTGGTGCCAAAGTATGATATTGAGTCCAAAATGAATGGCAAAGACCGCTCCAGGGAAACCTGACACGACATACCAGGAAGTGGACTTCCAACCCTCATGAGTTCCATTCAGTGTCTTCCAAAGATAGACTCCGACAAACCCACCAATAAATCCAAAGAAGAGATAGAAAATTATGATCCCCATGAGTAGTGCACCTCGTGAAGACATAGAACCAACTGCTGCCAAAGTTACGATGAATATTGCTGTTGCCATAATTTGTGTCCCAATCCCGACCATGACACACAGAAGCTTCTTGAGTTTTGGTCCTTTAAATGCATCATTCAAGTCTAGCTCTGGGGCAAGAATCTGGCTGCTTAGCTTTGTCTGCTGAACCTCCTTGTCCAATAAATCCACAGTCTGGTAACCGCCGTGCCCTCTCAGGGTCCTGACAAATATCCTACCAATGACTCCCATCAAGAACAGGGATGTGACCAATGAATTGATTATGGAGAATAAGTGCACCCGAGATCCTTCCTTCCTCAGATAAGAATCCCACCTTGAAGACCATTGGATTTCACTCTTCACAAACTCGACCTTGTAACTGAAGGAAACTCTCTCCCCCTCCTTTATAATCTGTCCCTTCCCAGGCCGGAATGAACAATCTATAGGACCATCGTTGTCGGAGTACATGGGAGTGTTTTCTGTCCTTCTAGGATCATGTTCAACACTCCACGGGATCACTTCGAAGCCAACAATCTCAAATTCTGCGGCATGCCCCTTGTCAATGGCTTCGTATTCATGGACCGAGATCCGGAACTTAAGGTGATTAATTATGTAGTGATTATCCTTTTCACTTGGAGACCAGTAATACCCAACTGGGAATCCATTCCACTGAATAATTGTACCGTTCCGGTTTACATATCTCACAACTGGCATGTTATCGAGAAAAATGTTTACTTGGTACATGTCTCGGGTCATTTTCTTCAAAATGTCCACATCGTACCTGGTCAGAGGCGGGGTAGTGCAGAGGTAAACTGACTCATTCATGTTTACTCTGAATCGGTACGGAGAGTTCATTATTTCATCTCCCATCAGGAGCTCCCCGAGGGTCTCTTCACTCTTCTTGACTCCCCAGGGAGGCTGGCAGTAAGGGAGACTGTAGTAGCTCAGTGGAATCAAGCTGTCAATCGATGTCAGTGAACTTACTTTAGCATATAAAGAGTCCCCAGTTGAGTAGCGCATGAACCCGGGCATGTAAAATCCAACAGAAACTTGGGCTGACAGAGCAAGAATGAACAGGAGCGTCCATTCAAGAATCAAGTTCGTTTTCATTCTCGGTGAATTTCTTCCTATAAGAAACAATGAATGAATGAAATGATCAACCAGGCAACATTAACTGTAGTAAACATTGGTATCTGAGAATAGCTAAAAACCACTTGATCAGCTATGCGATCTCCCTCCAAAGAAAAGAATGTAATTTGAAGGGGAAAGTTCATGGTTACAGATTCATAGATGCTATGTTTGAGTTGAAAATCAAAATGGAGTGCATTTAAACTATGCAGCTAACTGAACGAGGAGTTCGTTAAATTTACTTAGTTTGCCAGATGGGCATAACCGCAATGCTGAGATAATGGAAAGAACACTGCCAATTTTTGGAGTTCAGCCTGATCAATATACCAGGAGTGACCTTGCCCAGGAATCTACAGACAGATCAGCTGAAAGGTTGAAACAGCCTCCGATGGTACTGAGCAGCTCAGGAAGTTTTAGCTTCTCCAGGAAGTGAAGGTCATTCTCGTAGGAGGAATAAATTGCTGGAAGAAAAAGCCATGGAAAAATGAGATGAACCGTTCCACGTTAAAGAAGAATCATAGCAAAAAAGGTTAAGTAGTCTGGCAGGGACAGGGGTTGACATAGACCGGATGACTCCTCGAGTGGATCGTCCGAGAATGGAGAAAACGATGCTCTACTCAAATGACACGACAGGGAAAGAAATTCAGTGATTCCTATGTTGGAATCGTGGACAAGACACTGACTAGGAGACAGCAGAATCAGAAAGATCTATTGTAGAGATCAAACCCAAGGTCCACTGACCTGTTATCCCATTTTTCTTGGATACATGGGCTCAGTTCAATTCTTCAATCATTAAGAATTATGTTTAACTGGTACATTAACCCAAGGCCATCTCCTTCAAGAGGTCCACATCAGAACTAGCCTGGGATCTGTGGTGCAGAGGTATATACCACTCTTTCTAGTTTACACCAGATCGATATGGAGAACTATAAATATGATCTCCCGTCAGCAGCTGCCAAGATTCACCACACCCATGTCTCAATAATCCAAGTGTTAATAGAATTAAAATGAATTCACTCAATTGTCCACGTTTTCCCAAGTCAAGTAATTTCACTTGGTGCGTGTACAGAATCTGGCAGTTAATGAATTCAACATGATAAATATTTCTTTTGCAAGAGCAGACCTTATCCCACAGAAGACTAAGAACAAGAAATTCTTGATCTACTTGGGTCAAGTAAAATCTATGCAGCCGAACAATCTTCTCTCTCAATTACGGAAAATTCGACATTGCTGGGTATCTGGAAAGGTTCCTTTGCAGTTCATTTATCCGGAAGAGGATTGTGTGGGATGCACGGCAAGAATGTACTTCTCCTCATCAATGGATCTATGTTGACTGTAGGAAGTGGAGTTTCTGTAACTGTTGAGCTTATTTGGGCACTTCATTCTCTTTATGACAAAGATAACATTTATAATGATACATCAGACAGCCACGAGATCCACGGAGATTTCGGAGTTAAGTACTAGACACTAGAAACATACACCAACAGTAGAAACACAAATAGTTAAGCAGCACAACTACTTATTCACCACAGGTGGGCACCGGCATGTTGAAGATCTTTGAAAAGCAACTGATCTTCTTGGATGAGGACAGGAGATTAACCAAGCAGAACGAACCTAGGAAACCGATACTGCCCACTGCAAGCATGGTTAATATAGATATGATGATGGAGTAGCCAAGATAAATGATCACTGAATGGGCTCCATTCAGACCCCGGAGATCACGGATCAAGTAATTGATGCAGTAGAAGAACATGTAAATGGCAGCTGATCCAGAAGCCCAAAAGGCCTTCCACCACCACCCGGAGTCCTCAGCTCGAAGGCTCATGTAGGTGACAATCACTGACGCTAGGGCAGATATGACGATCAACAGCAACAGGGTGATCAGAAGGAACCCATAGAAGTAATAGTACCTCCCAAGGAAGAGGCTCGAGAGGATGAAGAAGAGCTCAATAAATATCGTCCCAAAGGGAAGGGTCCCAGTGCCAAGGGCCAGGAGCCACCCAAGAAATTTACGGGCTCCGGCCTTTCTTGGAACCCACTCAACACGAACAGGGCACTTAATTTGCTCGGTCTGAGCTCCCAAGTATCCTCCTAGGAGAGTGAGTGGGACTGAAATGCCCAGCCATAGAGAGAAGACCTCGAGATAGACAAAGGCGGGAATGGCCCCTGTGCTGTTGTGGTGCCATAGTATGAGATTGAGCACAAAATGAATGACCAGGACCATTCCAGGGAAACCTGAAGCGACAGACCAGGAAGTGGACTTCCAGCCTTCGGAAGTTCCCTTTAACGTCTTCCACAGATATACACCGACAAAACCACCGACAAATCCGAGTAAGAGATAGAAACTTATTATCCCCATGAGTAGTGCTCCTCGTGAAGCAGGTGACATGAAGCCAGCTGCTGCAAATGTTACGGTGATAATTGCTGTTCCCATGATTTGAGTCCCGATCCCGACCATCACACACAGAAGTTTCTTAAGTTTTGGTCCTTTAAAAGCATCAGCATTGTCTAGCTGAGATTCTGGAATCTTGTTGCTCAGTATTGTCTGCTGTGCCTCTTTGTCTAATGAATCCACATTCTGGTACCTTGCGTGCCCTCTCATGTTCCTGAAGAATATCCTACCAATGACGCCCATCAAGAAAAAGGCTGTAATTACTGAATTGATTATTGAGAAGGAGTGGACCTCAGAGCCTTCCATCTTCAGATAAAAGTCCCACCTTGATGACCATTGGATATCGCTCTTCACAAACTCGACCTCGTAACTGAAGGAAACTCTTTCTCCCTCCTGTATAACCTGTGCTTCCCCGAGCTGGGAGGGACAGATTATAGGACCGATGTCATTGGAGTACATGAGGGCATTCTTTGTCCTTTCAGGGTCATGTTTAACACTGCAAGGCCGCACTTCAAAGCCGACAATCTCGAATGCAGCAGCAGTCCCCTTTTCGATGGGTTCATATTCATGGACCAAGACTTGGAACTTAAGGTGATTAAAGATGTAATAATAATCCTCATCACTTGGATACCAATTATACCCAACTGGGAATCCATTCCACTTAATACTTAGACTGTTGTAGTTTAAATATCTGACAACCGGCAAAGAATCGAGAAAAATGTTGACTTGGTACATGTCTCGGGTCATCTTCTTCAGAAGGTCCACATCGTGCTTAGTCAGAGGGTGGGTAGTGCAGAGGTAAACGGACTCATTCACGTCTGCTCTAAATCGGTATGGGGAGTTCAGTGTTTCATCTCCCATTAGGAGCTCCCCGAGGTTCTCTTCACTCTTCTTGACTCCCCAGGGAGGCTTGCAGTAAGGGAGACTGTTGTAGCTCATTGGAATCAAGCTATTAACAGATGTCAGTGACCTCACTTTAGCATATAAAGTCTCCCCCGTTGAGTAAACGTGCTTGAATCCTGGCATGTAGAGTCCGACAGAAACTTGGCCCGACAGAAGCAGCATGAATAGGAGCATCCATTTTGAAATCAAGTTCGTTCCCATCCTTGAGGAATCTCTTCCTGCAAGGTACAATAAACAGATCAATTGAACAACTGGACAACAATTACTGAAACTACTGTCGGTGTCTAAAAATGGCTAAAGCAACTCAAAACCAGAGAAACAGATATATTCATTATCCAGGCTCGTTTCTTTGGAGGGGGGATTGTGTAGCTGATCGAGCAGATGCACTAAACTACAAAGGATCATTATAGAGTAAATTCAGGAAAGAATCGATTTTAAAGGAGTGCTGATCCAGATAAATCTCTAACTACGACAGC
The DNA here is from genome assembly GCA_037672795.1 of Lagerstroemia speciosa. Classification (NCBI taxonomy): domain Eukaryota; kingdom Viridiplantae; phylum Streptophyta; class Magnoliopsida; order Myrtales; family Lythraceae; genus Lagerstroemia; species Lagerstroemia speciosa. The sequence goes on along the minus strand of CM075304.1, from coordinate 5,383,086 downwards.
ATATTTATGTCTTGTCAATAATCAAAATCATCCATAGAAAACTTTTCATCCATTTGAACAACTATCTTAGGTGACAATTCATAGCTGCTACATCTCAGTTTCAGATCTGTAGATTGAATTTCGGTCAACAAACGGGCATATCTGCAATGTCAATTGAGTGGAAATAACATTATCCATATTTTGAGTCAAACCTGATCGATCTACAAGGAGAGATCTCGCCCGAGAAACTGCAGATGGATCGGATAAAAGCGTGAAACAGCTCCGATGGAACTAACCAATCTGGGAAGACTTAGCCTCTCCAGGAAGTGAAGCTCATGTTGTCGTTGGAGGACTAAGTTACTGGAAGAAAAAGTCAGATGGAAATGAGTTGAACACCTCCACTCCACGTTGAAGAAGTCTAGCAGGAAAGTTCGAGGACGAAGGCGGGGGACCGGGGTTGACGTTGACCCAATGATCCCTCGAGTCAGTCGTCTTGAAATGGAGAAAATAAAGCTCTCCTCAAGCCCAAAGGGCACGGCATGGAAAGAACTTCGATGATTGCTATGTTGGAGCCATGGACACCGTTATTAAATACTATAGCAGGCTCAAGTTATTTATTGTAGCGATCAGCTCGAGTTGATTTGGATGATTACGATGATCAAGAAGAAGATAAGAATTGGGCGCCTTGGTTTTAAATTAATAGGTTAATGTCGCGCCCATGTGCCGTATGTTGATGAAATCACTGTAGAATCTCTTGGTTTGAAAAACTACATTTAAACAATTTGGAAAAAAGAGTTATAGTCTCGGCCAATTTTCCTCTTTAATCAGTTTTCGTATGCAGACAGAAAACTGAGAATTTCAAATGAAAATTTCATTAAAAATACTCATAATGTAAAAAAAAAAGGGTTTTTTTCCCCAGAAAAAACAACATTAAAATAATTATAAGCCAAATACCGGATGTCGTACCCACCGCCGATCCAAAAAGGCCCACTGAATTCCAACGGTAACTTTTCCCATTCAATTCCTTCTCCCTCGACGGTTTAAAATCCCTTTCCCTTCACAACAGTCGCCAAACCTCATCAGTTCCAGCCACAGCCGACCGGAAATGGAGGCCGCCGATGGGGAAGTGGAGAGGCTCATCACCACAGGGAAGGTCGTGGAGTACTTGGAGCCGGTGACGTCGAGAGACCTCCTCTGCAAGTTCCCCGACACCACAGCCTTCGGCTTCGACTACTCCCAGAGTTCCATCTGGTCCCCACTGATTCCCCGGGCTCACATTGCCGTGGACCCAGCCGGCAACGTCACCCCGGAGAGGCTCTCTGATGGGTCTGGCGCTGGCAAGCTCCGTAGTGCCAGGAAGAAGATTGCGGCCTCTGCATTCAGAATCAATCTTCGGGTTATGCAGAGAAGCAGAAGGAAGAAGATGAAGATGAAGAGGAACGTGACATCGAAGCCGAAAGCGCTCGATTTCTCTTCAACTCCGATGAAGGGCTGCGGTTGTGTGCCGCTTGTTGCAGAGGTAAAAGATCAGAAACTGTACATTTGCACCAGAATCTGATACCGGTGAAACATCGGCACCCCCACAGATCCATCAGTATTTGTGTGTATGTGTGGTTTTTCAGGGCTGGCATAAGGTCCTAAGGGCAGCTTCCAAGCAATTCAAGAAGAAGAAGAGAAGGGATCCAGTGGCCCATGTGAAGCTTTCCAAGCATTTGGAAGCTCACAACATTTGATCTCAGTTTCGACTTAGTCCGATGATGGGAATAGCTGGGTGGGCTTTTATCCAGCGACAGAGAGGTGGAGTTCGCCGGATATGCTTAAAGGAGACCAGGAAGGATGCATATGGATCGTCCACAGTAACATTCTTATGTATTGGAAGAGAATCAATCATCTATATTATCCGATATTTAGAAGGTCAATATTCCTGAGTCGGATTAGTGTAAAAAATAAAACTTTTATGATAATCAATTTCTATATTTACATGACTTCAACTCGAGATAATGTTCTCAAGCCGGAGAAGTATAAAAAATAAAACTTTTCTGATCATAAATTTCTATATCTAATGCAAACTTTGTGGTACATAGTTATGTGCTGTTTGTGGGTAATGTCCTCAGTTCTTCCATAGAAAAATGTGTGACCACATTCAATGTGCTGTCTCTTTCTTTCGTCGGACTTAGTCTGAGGCCACAATTTCTCAAACACTTATCTTTCATACACTGCTCTGTCCCCAGCTGTCTGCTAGCGCCATCCTGCATGATTCCTCTTGGGGGCCTTTCGGTGATGACTTCTAGAAAAAGACAAACACAGAATGTGAAATATTACTAATAAAAGTAATATGCAGCTTGTCCTCATCTCCTTCTCAAACTCCGTTCCTTCACTTCATAGCGCAAACCGGGCAGGCAGAGAAGACTCTTCTCCATCGTCCTCAGGCTTCAGCTCGACATGGGTCGCAGAGCGGAGCTGGTGTTCATCCCATGCCCGGGAGCAGGCCATTTCATGTCACCGGTGGAGGCGGCAAAGCTCCTCGTTGACCGAGACGAAGGGCTCTCGGTGGTGGTGCTCATCATGAAGCTGCTCGACAACTCCGCTCTGAGGGCCATCATAGATTCCGTCTCGGCTTTTTCCTCCACTGTACGCATCCGGTTTATCGAGCTCCCGGAGCCGGAGTCAAGGAATGCTTCAGGTTCCACTCAGCAACTTTTCTAGACTTCCATTTTTAGTCCTAACTGATATTACTGGTATATGATAATCAACACGCTTATATGTACGGATCAAGCTAAATAGGTTCAATTTCGTAATACTCGATCCGTACAGGTTCCTTTGGGTTCGCGAATTTCCTTAATTCCATTGAATACTACAAACCCAGCGTAAGAGACATGGTTCGTGGGATTGCCGAGGTCGATCCAGCATCCGACTCGCCACGGCTTGCGGGGCTCGTGGTTGACATGTTCTGCGTATCGATGATAGATGTGGCGAATGAGTTTGGCGTCCCGAGCTACGTGTTCTACACATCGAGTGCGAGCTTTCTCGGCACCATGCTCCATGTCCAAGCCCTGCAGGATGTCCACCGGCAGGACCTAAGCGTGTTAATCGAATCAAACGCAACCATAGATTACCCGGGCTTTGCCAATCCGCTCCCTGCCAAGCTCTTACCATCGGAATTGTATAACAAGGATGTCTCCTCCGTGTTCTTTGGACTGTTGACGAGGTTCAGGGAGACCAAGGGGATAATGGTAAATACGGTCGAGGAGCTTGACTCCCGGGCGATAGAGTACACAATCAACGAGAAGCTCCCGACGCTGTACCCGGTGGGTCCATTACTGAATTTAGAGGTCGGAGTCGATCACAGTGCGGGGTTGGACGATATACTCAGATGGCTGGATGATCAGCCGCCGGAGTCGGTTGCGTTCTTGTGCTTCGGGAGCATGGGAAGCTTTCGGGAGGACGACCAGGTGAGGCACATAGCCCGTGCCCTGGAGAAAAGCGGCCACCGGTTTCTGTGGTCCCTGCGCGGGCCACCTCCACCGGGCAAGATTTTCCCTGTCAGTTACGAGAACCCGGAGGAGGTCCTTCCTGAAGGGTTCCTTGAACGGATGGCCAGGAGGGGGAAGGTGATCGGATGGGCGCCGCAGGTGCAGGTGCTGGCCCACCCTGCGGTCGGAGGGTTCGTGTCGCACTGCGGGTGGAACTCCACCCTGGAGAGCATATGGTTTGGGGTGCCGATAGCCGCCTGGCCCATGTACGCGGAGCAGCACCTGAACGCATTTGCACTGGTGGAGGAGCTCGGCATGGCGGTCGAGATATCGATGGACTACAGGAAGAACAGGGTGACCGGGAAAGAGGTCATCATCCCAGCCGAGGATGTCGAGAGGGGAATAAGGCTTCTGATGGGAATTGAAGGTGAGGAGAAGAGGGAGAAGATGAAGCAAATGAGAGAGAGGAGCAGGAAGGCATTAATGGAAGGAGGCTCATCCTACTTGAACCTCGGACGGTTCATTAAGGATGTCCATTCCAATATATGCAGTTGATAACTACTCGCAGCTGGACTTAGCTATGAAACCGACACTGTTCGAGTTCCGATGATCGAACTTGCAGTCCCGTAATCTCCGCCGTCATCTGTGCTCGGTGATCGAAATGGCAGGATCAGCGTTTATTTGGCAACGAAGATGCGGAGATCGAATTGTGAGGCCAGCCCATTGGGCCAAGCCCAATAACGAGCCCAAGGGCAAAATTACGGCCTGATTGGCAAATCTGCAGCACATTTTTATTCCACCGCCACACGTGTCCTGCATATATGTGTGTGTCACCAATTCACTTTATTCATTTCGGCAAAACAAAACACAGAGAAACTGAGAGCGAGAGAGAGTTGACGAACGGAGGAACCGCGACGACGATAGAAAGACAGCGAAAATGATTAGGTAATTGAGGTCCGTTTCGAATCAAATTAATTATATTACTCAATATTATTTACATAGTTTAGTAGAATTTAGTTAGAATGACATGTTTCTACGAGTTTTAACTAGATAGGTGAAAGTCGTAGAATCGATAAAAGTAGAACGAACACTGTCATAGAATATTTTTAGCATCGTTTTTAATATAAACATATATGGTATATCGTAATTTTGTTATGAATGATATGATAGGAACCGAAGAGACCGAAATTAGACATCTCGGGGATACACTGCAGTAAAGGGATTGCTCGAAGGGGGTTGTGAGTATTGTTTTCTGTTATAAAATAATTTATAGTGTGTTTTATACATATATTCATTTGATCAGCTCACGAAAAATATGTATATATATATATGTGATTAGTAGTGAAATTTCATGCAGAGGTGTTAATTGCAAATGTGATAATGAAATTGCATTATTGCATGCACATGTATGCGTGTGTATATATATATATATATATTGTTGGCAATTGATTGCGCGCACACATATATATTTGCGATTTAATGAATTGTTTGCGATTGTAAATAGCCATGGTGACCGCTAAGCCGGCTGACTAGAAATGGGCCAGAAAAAGAAAAGAAAAGAAAATATAAAGAAAAGTGGAAAGAGAGAGTTATTTAATCTACCGCTGGTCTCCAACGATATATAAAAGTAAGATAATAAAATTTGCTCTTACCGCCAGAGGGTAATGGGCGGCCCCCGCGGAGAGTGGTGTGTAGATGAAGGGCACCGGGAGATGGGAGGAAGATTGATATTGATTATTTCGCGGGGTCACGGTATCGTCGGAGAGAGGTAGTATCGATACCGTCATAACTCTGTCGCAGAGGGAGTGCGACCCATGGCTATTGTTTGTTACGATTGATTGTATTAATTGTATATATAGAAATTGTGAAATATGATCATTGTCATCATTGCTGAGATTTGATGATTTTACTTATAATATTATTTTACTTCATAAGTCTTTACTCACTGAGCCCGCAACTCACCCCCTGCGATATTTTTTTTTTCAGATAAATAGAAGGAGGACAAGCCGCTTAGCTGCCATTTTGTATCGGGGATCGGCGTTAAGCCTTTTTGATAACTAGGATCTCAGGGTATGTTTAGTAAAAGAGTGTAGCTTTGTATACAATGTTACGACCTGATCTTTTGGTTGGACTGTTCATACAATATAGAAAGGATATGTTGTGAGTATGAATGAAATGCTGGATGAGAGATTTTCTGAATGGAGATTTATAACAGGTTTGTTTAATATGGAATATTGAGAAAAGAAGAGGAAATGCTGCCGAAATTTCGGGTCGTGACAATTTTGGTATCAGAGCTTAGGTTATAGATTCTGTAGACTTATATAGATACATGATCCCCGTGTGGCTTTTTGTTAGATTAGGAATATTGCGGCTGGGTTATTATTATTATCATTATCATTATTATGAATTATATATTTGGATAATCTATTTTTGAATAGGTAATTCACAATGAGACCTACGCGTACTCGCCGAGTTCCTCAGAGGTACCGACAGGGAGAAGAGGGGAAGGGCCAAGAAGCACCTTAGGTCCCAGCAGAAGACCAAATTTCACAAGCTCATCCTCAAGAAGTTTCAGTGGATTCTACAGATAGGGGTCTACATGTTCAAGGTACTTTGAACGCAATGGAGCGTTTGGTGGAAGAGCAGACTCGACTAATTCAACAACAAGCAGCTTTTTATCAACAACAAGTAGTAGTACCAGCAAATCCTGAGCAGCAGAGAATACCGTATGAGAATTTCAGGAAGTTAGGGCCTCCTTCATTCTCAGGAACAGTAGAACCTGAGATAGCAGAGAACTGGATTGCAGACATGGAGAGAATCTTTTCTGTTATGGAAGTTACAGACACACAGCAAGTCGTTCTTGCAGCCTTTATGTTGACAGGAGATTCTAGACATTGGTGGGAGGCGACTAAAAGAAGACTCGATCCAACGTCTGCAGGTATCATTACTTGGGGCCAGTTCACTCAAGCATTCTTTGAGAAGTATTATCCAGTTTCATACCGACGTCTTAAGGAGAGAGAGTTCTTAAATTTGAAGCAAGGAGGCGAGTCAGTGACTGAATATGAAGTGAAATTTACTCGTCTATCTCGGTTTGCTCCCACTTTGGTTAGTGATGAAGTTGCAAAGTGCAGTCGGTTCCTGGATGGCTTAAATATTGAGCTGAGATCCCGACTTTCGATTCTCGAGCTTTCCAGATTTTCTGAATTGTACAACAAGGCTCTCATTGCTGAGCAGGATTCGCGGGACGAGATAACAGAAAAAGGACAACAATGGAAGACTCGACATGATCCCATTCCAGAGGGAGTTTATAGGGCAGCAAAGCGAGGTGGGTTTACACCAAGTTCATCTAAAGGAAAAGCCATTTATCAGCCGAATCCAGTTCCATCCGGTCGTTTCTCAGGAGAAGGAGAAAGTAGACTCAGTCTTTCTAGAAGTCGTACTTGCCAGATATGTGGTCGTATGCATGCAGGAGAATGTCGAGCACAATCCAGTGGATGTTTCCATTGTGGACAATTCGGCCATATTAAAAATTTTTGTCCACTGCTATCAAGAAAAGATGTAACTTGCTTCCAGTGTGGAGTGAAAGGGCATTTACAACGAGATTGTCCTCAGATCGCCTCACCAATTGGTAGTGCCAATGTGGGCAGTGAAATCAGAGGAAGACCTTTCCCGATCAGAGGAAGAGGACAGGCGAGTGGGTCGCAGAGTTATCGAGGTCGAAGGACTGGATCGACAGCAAGTGATGCACGACAATCGACTCCTAGAACGACTTACGTGGATAGACCCACAACGCAAGGGAGAGTTTTCACCCTGACGAAGCGTGATGCAGAGGCGACCCCAGCAGTTGTTACAGGTAATTTAACTCTCTTCAACAAGTCAGCACAAGTACTTATAGATCCTGGTTCCACTCATTCCTTTATCTCATTACACTATGCAAAACATGCCAATGTCCCCCAAGAATCGCTAGGCTATTACATGTCTATAGCAACACCCACTGGGGATAGTGTAGTTGTTCATAAGATATATCACGGATGTCTCATTCAGCTTGGGGATAAGGAGATGGAAGTGGATCTGATACCACTGGATATCCGAGATTTTGATATTATATTGGGTATGGATTGGCTTTTTTCTCATCATGCGTCCATTGATTGCTATAGAAAGGAAGTTGTATTCAAGATACCGAATGAGACTGAATTTAAGTGGCGTGGCAACCAGAGGGGCGTACCATTTAGTTTCATATCCTATATCAAAGCAACTAAGTTATTGAGACAGGGATGTGAAGGATACATAGCATATGCTGTGGCTACTGGGGTAGAATCATCGGAGATAACTGAGATTCCCGTGATTTGTGAATTCCAAGATGTATTTCCAGATGATCTGCAAGGATTACCGCTGGATAGGGAAATTGAATTCACCATTGACCTAGAGCCAGGCACAGCACCAATTTCCATGGCACCGTATCGTATGGCCCCGACTGAACTCAGGGAATTGAAGACTCAACTACAAGAACTGCTGGAAAAGGGATTCATCAGGCCTAGTGTTTCGCCTTGGGGTGCTCCTGTGTTATTTGTCAAGAAGAAAGATGGCACTTTGAGACTGTGTATTGATTACAGACAACTGAACCGAGTTACTATACGCAACAAGTATCCACTGCCACGAATAGATGACTTGTTTGATCAGCTCGGGGGTGCTAGTGTATTTTCGAAGATTGACCTTCGATCGGGATATCATCAACTGAAGATAAAGGATTCAGATGTGCCCAAGACTGCTTTTCGTACTAGATATGGACATTATGAATTTCTCGTGATGCCTTTCGATTTGACGAACGCTCCTGCAGCTTTTATGGATTTGATGAATCGGATGTTCCAGCCCTACCTTGACAGGTTCGTGGTAGTCTTTATTGATGATATTTTGATATATTCAAGGGACAAGGATGAACATGAACAACATCTGAGGATTGTCTTACAAATTTTGCGGGAGAAACAACTTTATGCCAAGTTTAGTAAGTGTCAGTTCTGGCTAGATCGAGTGGAATTTCTTGGGCATGTTATTACAGGAGAAGGCATATCAGTAGATCCTGCAAAGATTGAAGCTGTTATGAATTGGAATCGACCCAGTAATGCAACTGAAGTACGGAGTTTTCTGGGATTAGCAGGATATTATCGAAGATTCGTAGCTGGATTTTCTCTTATTGCTGCTCCACTAACAATGTTGACTCGGAAGAATGTAAAATTTGAGTGGACAGAGGACTGTGAGCAGAGTTTTCAAGAATTAAAGAATCGATTAACTACTGCACCAGTGCTCATTATTCCATCACCAGAAGAAGGTTTTGTGATTTATAGTGATGCATCTCATCAAGGGTTAGGCTGTGTATTAATACAACATCGTAACGTGGTGGCCTATGCTTCTCGACAGCTCAAGAATCACGAAAGGAACTATCCTACACACGATCTTGAGTTGGCCGCTGTAGTGTTTGCTTTGAAGATTTGGAGACATTATCTTTATGGAGCAAAATGTGAGATCTACACTGACCACAAGAGTTTAAAATATCTGTTTACCCAGAAGGAGCTTAATTTGAGACAGAGGCGATGGATGGAATTGATAAAAGACTATGACTGCATGATTCATTATCATCCAGGAAAGGCTAACGTGGTTGCAGATGCGTTGAGTCGCAAATCTTCAGCAATCTTGGCAGGTATTTACAGTGTTCAAGACATGTTATTTGATGAATTAAGGTCATTAAACGTTAAACTAGAGGTGACAAGCACCGGGGCACTGATGGCTATATATGATGTGAAGCCAGTTTTGATTGATCGGATTCGAGAGGCACAACAAGAAGATACATTCCTGATGAAAGTGAAAAGTGAGATAAATGAAGAAAAGAGAGCTGATTTTACACTTGCTGAGGACGATACATTGATGTTTCAGAACAGAATATGCGTACCTGACAATAATGATTTGAAGAAAGAGATTCTCACAGAAGCTCATAGTTCACCTTATGCGATGCACCCCGGCAGTACGAAGCTGTACCACAGTCTGAAAACAAGTTACTGGTGGAATAATATGAAGAGAGATGTAGCAGAGTTTGTTTCAAAATGTTTAGTGTGTCAGCAAGTCAAGGCAGAACATCAGCATCCATCTGGATTACTCCAACCACTACCTATTCCAGAGTAGAAATGGGAGAGAATCACCATGGATTTTGTATCTGGACTACCTCGAACACAGAAGGGGCATGATTCTATATGGGTCATAGTTGATCGCTTGACGAAATCTGCTCATTTTCTACCGGTCAAATCGACATTTGGAGCTGACAAGTTGGCACAGCTATTCATTGATGAGATAGTCAGGCTTCATGGAGTTCCAGTATCTATTGTATCAGACAGAGGCTCATATTTTACTTCGAAATATTGGAACAGTTTTGTGAATGCTATGGGGAGCAAGTTACATTTGACCACTGCTTTTCATCCAGAAACTGACGGACAGTCAGAGCGAACTATTCAGACTCTGGAAGACATGTTGAGAGCTTGTGTCATAGAACTTACAGGTAGTTGGGATGATTATTTACCTTTGATGGAATTTGCCTATAATAACAGTTATCAATCCAGTGTTGGCATGGCACCATATGAATCATTGTATGGAAGAGCTTGTCGAACCCCTGTGTGCTGGAATGAAGTTGGAGAACGACAGTTAACTGGTCCTGAGATTGTTGACTTGACTGTTGAGAAAGTAAGAATAATCAGAGACAGGTTAAAAACAGCCCAAAATTGACAGAAGAACTATGCAGACAAGCGGAGGAAGGATCTTGAATTCCAGGTAGGTGATTACGTCTTTCTGAAGGTATCTCCTTGGAAAGGCATTATGAGATTTGGCAAGAAGGGAAAACTCAGTCCAAGGTATATCGGACCATATGAGATTCTCGAGCGCATTGGCAAAGTGGCATACAGATTAGCTCTACCTCCTGATCTGTCTCGTATACATAATGTGTTTCACGTCTCGATGTTACGCAAATATGTGCCAGATCCTTCTCACGTTCTCAATTATCAACCAGTTGAGCTAAGCGAAGATTTGACTTATGAGGAAGAACCGGTGGCAATACTTGATAGAAAAGAACAGATTCTCAGAACCAGGAGGATACCACTAGTGAAGGTCTTATGGAGAAGTCACTCGAAAGAAGACGCAACATGGGAACCTGAGGAGGCTATGCGAATTAAATATCCCTACCTTTTTCCTGTATCAGGTAAATAATTTCAAGGACGAAATTTTAATTAGTGGGGAGGAATTGTGAGGCCAGCCCATTGGGCCAAGCCCAATAACGAGCCCAAGGGCAAAATTACGGCCTGATTGGCAAATCTGCAGCACATTTTTATTCCACCGCCACACGTGTCCTGCATATATGTGTGTGTCACCAATTCACTTTATTCATTTCGGCAAAACAAAACACAGAGAAACTGAGAGCGAGAGAGAGTTGACGAACGGAGGAACCGCGACGACGATAGAAAGACAGCGAAAATGATTAGGTAATTGAGGTCCGTTTCGAATCAAATTAATTATATTACTCAATATTATTTACATAGTTTAGTAGAATTTAGTTAGAATGACATGTTTCTACGAGTTTTAACTAGATAGGTGAAAGTCGTAGAATCGATAAAAGTAGAACGAACACTGTCATAGAATAATTTTTAGCATCGTTTTTAATATAAACATATATGGTATATCGTAATTTTGTTATGAATGATATGATAGGAACCGAAGAGACCGAAATTAGACATCTCGGGGATACACTGCAGTAAAGGGATTGCTCGAAGGGGGTTGTGAGTATTGTTTTCTGTTGTAAAATAATTTATAGTGTGTTTTATACATATATTCATTTGATCAGCTCACGAAAAATATGTATATATATATATATATATATGTGATTAGTAGTGAAATTTCATGCAGAGGTGTTAATTGCAAATGTGATAATGAAATTGCATTATTGCATGCACATGTATGCGTGTGTATATATATATTGTTGGCAATTGATTGCGCGCACACATATATATTTGCGATTTAATGAATTGTTTGCGATTGTAAATAGCCATGGTGACCGCTAAGCCGGCGGACTAGAAATGGGCCAGAAAAAGAAAAGAAAAGAAAATATAAAGAAAAGTGGAAAGAGAGAGTTATTTAATCTACCGCTGGTCTCCAGCGATATATAAAAGTAAGATAATAAAATTTGCTCTTACCGCCAGAGGGTAATGGGCGGCCCCCGCGGAGAGTGGTGTGTAGATGAAGGGCACCGGGAGATGGGAGGAAGATTGATATTGATTATTTCGCGGGGTCACGGTATCGTCAGAGAGAGGTAGTATCGATACCGTCATAACTCTGTCGCAGAGGGAGTGCGACCCCATGGCTATTGTTTGTTACGATTGATTGTATGAATTGTATATATAGAAATTGTGAAATATGATCATTGTCATCATTGCTAAGATTTGATGATTTTACTTATAATATTATTTTACTTCATAAGTCTTTACTCACTGAGCCCGCAACTCACCCCCTGCGATATTTTTTTTTCAGATAAATAGAAGGAGGACAAGCCGCTTAGCTGCCATTTTGTATCGGGGATCGGCGTTAAGCCTTTTTGATAATTAGGATCTCAGGGTATGTTTAGTAAAAGAGTGTAACTTTGTATACAATGTTACGACCTGATCTTTTGGTTGGACTGTTCATACAATATAGAAAGGATATGTTGTGAGTATGAATGAAATGCTGGATGAGAGATTTTCTGAATGGAGATTTATAACAGGTTTGTTTAATATGGAATATTGAGAAAAGAAGAGGAAATGCTGCCGAAATTTCGGGTCGTGACAGCCCGATACATTTCTTGGAGACTTAGAAGGTTGTACATAGATCATCGCCAACCAATCACTGCATAAATAAACTACATTAAGGTTTGCCGATTGTTTGAATTAGGATTCTATCAAACTTTTAACGTGCACTATCTGATATTCAGAAACTCAATAGCAGCTATTCAATTTAGATATTCGAGCCTAGTCAGTAAAAGAAATAGAATGATTTTAAACTGAGATCGAATCCGTTCCGTGGAGAATGTGCTAAGCTAATTCCATGGAAAAAAAAAAGTGTGGCTACATCCAATTTGTTGTCCCTTTCTTTCATTGGATTAATTTTAGGCCCCACTTTCTCAACATTTGTCCCGACATACAACACCGAAAGCCATAAGCGTAGGTGTGCATCTTTCGAGAAGCTGTCCCAAACGCCTTGTCTGTTACCTCCATCGGTTCCTCTTGGGGCACTTCGATGACGACATCATTCAAAGACAATGTCAAAGTGAACACGTGAAGTGTATTAATTCCCGAGAAAGAGGGATCGGTGCAATTTCAGAAGTTTTTTTCTCTCGTAACCCTTATCCGTCAAGAGTACTGTAACCTGTCCTCATCTCTTTCTCAAACTCCAATTCCAGCTTCACAGGCAGAGCGGGCAAGAAGCTCTTCTCCACCACTTTCAGGCAGGCTTCAGCTCGATATGGACCGTCGAGCAGAGCTAGTTTTCATCCCATGCCCGGAAGTGGGCCATCTCCTGTCGACCATGGAGGTCGCGAGGCTCCTCGTCAACCGGGACGAAGAGCTGTCGGTGGTAGTGCTCGTAATGAAGCTGAGCGACAACTCTGCTCTGAGGGCCATCGTAGATTCCGTATCGGCTTCTTCCTCCACTGCCCGCATCCGGTTTATCGAACTGCCCGAGCCTGAGTTAAAGAATGCTTCAGGTTCTACTCGGCAACCTTCTGTCATAACACGAAATCGCTGGACATGAGATAGATTGGCTACTGTGTGCTGCTTATATGTATGCATCGAGCTAAATAGGTTCGATTTTCTGGACAGGTTGTGGTGCCTCTGTGGACCTCATTAATTCCATTGAAGGCTACAAACCCAGCATAAGAGACGTGGTTCTTGGACTTGCCAAGAGCAATCCAGCATCCAACTCACCACGGCTTGCAGGTTTCGTAGTTGACATGTTCTGCGCATCGACGATCAGTGTGGCGAATGAGCTCGGCATCCCTAGCTATTTGTTTTACACATCGAGTGCGAGCTTTCTTGGTGCCATGTTCCATCTCCAAGCCTTGCAGGACATCCACCGCCAGGACCTGAGCGTGTTAAGGGAGCTGGACGCGACTTTAGATTACGCAGGCTTTGCGAATCCGCTCCCTGCCAAGCTCTTGCCATTACAAATGCGGAACCAGTATGTCTCCAAGTTCCTCGGACTGGCCAGGAAGTTCAGGGAGACTAAGGGTGTTATGGTAAATACAGTCGAGGAGCTTGACTCACGGGCGATAGAGTGTGTATTCGATGATAAACTCCCGTCGCTGTACACTGTCGGGCCGATACTGAACCTAAAGGGCGGTGGCGACAACTTGGGGTCGGATGATGTACTCGAATGGCTGGACGGTCAGCCACCGGAGTCAGTGGTGTTCTTGTGCTTTGGGAGCATGGGAAGCTTCCCGGAGGATCAGGTGAGGCAGATTGCTGGCGCCTTGGAGAAGAGTGGCCACCGGTTTCTGTGGTCCTTGCGCCGACCCCCTCCAGTGGGCAAGTTTGAATTTCCGAGTAGTTACGAGAACCCGGAGGAGGTCCTGCCAGAAGGGTTCCTAGATCGCACAGCTGGGAAGGGCAAGGTGATCGGATGGGCGCCGCAGGTGCGAGTGCTAGCCCACCCGGCGATCGGAGGGTTCGTGTCGCACTGCGGGTGGAACTCGACCCTGGAGAGCATATGGTTTGGGGTGCCGTTGGCTGCCTGGCCCATGTACGCGGAGCAGCACTTCAATGCGTTTGCACTGGTGGACGAGCTGGGCATTGCGGTTGAGATTCAAATGGACTACAGGAGGGACTACATGACTGGGAACGATGTGATCGTCCCGGCCGAGGAGATCGAGAATGGAATAAGGCTTCTGATGGGAACTGAAAGTGCAGAGAAGAGGGAGAAGGTGAAGCAGATGAGTCAGAGGTGTAGGAAGGCATTAATGGAAGGAGGTTCATCCTACTTGAACCTCGGACGGTTCATTGAGGATGTCTATTCCAATATCTGCCGTTGACAACTACCCGCAAGCGGACTTTCAATCCCGTAATTTCTGCCATCGACTGTACTCTGTTCTCTCCTTTTTTCTTTTTTTCTAGTGAGAAATGATAAGCATATTAATCAAAAAGTTGGAGAACCGGTGTAGCCCTCCGGAATGTACAAAATTGTCATTGTTTTGATGAGTATATTGATCATCGGGTCTGGCACGGTGGGTTTCAGGTCAAACGCACCATGATGCGACACCGGTAATCAATCAGGAACAATCGAACCTTTAACCCAGAGTCTCTGTGGTGCATATTCAAGGATTAGTCACCTAGTCCGGTTCCTGTCGTAGATCAACTGACTTGCTGTTGTACTAGTCAAACAAATCGGAATATCGGCTAACTGTCAACATCATTCCGGATCCATCTTGTGTGGTATCTGGTGGGTATATCTGGTTTTTCATGGCTGGCATATGGTCCTAAAAATCTACCTCGAAGCATTTCAAGAGGAGGAAGAGGGGGAGGAGGAGGGACGACCGACGATTCATTGATCTGAAGCTCTCCAACTACGTGGAAGCTGGCACCGAGGAGGCGGAGATTGCCCGATACATTTCTCACAGACTCGGAAAGTTGCGGATAGATCATTGCCGGAAAATTCTCATGTAATCACTGCACGAGTAAACTGCACCAAGCTTTGCCGATCCTTTGAATTACATTTCTAACGAGTCTTTGCCGTGCACCATTGGATATTCATAGACTTATTAGCTGCTATCCAATCGGAGTTCGATCAAAGTCAATAAAAGAAATAATAGTATTTCTATTTATAAATTTTTTCTATTTACAACACTTTAAAGTGAGATCAACTTTTGTGGAGAATGTCCTAAGGACCTTAACGTGTTCTTGTCTCTTTCTTCCAACGAATTGGTTAAAATTCACATTTCTCAACACTTGCCTCTATGTATAACACCGAAAGCCATAGCTTAGATATGTATGTTTCGTGCTGTCCCAAAGGCCATGTTTGCTATCTCCATCGGTTCCTCATGGGGCATTGCTGGTATGACATGCCTCGATAATCTATTATACAGCATGGCCATTATGATTATTAGTATATAAGTTTTACACGTCAGCAAATTTGATAAAGCACGTAAAAAGATGGAGAGGGGAGTGGGCTAAGAAATTAGATAGAGAGGATTCGGTGCAATTGACAAATAACCCTATTCTTTGTCTAGGATTATGAAATTAGATCGAGAGGGTTTGGTGCAATTGATCAATAACTGTATTTTTTTAATCTAGAATTAAGAAATTTTATGTTGACGCTAAAATCAGTTAGGTCAAGATGGATGGATAGAGTTCGGTGCAACTTACCAATAACCCTATTGTTGATCTAGGAGTAAGAAATTTAATGCCCATTCTACAATCAACTAGGTTTTGATAAACAAATGGAGAGGAATGAGTTTGGTGCAATTGATCAATAACCCTATTCTTGATTTAGGATTAAGAAATTTGATGTTCATTCTTGAATCGATTATGTTTAGACAGATTGATAGATAGGGTGGTGCAACTGTTCAATAACCCTATTCGTGATCTAGGATTGAGGAATTTAATGTTCATTTTAGAATCCATTAGGTATAAACCAATAGACAGGTGGGGGAATGGCTTCGGTGCAATTAATCAATAACCCTATTCTCGATCTAGGATTGAGAAATTCGATGCTCATCCTAGAATGCATTAGCTTTAGAAAAAATAAAGAGAGGAAAGAGTTTGGTGCGATTGACCAGTAACCCTATTCCTGATCTAGTATTAAGAAATCTAATATTCATATTCGATTAGGTTCAAAGAAAAAGATACCGATGGTCCTACATGTTTATTGATTCTTATAAATCAATCATAAATATTTTAAAGTGATAGATCAAATCCTATATGTTACTGCCATTATAAAACCGAGTCTTTTCAATTATCTACCGTTATTTTTACATTGACGTGTAAAACGGTAGGTGATAGAAAAGATTTGATGATGTAGCGGCAACAACACATAGGACTTGATCTGTCATTTTAAAATATTTAGGACCGATTTGTAGGAATCAACAGATATACAGGACTTTCGGTGTCTTCCTCTCGTTAGGTTTAGGTAGATAGAGAGAGGGGGAAAGAGTTGGGTGCAATTCATCAATAACCCTAAATTCTAGAATGAATTAGGTTTAGATTCCATCACTATTCATAGGGCTTTCATCGTTGCCCTCCTTTTCCCCTTACCCTGTATTCTATTTTACTCATTACCCCCATCTTTTAACCTTAAAACAAGATATAAATAGAAGGTTCTAAGTTCTAACTTGGTATCACTGCCTTCATATCAGAACCAAAAAAAGGTTCTAACTTCATAGTCAAAGAGGGCAAAGCGAGCAAAGATCTTCTCCATCGCTCTCAGGCTTCAGCTCGATATGGGTCGCAGAGCAGAGCTGGTGTTCATCCCATGCCCAGCAGTGGGCCATCTCATGTCAACCGTGGAGTTCGCAAAGCTCCTAGTCGACCGGGACGAAGGGCTCTCAGTGGCAGTGCTTGTTATGAGGTTAAGCAACAACTCCACTCTAAGGGCCATCATAGATTCTGTATCGGCTTCCTCCGCCGCCGTTCGCATCCGGTTTATCGAGCTGCCTGAGCCGGAGTCAAGGAGTGCTTCAGGTTCTACTCAGCAACTTATCCGGATTCTCGCTGACAGTTTCGTAATGTGTACGTTACTTGTTCTGTACAGGTTTCGATGGCATTGTGGATTTCCTCAACTCCATTGAAGGCTACAAACCGAGCGTAAGAGACGCAGTTCTTGGCCTTGCAGGGAGCAATCCAGCACCTGACTCACCACGGCTTGCAGGGTTAGTGGTTGACTTGATCTGCACGTCGATGATAGACGTGGCGAATGAGCTCGGCGTCCCAAGCTATGTGTTCTACACAGCGAGCGCAAGCTTTCTTGGTGCCATTGTCCATCTCCAAGCCCTGCACGACATCCACCAGGGGGACCTAAGCCTGTTAAGAGAGCCGGACACGACTTTAGATTACCCGGGCTTTGCGAATCCGCTCCCTGCCAAGCTCTTGCCGTTAGAAATGTGGAACCAGGGTGCCTCCACGTTCCTCGGCCTCACCAGGAGGTTCCAGGAGACCAAGGGTGTTATGGTCAATACAGTCGAGGAGCTTGACTATCGGGCGATAGAGTACGTATTCGATGATAAACTCCCGAAGTTGTACCCTGTCGGGCCGATCCTGAACCTGAAGGGCTGTGGTGACGACAAGATTGGGTCGGATGATATACTGGAATGGCTGGACAGTCAACCGCCAGAGTCGGTGGTGTTCTTGTGCTTTGGAAGCATGGGAAGCTTCCCGGAGGACCAGGTAAGGCAGATCGCCGACGCCCTGGAGAAGAGCGGCCACCGGTTTTTATGGTCCTTGCGCCGGCCAGCTCCAGTGGGCAAATTTGAATTGCCGAGCAGTTACGAGAACCTGGAGGAGGTCCTGCCAGAAGGGTTCCTAGACCGCACGGCTGGGAAGGGCAAGGTGATCGGATGGGCACCGCAGGTGCGAGTGCTAGCCCACCCGGCGATCGGAGGGTTCGTGTCACACTGCGGGTGGAACTCTGCCCTAGAGAGCATATGGTTGGGGGTGCCAATGGCTGCCTGGCCCATGTTCGCGGAGCAGCACTTCAACGTGTTCGCGCTGGTGGACGAGCTGGGCATGGCGGTCGAGATTCGAATGGACTACAGGAGGGACTACATAACTGGGAATGATATGATCATCCCGGCCGAGGAGATCGAGAGGGGCATAAGGCTTCTGATGGGAACTGAAAATGCAGAGAAGAAGGAGAAGGTGAAGCAGATGAGTGAAAGGTGTAGGAAGGCATTAATGGAAGGAGGTTCATCCTACACGAACCTTGGACGGTTCATCAAGGATGTCTATTCCAATATATGTATTTGATAAATCCAATCTCGTTTGATTCGATCTCTTTTTTTTCTCAAGCAAATCGAACTCGCAGCCCCATCATTTCAACCATCAACTGCACTTGATTCTCATCAAATATCTGCAACCAAATATTCCAGCTCTTAAGTGAACTGAGCTAGAAAATTAGGTAGTAAAAGCAAAAGGAGAGCGAGCTTTCAAGTCACATAGCACCAATCAATGGCGATCTTCTTCCATACGGACAAAATCAACTTTTCATATGCCCTCAAGAATGTGTAGTTACATACCTGAGTTCCATTACTAGCATCCATTAGACGAAACAGGAAACAAGAAACCGAAAAGTTCATTTGAGCTGCATACAACAGAAACCGAAGACGCAGTTGGCACCAGAAATTCCAGGAGAAAATGTGAAATTTAAATATGCTTCTATTGAGAGATATAATAGTATAGATGCATCCAAATATTCGTGAGCAAAAGCAGGCACTTCCCACTTCCCTGCCACTACTACGGTACTAGCATTCGACTCCGACGATTCACACAAAATTTTTGTACTTAGCCAAGTACGACATTACAGGTATCCAGAATCTACATGAAATGTGCCTTGGGGAGGCCTATCTTTTTTGCTCAGTCTCCTCTTTCCCATCGTCAGTTTCCTCATCGTAATATTCCTCATCATCGTCGTCGTCATCGTCGTCATCAAAATAATCTTCGTAATTTTCATAGTACTCTTCATCATCATCAGCATCGAGCCCACCCTTTCCATTCTGCAGCAGAAACCCATCCCTCAACTGTTGGCCCCTCAGGTGTTCCTGGATCCGATCTCTTATTGCTGTGCCCTAGTAAAAGTAATCCCAAGCTATTAAATAGCTGCAATGAAGCTATGTGTTTGCACTGGAAAGAGCAAGTAGCTTACCATCTTATGGCAACCTTCTTCAAACATCTCGAGAAATCCAGCAACCCATCGGTCGGCATTCTCGACCCACTCGTTACGAGTCAAGCTTGCAGTCTTTGCCACAGTTTGAATCTAGAGAAATAATAAACATTCGGTATTAATAAGAAAAGAAAATGAGGCAGGGTGCTCAGAATAATCATTGCTATAACATGCCAAGATAAAAGGATAGGAAGCAGTATACAAAGATCTGATCCACAAAAATAACAGAAAAAGCAAACAACCTTTTCACCGACCCGTTCTTGCTGCTCCTTCACTTTCTCCTGTAGTTTCTTCAGCCTCATGTTCACCCTCAATCGCTTCTCCTGTTGTGAGGCAACATAAAACAGTCATTCCCTCGGAGAAACAAGGGGAAAAAACATTACAGAGCTGAATTTTAGGCTAACAAAAGCGTGCCTTGACATAGCTGACGCCAAGTTCCTTCCTTGAATATCCACGGTCCAAGTTCCTCATCACATACTGGTTATAGTCCTTGACAATTCGCATAATAATGTCTGACGTGGAAATCCCTTCGGTGCGCTTTGTCTCCTTGAACTTCCCCACAGCTTTAACCTGGAAAATAGCCGGTTCAGATAAAACAATAAACGACCAGATAAGAGAAAAGCAGAGCCTTAAAATTGAACTCACAAATTCATAGACGTCATTTCCTGCTCCACTAGCATCAGCGTAGCTGTAAATGATTCACGACAATGTACATAAGTTACAATGTCCCATGTAAACCGTCAATTAGAATTAAAACCAACCAACACGTGATTCGATAATAAGAACAATAAGCTTCTTTTGGCATATGCACTTACACAACCAAGTATATTATCTCCAAAATTGATAGCATTATATAGAGAAAGCACGAGTAGATTTTTTTTAGGTAATTTAAGAGCAAAGGAGAAAGAAAGGTAATCCAATCAGCAATCCTTACGGAAGAGAGTCATGGGCCACAAAATCGATCTTGTGATTGTCAAGAAACTCCTGATTGATGACCCATGGAGCATCAGGAATGACCTCATCCACCCACCTGACAGAACAGATGGAAAATAAATAAACAATCACATCATCTTGTCAGCAACAATAATGATTCATATATCCGAGGAATAGGACCTTCCAATCACTGGTCAGGACGCGAACAAGAAATGGCTATCGGTAATTACTAAAACTATACCCGAGTCGTGAAATTAGCGTTGCAAGTGGCATGAAGGGCGAAATTTGACAGACTGAGTAGATGATTCTTTGATTCGTAATGGCTAAGTCGTATACTATTAAGGAAAAAAAATGTTACCGAGTTATAAGGAATCGGACAACATACTTGCAATGGCGAAGCGATTCATAGCGCTCATCCTCTGTCATGACAGTTTTGCCTTTATACTTGTGGGTGATTTCATCATTACAGCATCCAACCAATAAATAAGTATTGGGGAACCTGAATCCGCAAAAGTTTCGTAGCCATTTACCAAAATATCATAGAACAAACTTCCATCAGAAACTGCGAAAGCAAAACGGGAAATCATGGAGCCAATAAGACCGTTGCCCCAAGCACCGAATCCGGATTCAGATAGTCCTTCGAATTAAACAACCTGGCCGGTTATTTCACGGACTTAAGCTTGCAACTGTGAGAAGCAGTTTAATCCATCAACCAACAAAGAAAGCGTCAAAGCTATCAATAGCTGCATCTACTAATACTGTGTAAAGCAAGACAACTAAACGGTAGCTTTTTCTTTACCAAAAAGAGAAAATTGAGACCTTGAACGTGAGCTTACACTCGTATGCTCACGATTTAAGAGCCGGCAAGGGGTAAAAATTTTGGATAGTAGGATGAGAAAATTGAAGATAAAGGATGCCCAGAATCTGAATCAGCCGGAAGAAAAAAAAAAAACTTGAAGCTGGGATCATAATCACGCAGATTCGGGAAAGGAGAGAAACAGGGGGAACAGAGAGAAGGGACGGACGATTTCTTGGCCTGTTCGAGGGCGCGAGCGTGGCCGAAGTGGAAGAGATCGTAGATCCCGTCTGCGTAGACGCGGACGGGCCTGTCGGAGGGTACTGGATCGGAACCGCCGGTGCCTCCGCCGGAATCGGCCGTCTGACGGTCGTCCATCTCTGACTATAATGTGCGGGAGGGGTCGGCTTCTAATGATCAGCAGCACTACCACCACCGGTCTCTCGTTTCGCGAAAAGCCACTCCGTGGCGTTTAGCGAACATGCGATCCCTATTCCTGGCGTGTGGGTGTGACCCATCTTTTTTTCTTTTTTTTTTTCTCTCTTTTTTTAAATAATTTCCTAAAATCTTTTGGCAAAAATAAATACGTATAAAAAATAAATTTATTAAATACTAATTTTTTCTGTATAAACTTTAATTAATTAAGATTTGAGTACGCTCTACTCGGGTGATAAAACTCTCTTTATCAATGGGACATTGCTTAAGCGACCGATTTTTCTCGAGTAAATATTAACATCCAATTGAAATTATTTAGGAGTAGTTAAATCGAGTTGGAGTTATCATGCAATTAGATATTTCTTGATTTTTCGATTGGGCAATCGCTAAAATCTAGAGGTGTGTGCAGGTACTCGAACACACATTTAATAGAACTGGAATCAGAATCTTTTTAAACTGATTTTTCATTTTTCTATTCGAAATCTATCATTTTCATATTAAAATTTGAACCTACTCTATTAGATACTCCTACACACCCCCCACTCAAATCTGATGGAATAATTGCGAATATCCCAGATGAACGATAAGTCCAGGATTAAGAAACACAGTTCTATTAGATATTTTTGACAGTCGGATAAAAACGATTTAAAATGAGACCTTGTATGCGCTAAATTATATGAAAGTATCCTCTGCTCCCAATCCCTAAAGATAAGTAAGCTGAGTCATCCTCCAGGATCTCTGCGTACCTATGACTCGACTCGAGCATCGAAGGGTCGATCACCAAACTCAAGCGTGAAGACTCTTCAATCATTCTCTCTTCTTCGATTTGTATTACTAGTATCTAAAAATGCAATGGGTTTGCCTAGTCCAGTTCGAGTTGGGAGAGTCGACTAAGGGATAAAGTCTTCACAAGATGAATTTTTTTATTCACAATATTCAAATACGAAATTTTTCTTGAGAAAAGAGATACTCTACCATCTCAAACAATCCGCTGTTAGATCATTCTATTTAGATCGTCTGTGAAACCTCTCAAGTTCTCTGCAATTCTTACAGAGGCCTCTTGTCCCATCGTCCTCTCACAGAGCTCCCTCGCCCTTCTCTTCATCTCCTCGTCCTCCATGGCTTTCCTCACACCTGTCCCCACCTCTTCCTCCTGGAACCCGTCGATCCTCACCCCGATCTTCCACACCTCCACGATGTACCTGCAGTTCACGAACTGGTCCCCGGCCACCGGGTAGCACACCAGCCTCTTCCGGCACTGGATCGCCTCCACCGTCGAGTTCCACCCACAGTGCGTCAGGAAACACCCGACCGCGTCCCTTTCCAGGATCTCGACCTGTGGCGCCCATGGCACAACCTTGCCCCGGTCGGAAACCCTCTCGATGTATCCGTCCGGTAGACCGTCATGCCAGGCCGGGCTCAAGGACCATACGAACGGTCGGCCGGAAGCCTCCAGCGAGAGTGCCAGGCTCCTCACGTTGTCCTTGCCGATCGGGCCCACCCAGCTCCCGAACGAGATGTAGATCACGGTTCCGGGATCTTGCCAGTCGAGCCAGTTGAGGCAGGACCGGTCTTCGGTCCAGAAACTCGGGCGCCTGGCGGTCGGTGCAGCTGCTAGCTTGCTCAGGGGTCCGACCTGGAAGATCATGGGAGAGTTATTGCCAGTATTAACACTGCCATTCTTGTGCATGTTGACCTGAGACAGGTTATCCGATAAGAACTGGTTTAGTTCCATGTTGTTGGAGCAGTGTTCCTCGGGGAAGGAGTTCACTATGAGCCACCGGAGCGGTCGGCACCGGTCCAGTGCTCGGGTCCAGAACCGGAACCTTCCTTTCCTAGAGGATGCAGATCCGATTAGCCATGGCAGGTCCTCAACCGTAAGAGTCGGTTGATTCGGGAAAAGGCGAGGAAGTTTAGTTGCTTCATGCAGTGGCATTCCTGTAAATCCCAACGACACAATCAACATACTGATATTACTGAACAAGCATAGTAAATAAATATTTTAAATTATATTTAAAAAATAAAATTTAATAACGAATAAAAAAAAGTGATATGATACCATTACAAGAAACTCTTTAATTACTGACAATTATTTACGTCAACAAAGATGGATGCTTCAATCTTGTTAAAATTTCACCCATTTTGAGACAAATTTAACTTTTTCACGGCATGTTAACAGCGATTGGACGGAAAAATAAACATTTTATTTACGGACGAAAGTTAGACATAAAGTGGACGGACAAGTCAACGTAGTGTGGACTAAATATGGAGATGAACCAAACATATTTTCGTCCTTATGGCTTGGACGTCCATCGGACGAAAACGTGAGATTTCGGCCACCGATAGGACACGAATTGGAGGAGCAGTGTACATAAATTGGATGACGATTTCACCCAAAGGTGGGACACAAACAGTAGGATTATAATTTTTCGATCCGTCCAATTTAATACTCAAAAATTCGATAGAGTCAAATTAATTCAAATTCGATTCAAGATTTTGAAGGATAAAATTCTCAATTGATAGCATTCAAATCAATGCATTATTTAAGAGGATATCATAATTTAATGTTGCCGTACATTTTTTTTATCACTAAAATATCGCAAAATTAACTGATTTTTAAAGCACATGCACGTGCGAACGGTTTTTTTAAGATTTTGTTTGCGAAACTACATTTAAATAATTTTCAACAGACGCGTATTCGGACAATGAGCTTTAACGAAACGGAAGATGCGTTGGTCTATCAAATTGGAGATCCCGGTTCGAACCTCGCCGTGGAGTCCCACTGGCTCCACTTTTCGTCCCCTTTCCAAAAGCATAATTTTTTGACGTTGGGCGGACGCAGGCTTCACAGAAAAAGGCCGCCTCAATGTGGACGAAAGTTTTTGCGTCCGCTCCCTTCGGATAGAAATTGGATGAAAAAGGACGCTTTCCGTCCACTATGAAGCATTTCTGTCCATGATCTATGGACGGAAATAAGAAAATTTCTTCTAGTGTACTTAATGATAGAGTTTTAAAATATTCATTGATAGAGTTTATCGATAATATGGTAAGCTAAGTTACGTAAGCACATAGAGTGTCTTCTTTGTAATCGTACACCGCGAATCATATTTCATAAGTTAATGGGTGTATGTTAAGAGAGTCTTGTATGTAAATAATATATCACGTAACAGTATTAATGCGGTGTCGCAGATAGATAGAATTGAGTTATTTTTAGAATTTTTTTTATTTTTAAAATTTTATTAAAAATTCTTTAAATAACTGAATTTTATTGATCAGTCATACTGCATCTATACTATAACATAGTACACCTGTTGTACGCGAGACTCTCGTGGGTTAAATACGTCAATATGTCGGAAATTACTTGGTCGATGGTTTGAGAGCTTACCTGACTGAGAGATCACCCCCTCCCGGATCATGTCAGGGATGCCGGCGACCAACCGGTACGTCGCGATCATGGCGATCCAGAAGCCTGCCGTGGGGACCCCGCACCGGTGGCCCACCTCCATCGCCCACGACGCCAGCACATCCACCACCATCAGCACCACGCCGCCACGGAGCTTGCTCAGAATCTGCTCCAGCTGGGCCGCCATGGAACCGCCCTCCATGGCCGCCTCTATTGCGAAGAAATCCGGTGAGCCGTCATGCTCCAGCCCGTCCTGCAGTGCGATGCAATCGATCACAGAGCTGGCAGCGTCCCCCATCATCCTCTCGACTTCCGGCGCGATCTGGCGGTGGGCGTGCTCCGGCAGTAGGAGGACCGGCTGGTGACCGGTCGGGAGTAGGGCTGCAGCGAGCTGCAGCATAGGGGTGATGTGTCCCTGCGCCGGGTAAGGAACCAGAAAAACCTTCGTGGCCATCTCGCTAGCTCTGATCGATCAAAACTATGTGTAAACTTTGCAGGTTCCGAGCCTGCAATAAACTATATATATATATATATGTATGTATGTATCGTGTGTGGAGCAAAATATAAATACATACATACACATGTGTGTATATATATATCAGGAAATTGAAGAGAAGAGAATCCGCTTACTTAATAACTAAAACACTAGAAAGATAACTTAGTACAGTTGGTACACGACTCTTATCCTGTACCCTAAAGATTCTGAGTTTGATTTTGCCCCGTAAAACTTTCTGCGCATCTTTTATCATCCCCTATTCTTTCTACTCTTTTCCTTTCCCACGAACATTAATTTAAAAGTTTGCCGCGTGGGATGATCTCACCAGCAATCTTCAGCATAAAAACAAAAACATGTCAGTTGTTCATGAAAAATGGAAAAAAAAATATCATCCAACAAGTTTGATCGTGTCGTAATACAAATATATATATATAGAGAGAGAGGGGCTAAATAAAAAGGAGAGCAGTAGTGGCAGCGACTCAGTCACATCCCGTTACGTAATATTCAGACTTTCGTGTTCAACCGCAAACATATCAGATAAACGGAATAACCGGTACTAATACTGACCCTGTCAATATAGTATCGCCAAATGTCTATTATAGTGTAAGAAGCCGATGTCTGCCAAGGTACATGTTCAGGAGTCTCTAGTATACCCAAAATGCCCCCACTTAAGTCCATCTCGGGCGGGCCCGGCGAACACGTCAGTAGAGAATAATTAAATTTTGATTTTTTTTTTAGTGCATCCGAACTTAGAAACACGTAGGAAGAACGAGTCGGCAACCACATTACAGTCTAAATCGACTTCGTGACAGTCGTGGTTGGATATTATAAAATTGAAGAGTGCCACTTTATGCGGTAGCCCAAAAGTCCAAGACAAGCATCGACATGTGTAAATGGACAGACTGCATGGTCCAAATAATAAAAGGAAACCTACTGCGGGTTGGCCTAGTGGTTCCTCATTAAATCCCAAATAGGTGATCTCAGGATCGAATCCCAGGTTGGAAGGGTTGACGGGAATTTTTTCAGGAATCCCGGTCCGATCCCAGATTAGTCTCGAGGTGTGCTTCGGCTATTTCGGAGATACTGCGCGATGCAAACAAAAAAAAATCATAATAAAAGGAATTTTTTAAGACTAGCGTTAGGTTTTCAATAAAGTGAGCCGTAATGTTAAATGCACACATTTTCCACGTGTGTAATATACTTCATCGAACAGACTTTGTATGATCTTATCTCAAAGCGATGCGGCCTCCCTCCTTAACAAAGTCAAAATTAATGCAATATTCAAAGTGAATAAACTAAGGCGGCGGGACACTTATTCCTCTTAATTGTAAGGTGTCGGACTTGAATCTTATAAATGGAGAGAATTTACCATGAAAGAGCTTTTACCGCTAAACAGATCACCTGACTCGAATTAGATTAGTTAGAACTCATTGAGTTTTTGAATACAGGTGCGTGCGGACCCAAAAAAAAAAAAAGAGTCTACAAGCAATAAACACAGTGGCTCATATATATCCGAATCAACCCGCTTTCGTTAGAGTAGTATCACTTTAGCAAGATCTCGGGTTCGGGTCTTGTGAATAGAGAAAAATACGGGCTTTAACAGGGTCTGGAAATTCGAGTATTGTGAATGGACAAAGTTCATTTCGAGAGAGCTTCGCCCTCTTGGTAGGCCGACTCGATTCGAACCCAACAGGTGTCCGATCATGGGCCGGGCCAAAATTTCCCCGTAGCCCCCAAAGAGTCGGGCTAAATTCGGCCCGTTAATTTCAAATACAAGGCAGAGACCGAACATCCGTGTCGGACCGACCGAAGACATTAATTTATCAAAACACAAGTCCATAAATAACATAATATCATTGGAGGAAGCTATGCATACATATATATATATATATATATATATAATAGATGCGAAACCTGTGTTACACACGATGTGTATTATATCAATAAAAGTAACTAATTATAAATTCATGCATAAATGAAGTGAGTGAATAAATATAATTAATACATATAAAAAAATAAGCAGAGCCTAACAGAAAGAAGATAAGAGTAAGTAGTGGGAGAGAAAAAAATTATGAGCGAGTAGTTATACTTATTAGATTGACTATTTTACCCCTCTTTAATTACAAATCTAACGATTATTAAAAATTTAATTGTTATACACGAAGGGCAAATATGAAAAGTTAAAAAAATGACACCAAATAGGTGGCGTGTTTGCTTAAAATAGTAATATATATATATATATATATATGTGTGTGTAAGTAGAAAGAGAGCTTGGTAAAGTTGATATCACGTTTTAATGACGACCTGGATTCGTTTCTTATTAGCAGAACTTTTTACGCAGATAAACTTCCTTTCCAGTTATTAAAAAACATCATATGTAATCTCCGAAATAATCAAAGATCTTCCCTTTGATAAGTTTTCTTGTCTGTGATAAGTCCCAAAAATTCGGGGTGGGGGCCACCAGTGATTAAGAAATAATCCATTCACGAATCTCTGGTTTAGTCTAGTCTTAGACCTTGACTAATCGGCTCGATGGAGTGGTATTCAAAGATGTCTCCCTCATAAGACCAATTACGCAATATGACTCCATAGTTCAACCGATTGGACCGATCGCATTGTAAAAAATTACACGAAAACGAATTTGGATATTACGAAAAAAAAATAGATAGTTTCCGTCTCGTACACTCTCCACTGCAATTTCTGTGACATAATCTACGCGTGAGATTGCTCGTCGTCGTACGATCAGACTGAACGGATGATTTCTCGGAATTTCGATTAAAATGTCTGTTGTTCGTTCAAAGTTTGAATGGAAAGCATCGGATTCCCTCTTCTAGAGGCTTACGCAATTAATCCGTGTATTTCGAATATTCGACCTAAATTATTTATTTCTCGAATAGAATAAATAGCATTTTTTTTATAATTCAGAAAATCAAAAATTCAATAATCGAACAACTCCACTGCTACGGTTTTTCCGGGGCCACCCACCAGACCGGACTCAAATTGTTCATTTATTGTCAAGGTCAGGTCAAACAATGAGGGCTTAGAAATGTTTATCTTTGTCATATCTCAGAGATATTCTGCGGTCTAAATGCTGAATCGTTAAATAGGAGAAAAAATGAATATGAGTTACGGTGCAGTTATTGGACAGTAGAAACTTCCTTGTTTTACGGTGAAGTTTTATTCACCTAGTGCCTCGACACAGATTAATAGATACTAGATATGAAATTTGTGTTACACACTATGTTTATTATATCAATAAAAGTAATTAACCGTAAATTTATATGTAAATAAAAAGAGTGAATAAATATAATATATATATATATAAAAGAATAAATGAGTATAACAGAAAGAAAAAGAATAAGTGGATTGAAGAAAAAAAGATGATGAGAGAGAATATATTAGAGTAAGTAGTGGAAGAGAAAAAAATGTGATATTTACTATTTTACCCATATTTAATTCCAAATCTAAGAGTTATTAAAATTTTAATTGTTATACACAAATGAAAAATATAAAAATTTTAAAAAAGTGACACCAAATGGATGGCGGACTTGCTTAAAACAGTAATAGATATATAAAAAAAATCAATTTGGCATTTTAAATTATTGTTTAATTTCAATATATGAGAGATTCTTGGAAAATCTTGTCCCCACATGAGATGGGCAACGGTGACATTTTTTCTGTCTGTATCAGTAGCATCCACAAGTTTAACGGACCCTAACTAATCTAGTTGGAACCGGAATGTCCCGCCGGGAGGTAAAGCTCTCCCAAGATAATTTTTCTCAATTCAGAAGTTTCGAACCGGAGATCTCACTTAAGAGAAGAGGGGTTCTATAACATCAACCGTTTCACTTCCGCTGGGGACCGGGCAGTTAGGTTGCGGAGAAGAAACTCAAACCGCAAGCGTGTCGGAAGGGAACACCCTGAGCGAAAAGAATACGACAATGGAGAGATTTAAATTTATTTTTTATAGTCAACTTTTTTTTCCCAAAAATATAAGTAACTGATATCGTTTTCGATCTGTAATCAAATCCAAAATCACGCATGTGACAATGAAACTTTGCGTATCATTTATTTTTCTTTTTCTCTTATAAGTTTTGAAGGTATACGCACCTCATCACTTGTAAACAAAAAAAATTCATTTTTTTTTAAAATTCTCAGAAGGGTTTGCAAAGTTTATTTCTCTGATATTTCATTCCATAATTCACCGAAGAGTCATATCGATGAGAAATTCGTAGATGAACATCATTATCTTTAAGAGTTAATGCTGTAGACGGGCAAAAAGAGATGCGGTGCAATGCGTTTTATTAATACTTTAAATAATCGATGATCAAATTTATGAGTGACGTGATGAATTTCACTCGTATGAGAGACTTGCTTGCAATATTATTCCAAAGGTGGGCCCGCCAAGCGCGGCTTTCCTGGCCCTGCCCTCGGAGGACCGTTATGTGCCGACGGAACCTCCGGAGAAGGTCGGCATTGAGAGAGTCGCGCTCCTTCTCGTTGACCCCCATGCACCCGGTTCACGAGAGCCCGAACGGATTGAGGAGTCCCTGAGCGCTCTGGGCTACGCGCGCCGGGAGCGTGGAGCGAATCGCCACCAAAAGTTTCTGAATTCTTCCTCTGCTTTCTCGCCTTTCCTTCATCATCAATAAATAAACTAACTACGTGATAATTAATTTATTTGTGAATAGACAATTTTATGAATATAAAAATAAGTAGATCAGATTCAAACATAAATTAATTAGAATGGGCCTGCGTTTGAAAAATGAAAATGGAGGAGATTTCACAGGTGATGTGAGCCGCCTTGTCATCGCCGCGTAGTCATAGTCGTAGTCGTCTTTTTCTTCCTCTTCCTCCTCCTCTAAGGAATACCATCTCCTCCTCTTCCTACCTCCTTCCTCATTCCCATGATCTCTCTCTCTTTCTCTTTCTATATAATGGGACTCGTAGTTTCTCAAACTCCCCACAATCTGTCTCATCGTTCACTCTTCTAGATATTTCTGTCAAGCCTCATATTCGATTCTAATTCTGATTCCGATCGTCACTTCAGGAAGTTATCGAAGATGAACCAGTCCCAGTACAGTTACCAGAACCAGCCCCCTGGTAAATACACTACACATCTTCTTGTTCAAATGGTTCCGGCAAGTGATGGACAGATCGATGGGAGCAGAGATGGGCTTCTGCCGACCATCATTTTTTTTTTTGCATCCGAGCCATAGTGCTTTCCAGTTATGCATGGTTGATCGATCTGGATTGATAATAACTAACAAGCATTCCATTATATATATGATGAACTTGCAGTGTCGTACCCCGCACCAGGTGCAACTGCACAGGGGCCTTACGTGGTGCCGCCTCCGGCAGGTTACCCCACCAGAGACGGCCAGCAACAGCAGACGAAGGTCCCGGTGGAGACCAAGTCCAGGGGCGACGGCTTCTGGAAGGGATGGTACGTGCATGCACCTTTTGTTCCTTCCACAGAGATCCTAGTAGAACTATAAGCCTAGACAGTCGTCCTAGGATTTTCGAGTTTCTTGAACCGATAATTTACTCAAGTTCAATCTGATTATTTAAGTTCGATCCGGCTCGGTCGGAGCTTCTTCAGCAGAAGGATTGACATGTTAATTGTTAATGTTTTGAATTGCAGTTGTGCCGCTCTGTGCTGCTGCTGCGTCCTGGATGCTTGCTTCTAAGTGACCGGGAGGGAGGGATCGATCTTCATCGGCCCGGCCAGACGGCCGAACACATATTCCCTGATTTCCATCTGTTTTATTGCATTTATTTATTTTATTTTTGCACATTTTCTTTTTCTGGTTGATTTAGTGGAGAGGACATTTCACTCCTGCCATTCGATTGTTAGATGGCAATTTGTACTACTTTGTTTGTTATCGGGGTTGGATTTCTAGCTATTAATAAATTTACACGCTATTGACATATATTAATATTATCAGTGGCCTTTACATGCTAATGTTATAATTGTTTACAGATCGGATACTAGAATTTAACTTTTAATCCAACAGGATTCTTACCTACGGAGATTTTCACTTGACCCGATTCATGAATTAATGGATTGTTCAGGAGTTCAAAAAGAATAAACTCATTATTATAATTTAAAAAGAAAAGGAGAAGAAGACGATGGCAGTTCAATCAAGAAAAACTTGGCCTTGGCG
The DNA here is from genome assembly GCA_037672795.1 of Lagerstroemia speciosa. Taxonomy (NCBI): domain Eukaryota; kingdom Viridiplantae; phylum Streptophyta; class Magnoliopsida; order Myrtales; family Lythraceae; genus Lagerstroemia; species Lagerstroemia speciosa. The sequence goes on along the minus strand of CM075304.1, from coordinate 5,351,477 downwards.
TGGCCCAGATAATTAAACAAAAAATAGAAAATGATAATTAAAATAAAATATGCATCCCAGTCCCGGATGATAAAAGTAAAATGCACCCCACAATTGTACACCAGCGAAACGTTTTTTGGTCGCTCGTTTCCCATCCCCCAAGGCAAGGGAAAAAGAGAGAAAAAAACTGATTTCCCTGACCAGTCCCAAAAAGAAAACCTACGCACCAACTACAGAAGAACTCTCAAACCAAGTCCCTCTTTTTTTTTTTTATTCTTCCTTTTTACTTTACCTCAACTTCCTGTGCAAACAGAAGGCTGAATAGGAGGGAACGGAGAAAAAGGGCAGGAGTAAAAAATGGAATTCACAACCGAAAACTGAAACAAAAAATGACCAGGGCAAAATGGAAGCTCGGCTTTGATCGGACACCCCGAAACTAGTACTTTTTCCCGAGAATGATCCCGAGGATGACAGACACGATGGCTACCCCCAGGATGAACTTGAAGGACATAGCAGCGGAAGCTCCGGTGGTTTCAAGGTGGGTACCTGTAGAGGTCGAGGCTTGAGGAGTTGATGAGCTTTCGGCCTTTTTCTTGCTCTTCCTCTTTGATGGGGTGGAGGCAAGGGATCCAATGTCTCCGATGTCCCGCGACTTGATCTCACCTTGACTAGCAGTAGTTAGCTGCAAAAGAGCAGGAGTTCAAGCAACTCACTCATAATAGTCGGTCCACCCACCAAAAAGAGAGAGAGAGAGAGAGAAACATATGTAAAAAGAAGGTTATTCTTTGATTTTAGATGAATTGATTGATTTTCTCTTACTTTCTCTAGCAGTGCAGCCTCAGAAGACTTTAGTTTCTGCTCGAGTTCCTTAAGTTGTGCTTCAAGAACTTCAACTTCCTTGCTCTTCTCCTCAAGTTTCTCGAGGGATTGCTTCAATGCTGCTTGGCTCTCCAACTCCTTTGCAGAAGAATCTGCAGCTTCTCTCTGTTTGGTTGAGAACAATATAAAAGGTTTATACATCAGCAATGAAACTGAAATTCTGAACAAGCTCCATTAGAAATACAGTTCACTCTTGAGTGCGGGGTCTAATCAAAGTCAACGCTGCAGTTTATCTGTTTGTGCCAGGAAATAGAGAATAATTTTTACGATCAGCTCTAAAACACAATGAGTGCCTAACCTCCTTAGCAAGGATGTTCTGAGAATCCTTCTCCTCGAGCTCCTTGATGTAAGTTTCCAATTTGGACTTCTCAACAAGCTCAGCCTTGAGACTTTCAATTTCGGACTTTAAGGCATCCTCGCTCGTCTGTTGATGCTTCAGCTGTTCTTTGAGCTGGTCTATTAGAGATTGAAGTTCTCTATTGGAATTAATGTGAGTTTCCTTCACCAGGTTGTTCTCCTCCAGAAGTGAGCTTATCTATTAATTAACATAAAAATAAATACATATGAAAATTTCAAGAATAATGACTAAATCATATTTCAAACCTTTCAGATCAAATGATAGCAAAGCAGAAGCAAACCTGAGATTTTAGTGTGTGCCCTTCAGCAGTACGCTGCTCTGCAAGCTCTTCAGCTGCTTTCTTTGATAAGTGAAGCTGCTCTGATATTTCTTCCTTCTCAGCTAGGGTTGCGGAAAGTTTGTCTTGCATGTCATTCAACTTTGACTCATATGTGGCCAGGTCTTGAGTGAGATTCAAGTTTACATTAGCTAACCCTTCATTTTCCTTCTGAGAGAGGCCCAACTTGGTGTTCACCTCTCCAAGGGCACTCTCCATTTGCTTCAATTGTGAGAGTGCTTCTTCCAGCTCTATCTTCTGCTTTTCAGCAATGGCAGAAGCTCCGTGGGCTTCTTCTTCATACACCCTTATCTGGCTTTCCAGTCCAGAGAGTCTCTCATTCAAGTCCTTAGCTTCCACGTCTTTCTGGCTGCACTTCCCAACAGCATCTTCCAGTTTCTTTTCTGCCTCAAGGATGCGAGCTTCAGTTGCAGATTGAAGTTCAAGAACTCCAGAGTGCTGCTCCCGTAACTTGGTAATAGTTGCCACATGAGAAGCTAATTGCTCAGCCATAGCTTCCTTCTCAGAAACAGCAGCTTTTAGTAACTCCTGAAGTTCATCCACCCGTTGCTTAAGCTGTGCATTTGTCTCAGCTAAAAGATCATTGTCTGAATGGGCCTGAGAAGTCTTATTCTCTGCTTCAGCAATTTGTTGTTTCAATTCCTCAACTGTGGTCTCCAAAGAAGCTACTTTCATGAAACTGTGATCCAATTCTTCCTTCAAAGATGCAGATTTCCCAGAGGCTTCAAATACCTGAACTTCATAATCCTTGGTTTGCTCCTCAAGAATCTTCAGTTTTTCCAGTACAGATTTGACCTCAGAGTCTTTATCAGAGAAATTCGTCGTCACCTCTTGCAATTTAAGATCGTAATCCCTTGTCAGTGACTCATGAACTGCCCGAAGCTCTGAATCTTTTGCTGCCGCTTCTTCTAAAGCTCTCACTTGTTGCTCTATTTGTTCTTCAGCAAACTTGAGCTTCTCCGAGACCTCATTTTCTTTCAATCCAGCAGCCTTAAGCTCGTCCTCAAGGCTCTCCAACCTCTGCTGTGCCAGACTCAATTCTTCTTTCACAAGTCCCAGCAGACTTTCTGTCTCAGCAAGTTTCAGGCTCGAGTTTTTCACTTCATCTTCCAACCTCTTCTTTTCCTCTGTGGCCACATTGAGGCAGTCTGTCAACTCCTTCTCTTTCTCGCTAGCAGTTTGAAGAGCGATCTCAACGCTGGAGGATCTTGCTTGAAAAGCCTCGAGTTCAGATGCCAGTTCAGCTGCCTTGCTTGAGAACTTCTGGGTCTCTGCTTCTGCTTCAGCACACTTCTTCTCCAGAGAACTAATCTGTTCTTCAAGCTCCTGGATCCTGTATTTCTCTGCTTCAAGCAGCAACTCCATCTCACCTGTCTTTTTAGCAGCATCTTCTGCTTTGGAGTGGGACATCTTGAACAGATCCTCCAGCTCGAGACTGCGCTGGTGGCTCATGTTTGCACGGTCCTCATGTTCAGCACATTTCCCTGAAACATTCTTTAATTCATCCTCTAGTTCAGAATTCCGGAGCATCGATTGGCTCAGTGAAGCTTCCAGCTGGTTTATCCTCTCCTCATATTCCTTCACCTGACCACCGAGTTGGTTCTTCTCACCTTCCACCTCACTGAACAGGGCACTGAGTTCAGAGACCTTGTCAGACAATTCTTTTACTTCTCTCTCAGCATCTCCGCTTCTCAATAATACCAAATTTAATTCTTGGTCCAGCTCAACATTCTTCTGCTCTGTCTCTATGAGATGAATCTCCAGCTCTCTCATTTGTGATTTTGCCTCTTCTGTTGCAGAAGTTGATGTTTCAATTAAGCTCTCGAGCTCAAGATTCCTCTGGGTGGCTGTTGCAGCTGCAGCACCGGATGCATCATGGAGTGCTTGCAGAGATTTCAGCTTTTCTTCGAGATCTTCATTCTTTGACAGAGCTTGAGACAGGAGAGAATCTGTTTTGCAGAAATTCTCATCTGAAAGCTTCAATTTGCTCTCTAGGTCAGCACACAGTTCTTTCATCTGGGTTGCACTTGTATTGAGCTCTGCCACCGTTGCCTCAAGAGTAGCTTTCTCTGCAATTGCTGCGGCCAGTTTCTCTTGTATAGCAGCGAGCTCTGCCTCTCGAGTTGTGAATTGTGCTTCAAATGCTTCTTTCACCTTCATCTCGTCCTGCAGCTTCAATTTGATCTCTTCCAACTCTTTCAGCTTTGCTTGAAGATCCACCTTTGTTGATGCCAAATCATCTTCAAGGACCGAGAATTCTCCCTTCATCCGAGATTCAGAAGCTTTTCTCAGCTCAAGCTCCTGCGTTAATTCACTCAGGAAAGCTTCCTTTGAGGAGAGATTCTGCTCAAGATTCGTCAACTGTGACTTTGAAAGCATCAACTCATCTTGGACAGAAGCAAGCTCTCTGGTGGTTTTCTCAAGAGCTTCTTCAACCTTTTTGTTCTCTGCAATCTTCTCATAGAGTCCCTTGATCTCCTCTTGAAGGGAAGTCACCTGATCTTCCACTTCTTTTGTGCTCGATTTTGCGGCTTCCAGCAGCCTCTCGAACTCCAACGCTTTATGCATTTGAGTATCAGCATGTAAATCACTTTGCCTATGCAGTTCCTCAAACTTCCGAGCCTCACCTGCAGAGTGCTGTAGCTCATCCTCCAACTGCTGCAACCTCTTCCTTGAGTTCTCCAGCTCAAGGTTAAGACCATCAAAAGACTCTTTGACACTCATCAGCTCCTTGTGTTTCACTTCTTGTGCTTGGAGTGCCTCTTTCAACGCCTCGAGTTCTGATTTGTATCTCTCTTCAGCTTCAATGACTTGATCTTGTAATTTCTTGTGGCTGAGCTCAAGATCATCATACCTTTTCGTGTCTAACTCCAACTTCTCCCGAGCATGTGATAATTCCTCCTTCAACTGGTCATTATCAGATTCAGTATTCTTTAATGTCCCAACAACTCTCTTCAATTCAACTTCAAGTTCTTTCATCTTCTCTTGAGTCTCTAGCAATTCTCGGCTAGAATTGCTCGAAGTTCTGTCTATCATAGATTGTCCCTCATGTGCTACAGAAGTAGGTTCTGCACTATGGGAATTATCCTTTAAGTCAATTGACTCCTTCTCAACTTTTATGAACTCTCCATCTAAGTTTGTTTCCTCCTCTTCTTTCATCCCTTCTTTAGTAACTGAAGGCAACTTTCCATTGATGGCCTGCCATTAGGTAAACTATAATCAGAATTTAATTAAATATCTATAAAATAAATTAAGGAAGTTCGTTCTGACCAAGCTCAAAACACAATCAATTTACACAAATTAGTGGAATGGAGATTACCTCAATGGGATCAACACTAAACTCAGCAGCAACAGTCTTGGTTACAGGAACTTCTGAGACAATTGGCATATCTTCTTCCATATTAAAGTAAAGTTGGACTCGCAAAATTAGGTCTATTTGTTATAAAGAGCTGCAGAAAGGGAAAATTTTGTGTAAGAGGCTGCGTTCTGCATTGAGATTCATGAGCTACTAGTTGAACTTAATTGCACTCAACAAGCAAGCAACAGAAAATTCAAGAAAAACAAATTGTCATTATCAATAAAATGATAATGTGTGAACTACAGTCGTAAATATATTTTACAGATAGAATGCCATGGACAGTAGCATATAGTTCTTGAGCAGGCTGATTGGCAGCAAATGAAAATACAATTAAGCAACACGAAAAGATGTAACACTCTCAAATCCTCTCATGAGTCATCATGTGGAGATTGGAGACCCCATAACACTGATGTGGCAACCAGAATCGGCACTAATTAGTCAAAATCATAGCAGAAATCCCTTTCCTACTTTTTCTTGATAGGCTAATGGAGAGATCCTCAGCTCTAAATTACACCTCGAGCTCACTCTACTCTGCAACTAGAAAACCCAACTTAAATTACATTAAATTTCTCTATTTTCATTTTCTTGAGAACTTGGAATAAAGAGAGTAGAAAAAGTAATGTGGCAAACAAACGATAAGATGGCACCATAAATCTATGCTCCATATTTTTCTTGACATGAGAAGATATGAGGATGTATTAAGAACACCAGATATCCAATTCTGTAAGAAAGATTCATCTAAAGCTATTTGAGAATATATATATATATATATGCATATAAAAGAATTGGACCAAATTCTTTTTCTAATGAAAATCATACAAATCCATAAATTACATGGCATTCACAAAACATCTTTCAAGTTATCTTCATTCCAAGCGGGCTGAATGACCCATCTCGTAATGAGGAATCAAGATAGTGAAGACTGTGACACCTGAGCAGAGAAAGAAAATAAATGCAAAGGATAAGATTTTGCCAAAAAGAAAGTTTGGGATAAGACTTCGATGGTCCATCATCTCTAGGCCATCCTTTTTTAGGGCTAGTGGGTTGGTCAGACCGATAATCAATACGATAAATATATCAATAGATAAATTTCGAGCAAACCCTTAATAGGTAAACAAAATAAAATAAAATAAAATATATTAAATTAGTTTTGCCCAAAAAATTCAAATATATTAGATGTAACATTAAAAAAAAATCAGAAGAGTGCATCTAATATTAAAAAAAAAATCAGAAGAGTGCATCATCCCTGGTAACATTTCAGAATATATTAATACAAATAAATGACAGACACATGCAAGTCCTGAATATAACCTGTTGGTTCTGGATCTTGAATAATTTACTTCAAGAGTAAGTATACAAATCCAAAAATACCTCATTTTTGTGCTTTGATAAGACAGGATGTCACACCATCATGTTATACTGCAGATGTTTGATTTAATTCTAAAATCTCGTTCTTTCAATATGATGATTTCGCTACAATATCCAACACCAGCAACTAAAATTTCACTTCAGGAAATTACCAGATGCCTTATAATGCTTGATTTTCAAATGAATATACCAATATTATACCTAAAATGTAACAAATTAGTCCTAGCATCTTCCTTTTGATCAGACTCCACTTTAATTTTTTTCTGCACTACCTAAAATTTAAATCCTAACCTTTTTACATCAAAATAGGACCGAATTTATTTATTTGCCATTGTGCCTATCAATTCCCGATTTTATAAAATTGATTTTCAGCATGGTCAAAACTACCTTGACCGGGCATTTTGGTATAAAATAATCTAATGGAAAGCTGACCGAAAGCTAACGTGCAAACAACAACAAGAAACAGCAACCTTTATTAGATTACTAGATCAAAGGAATAAATTAGAGTGGACTGTACGTTCCCGCAAATAAAACCAAAGAAAGCATGGCGAGGTGGAGCCCATTATCATGAAATAGCAGTCTCCCTTTTTAGCTTTTCATCTCATGAAATTAAAGTTGAAACCACATAGACAGCTCAATAATACACAACATTTCCCTTCTCCCTCGCAGAGCTGTGATTTCTCCGTGCGAAAGGTAAATCAAGCATGAGAGAATCAATTCATTATCCAGGATGATTGATAATTTTAGCAGTTTCACAAAGCCACAGATAAAATAAATAGACAAGCAATTATCAAAAGATTTGACGCGTGCTCAGAGCAAAATGATCGCAAAGTTTTTCAACCAGAAAAGTTGAAGTGTATTAAGATAAGTTCATGAAATCTATCTTCCAAAATAATCACGGGTTGATCAATGGGAAAACTGAAGAAAGCTGAAACCAGTGAGAGATTGGCAAAACAGAAGAAACATTAAACGCTGACTCCGATCATTTGATTTTACTGTAAGCTTAAGGTCAGAGCATCCAACATAATCCGAGCGATCCTCGTGAATCGCCGCCACAAAATAGACAAATCCAAACGCAGAGGAGGATACAGGATCGGAGCGGCTCTGGGCAAAACGATAGAAAGTTGAGTGAGGACTTGGATCATGGAGGCGAGTGAAATCGTCCGATTCCAACTGAATCTAAATTGGAGTGAGCGAACAACGAGGAAGACAGAGATCGCCAAGCTTGTCGAGAACGCAGATCAGAGGTAAACTGTTACTGATACTCATCGCGAGGAAAAGGTTACAGCAGGTCTCCGAAAACAAAGTAAACAGTTGACACTATTGGACTCAAATCGAATCTATACAGCGATCTTGAACCGACATCAAATCAGAGGAAATCCTAAATGGCGGATAGCACAGACAGGCTAAAACTAACAGAAAAAATCGACCAGAAGAAATGGTTAAAGCAGCATCGGAGCATGAAGAGGCAGCAAAATCATCAGCTCCAAATGGAGTCCAAACAGAGCGCGTGAATCGTCACTGTATGAGGAACAATCCGGTCGAGGCAGAGAACCCTCGGACTGATCCACCCCACAGAGAAAAGGTGATGATGACGACCACTGTGTTAAAAGCAAAGAAACATCAGTTACCTTGCAGCGATGGAAAGGCGATACTCCTTCGCTCTTCTGCGTCTGAGAAACTATTTTCCGGCAGTTTTGGTTCGCTGAGGTTTTCCGGCAGGGCGGAGATGGTTCCGGAGATGTGATGGTGACGGAGATGATGAAGCGATTGAAATGAGTTGAAAATCATAGACGGAAAGAAATTTGAGGGGGAGAGATTCTTTCCAATATAAACAGCAGTAGGAGTCGGGAGTGGGTGTGGGCCCGCCACCAGTAACTCAGACAAAAGCTCGGCCTGTAATACCGCCCTCTCCTGACTTACCCTTCTGCCCCTGGGATCCTGAATCTATTTGCAGTCCTGCCCTCACCGTCGGCTGCGAATAATATTTTTTTATCGAAATAAATGATAAATTCTTCTACTATAAAAAAATGCTGAATTATTCTTATTGTCTCAGTCAGTTACAACATTTTGTAGTGTAATAACATCCCCGTTAGTACGGTGAGAAAAAGAAAAAGGGAGGGAGAAAGGCGGGGCAGCGAGTGTATCGTAAATGTGTGGGAATAGGAAGGGCAAATTGGTCACTGGGCCGAAGAAAATGGGAAATGCGAGGCTTTTTAGTCTCAAAGTGGCGGCCAATGGATGACCGACCAAACCGCCCTCTCGCTGTGTGCCAAAGGTGATGGCTGTCCCTCTTTGGCATTTTCATTAATCAGCCCATAGAATATACAACCTAGGAAGGAAAGTATTTTATAAAACAGTTTAATTTATTAGGCAGTAATAGTATTTATATGATAATATTAATTAATTAAATTTAAATATTTTTAGATTCAAAAATTACTTTTATTAGCTCATTCAAAAGATTAAATTAATCTCATTGAAGGCTCATAGAAAATTACACTCCTGATTTAGGGTGTCTATGCATTTTCTCTACTAAATATTGATGGGGAGGATTTAGGTTATCACATTCAATGTACATCATCAGCTCATTTATCACGACCAGGCGTTTACCATTCTACGCATGGCGTATGTTATTTAATTAAAAATTATTAAAAAATATATATTCTTACACGATTGAAGAGTGAGAAGTAAAATGTCGGAATAAAAAATAAATATATAGAAAGAATAGAAGAATATGGAGAGAGAAATTTTAAGTGATAGAGAAAAGGGGGAGAAGGTGATAGTTATATATATATACATATATCAAAATCACGATCATACCACCACCATTTCATTATATTTCAACAATCAGTAACATTTCAATTTTTTATGTACTATGGGTAAAAATGGAAAAGAAAAAGTGATACCAAGAAGTGAGTATTCTCTTTGAAGTAATAATTGTTTAAATAAAAATTATTAAAAATATCTATTCTTACATGAATGAAGAGTAAAAAGCGAAATATGGAAATGAAAAGTAAATCTACGGAAAGAAGAGAAGAATGGGGGATGGGAGAGAAAAATGAGAGAGGGTGACAGTTAGATATATCAAAATTACTATCATACCCCCGTTAGGCCTGGCCACGGTTCAGGAACCGGGCGGTTCCGGTTCGGAACCGCCGGTTCCGGTTCCGTGGCCCCCTGGAACCAGCCCTGAACCTTCCTTTGGACGGTTCAGGGGCGGTTCGGAACCGGACGGTTCCGGTTCCGAACCGCGGTTCCATCCGGTTCCGAACCGGTGGCCTGGAACCGGCGGTTCGGACCCCTGGCAGCTGGGGGTTAGACAAATTTTTTTTTATTTCTCTACGGTTCCGGTTTGGAACCGCCGGTTAAGGGCCGGTTCAGGTTTCGGTTCGGAACCGGCGGTTCCGGTTTCTAAGGCAGCTGGAACCAACCCTGAACCTTAGCCCTCACGGTTCGAGGGCGGTTCCGGGCCGGTTCCGGTTTATGGCGGTTCCGGGCCGGTTCCGGGCCCAAACCGGCCCGTGGCCAGCACTAACCCCCGTTTCATTATAATTCAATATTAGAAAGATTTTAATTTTTGGTAAAACTAGAAAAGAAAAAGTGACACAAAAAGAGAGTATTTCCTTAAAGCAATAATAGATAATAGATATGATCGATTTTTCACTTGATTTTTAGATGCTCTTGTGCATTTACAATCGATGATTAATACATAAGGAATTCTTAGATGATTCTATCTCACCGCGCGGCGCTGTAAAACACCAATCAAAATGTTACAGAACGAACAAATTTGTGTTAATAACCTGAGTAACTACCATAATTATTATTAATTAAAGTAATTTGATTGATTATTTCTCACAATATCATTTGGTAATAAGACTATTTAAGATTTTTTTTTCCGTAATACAGAGTGTCAAGTCATTGAGGCTTCCGTACATTTAATTGCAATCCACGGTCCCACCATGGGATCAAACTTTATTGTTTATGGTATGGCTTCACCCTCGGTGCAAATCACAAGCACAGGTGCTTAAAAAAGCCTTACACCACAAGTCATCTTAATCAACAGCGTAAAAGGCAAAACCGGTCGTTGCAGCATCCGACTAGCTCGTACGTTTCATTCCCAAATCGAGGTCTCGCGTTGAGTAAAAACGGGCAGTCTTGTCATCAGCAAGAATTTCTGAACCCGCAGACAAGCCCGGTGGAAAGTGAAGATCTCGTGTACCGGGAACACGACGCGCATGGTGCGGCTGAGAGAGGCGGTCTTGTCGATGATATACATCAGCAGTTGTCGTGGGCTAGTAGTTGGGATGGTAAGTTGCGATTAAATATTCCGTGTGTTATGATGCACAGCGAGCTCGTCATGTAAAACTCCCTCGGATCCTGGCACATGAAAAATTTTCACAGTTTTTGAAAATCGACTTTGCGCGTGTTAAGATCTGGATAACGATTTACACAGCAAACTCGTTATGTATTACATGCTGAATATTTACTCAGAAAGTTGGAATTCCACTCCCACTTCATTAGCCAGGCCAAGGCCAACCCCATCTGGACCCACTTGCAAGGATTACCCTTTAAATGCTGCGCGATGTGCTGACAATTAAGTAGAGACAATGACAAGCATAGCTCCTGCCTCGTGGGCTGCTCTCCAGCTAGCATTTACGAAATTTCCCTCCCTTCACTCGAATGCGCCAGTGCTCAGAAAAAGGATCTAGAAAATTTATTTCGAGAAAAAATTTCACAAAAAGAGAAATACGACGAATCCACGGATGAAATAAGATAATTTAACGAAAATCGGATAAAATCAAGAAAAATACGTATAGTGTATCGTAAATGTTTTTGAGTTCAGGAGGATATCACCCCGCACCCGTAAATTCTTTGCCGTCTGTATCGTTAACGTTAAAGTTCACCACCTAACATCCGCATATGATCGATAAATATACTAAGAATAAGGCATAATAACCTAATTAAGCCTGAAGTTACGTTAACTTCTTACTTTTTGTATGATATTTTTTGACGTGATCTAGGAAGGTACTAATTGTAAATTCTAGCCTCGTTTAGTGTGGCGTTACAATTCCCGTCAAAACTAATCGAATATGTCTGAGGAGCATGTTAAATGGCACATAGTGGATCGCAAAATTACAATTTTATCCTATATATATTTTCAAATCGATGAAGAAAATTTAAGGGTATAAATAATATTTCTACTGTCGAGCCTCATCATTTTGTCAATATGACACGGCCATGACATCCAACGTCTGCAACACTGTCAGTCGAAATTTAACTACGTGGAAAATCGAACATGGTGTTGGAAGCGAAAAGGAAAAAAAAAAAAAAAACTCTTTCTAACATTGAAGATCCCCGTCTAAGTCTAACTTTGCCACGGTGAAATTGCAGGAATTCAAGAGGAGGGTGCAAATTAAAACCGTGCAAAGTATGTGCATTAGATTGATCTAAAATGAAACCTCAGTGGCGCAAAGGAAAGGAGAGAACTTTTTCGCCTTACCCTACGGAGAACGAAGGCGGGCGGACAAAGGAAGGTAATCGAGGGTGACGGCACGCGCGCCGCGTGCGAAATCGTTCAGAAAAGGAGCGAGTGGGGAAGGAGACGGATGCTCCTCAGATCGAAGTCTGCGGCCCTGAGCTCTTAGTCATCGGGCGGAGCTGTTGTCCACTCGCTCACCCCGGTCGCGTGACGCCCCGCCCAGTTCCCTCAGCACCACGCTCCTCCCCCACGAGACTGGAGAAACCCTCGCCCTCCCCCTCCCTCCTTCCTCCTTCTCCTATGCTGTAAGACTGCTGATCCTCACTCAGTCTCTCCCTCCCTCTCCCTCTCTCTCTCTCTCTTCTCTCTCGCCATGTCTCCCTATCGGATGTCTTCTGTCATTACTGCTTGTTCGTTCATTGATTCTGCGGTCGTCCATCTGCATCGGCGATCCGGACCGTGCTTGAATTTGCCGCTCTGTCGTTATGCGTGCTTGGGGTTCTGGGTCGGGGAGCTCGTTGAGCTCTCTCGATCTGGCTCCGAGAGCGTAAGCATCCATGTGTTTCGTCCCAGATGGGATAATGTTCGGTTTTGATTTGGACTCAATGAGAAATCGCGATTTTTCCTAGTGTTTGGGCGATTGAAATCGCGTGTTTAATCTTCAACCTCATTCGGCCTCATCCTGTAGTTACGAAGCTTGTATATGCGCGGATTTGTTCCATATTTGGACGTGAACTTAATTGCGAGTGGCTGGTTTGCGTTTTACCGAAGAATTTGCTGCATTGGGTGTTCGATCTGTGAATGATTGGGGTACGGCTGCTGATGATCGGGTCTGGCAATGATTAAAAGCTCATAACGAATAATCTGCGGCTAATGAGCATGAACTGTGCTTCTCTAATTTTCTTGGGTAAATAAGCCGATGATGCACTCGAATCCGATTGAGTGAAAGAAGATCTTTTCTTATGGACCAATTTGTCTGCTGGGCACTCCGCGTTAAATTGATGTAGAACTGATGATGTTTCTGGTTGTGTTGACCAAAGTTTGTGACTGCAGAAAAATTGAATCTTTTGGTTTGTAAGTAATGTAAGTGAATTCGCTGAATTCCGCACCCATGGGATTGTTTCATGATTGTTCATAAGGTTAATCAACCACCTGCTGATGGACTGGAATATATAGGAAATGATAAGGACTTAACTTGCTAGTTATATGACCATGTCACATTTGTGGCATATAGCTTCTTCACTCAATCCATCTCCCTCTTATCGAGACTATAGATTATTATGGCAATTATATTTAGCTTCTGGAAGAATGTTCTGTGAATTCTATTCTGCAAAGGATTGCAACTACCCTTTCCATGTCATGTCTTGCTGATATTGTTAACGTTGATATTATGGAGTACATCAGCCATCATGACCTCTTGTTTCCATTTTTGAATAGTTGGTAATGCTGACAGCATTTTTCCTTGCCTGATACCTGAACTTGTTTACTCTTGTACTGATTTAAAGTTATACTGAAAGTGTCAGGAGGAGCAGTGAATTAGTGAAACAGCTACAGTGTTGTGAGTCTCATATCTCTGGCTGCGACTTATCGATACATATTAAACCTTTCCCGCTATGTCAGATTTCCTGAATTACATCTCTCTTTCTTGTGTTGATTGCTAATCAGCTTAGACAGATCTTGTCGGCATTGGTTCTTCTAAGTTTTTCCTTAAGGTTTGCCATCTTAGAGCTCTCTCCTCTTAGTAATTGCTTTTTCGTCAAATTTAGATGATGCCGAAAATTGTTCTGGATGGTGGTTTCTCTCATATGATGGATGAAAAGATGTTCAGTTGTCTGACCAAGATATAAGAGGACTTTGATCATTAATATAAGTTGGCAGGTGATTGTTTGTTCTGTTGATTCAGTGGTTTTAATGTCAAGAAGTGCTCTGTCCACTTTTCAGGTGTCTCTTTCATTTTTTTTGAACCATGGACATAGATCTGAGGTTGCCCTCTGGTGAACATGAGAAGGAAGAAGGGCCACATGCCATCGAAAACATAATGGATGCTGATGATAAATTGCAAAATGGAGATCTTGGAAGCGCAAATTTGGTTGTGGTTGCGGATGTAGCCAATGTAGCGGGTGCTGGAATTATGAATTCATCCACAATGGATATGCTAGAGGTCAAAGATTACGTGAATCTTGAACCTCTTTCTGGTATGGAATTTGAATCTCATGGAGAGGCGTATTCCTTTTATCAAGAGTATGCCCGGTCCACGGGATTCACCACTGCTATCCAAAATAGTCGTCGTTCAAAAACAACCAGGGAATTTATTGATGCGAAGTTTGCTTGTTCCAGATATGGGACAAAGCGAGACTATGAAAAGGTCTTCAATAACAGACCAAGAGCAAGGCAGAGTAAGCAAGATCCTGAGAATGGGACTGGAAGACGAGCTTGTACAAAGACGGATTGCAAAGCGAGCATGCATGTGAAGAGACGGCCTGATGGGAAGTGGGTTATACATAGTTTTGTTAAGGAGCATAACCATGATCTTTTACCAGCTCAAGCTATCAGTGAACAAACAAGGAAGATGTATGCTGATATGGCTAGAAAGTTTGCTGAATATACAAATGTGATGGGCTCGAAGACCGACTCCAAGAGCTTGTTCGATAAGAGTCGGAATATGTCATTAGAATCTGGCGAAGCTAGAATTTTGCTGAACTTTTTCTTGCAGATGCAATTTTCAAATCCTAACTTCTTTTATGCTGTAGACTTGGGTGAAGACCAGCGCCTTAAGAGCATGCTCTGGGTCGATGCCAAAAGTAGGCATGACTATGGCAGCTTTTGTGATGCTGTCTCCTTTGACACAACCTACATGAGAAACAAACACAAGATGCCTCTTGCATTATTTATTGGAGTTAATCAACACTATCAGTTCATGCTCCTGGGATGTGCTCTGCTTTCAGATGAGAGTGCTGCTACATATGCTTGGATTATGCAGACATGGTTAAAAGCTGTGGGTGGGCAACCTCCTAAAGTTATCATTACTGAACAAGATAAAATTATCAAATCTGTTATCCCAGAAGTTTTTCCTTTTTCTCGTCATTGCTTTTGTTTGTGGCATGTATGGGGTAAGGTTTTTGAAAATCTTGGTCATGTAATAAAAAGGCATGAATATTTTAGGCCCAAATTTGAAAAGTGTGTCAACAGGTCATGGACAGAAGAAGAGTTTGAAAAAAGGTGGTGGAAACTTGTAGATAGGTGTGAACTCAAAGATGATGACTGGGTGCGGTCGTTGTATGAAGATCGCAAGCTGTGGGTTCCGACTTTCATCAAGGATGTGTTCCTAGCTGGGATGTGTACCATTCAGCGAGCTGAAAGTGTGAATTCATTCTTTGATAAGTATGTGCACAAGAAAACCTCTGCACAGGAGTTTGTGAAACAATACGAAGTGTTTCTACAGGACAGGTATGAGGAGGAAAGCAAAGCTGATTCTGATACATGGACTAAACAGTCCATGTTAAAATCACCATCTCCGTTTGAGAAGAGTGTCTCGGGAGTATACACACATGCAGTATTTAAGAAGTTTCAGGTAGAGGTTCTTGGTGCAGTTGCTTGTCATCCCAAGGAGGACAGGCAGGATGAGAGCGGTGTCACTTTTCGGGTTCATGATGTGGAGAAGAATCAAGAATTCACTGTTACATGGAATGAAATGAAGTCTGAAGTTTCTTGCATGTGCCGAATGTTTGAGTACAGAGGTTATCTCTGTAGGCATGCATTGGTAGTTCTTCAGATGTGTGGCCTTTCCGCAATTCCATCAACTTATATTTTGAAGCGGTGGACAAAAGATGCAAAGAGCAGACACTTGGTGTTGGATGAACCAGAGCAACTGGATTCTAGGGTTCAACGGTATAATGATCTTTGCCAACGGGCAATGAAATTGTGTGAGGAAGCATCAATGTCTCAAGAAAGTTACAGCCTTGCAGCCCGCTCACTTGAAGAAACTTTTGGGAATTGTATGAGTATGAATAACTCTAATAAGAGTCTCGCAGAGGCTGGTACATCGGGGATGCATGGTCTGCTATATGTGGAAGATGACACTCAGAACAGGAGCATGGGCATGAGCATGAGCATGGGTATGAGCAAGACGAGTAAAAAGAAGAATCCAACCAAGAAAAGAAAGGTATAATCAGTTGGACTCATTGCTTGAATTTCAGTTTCCTTTGGGTTATTTGTGTATGAGGAACAAGTGGATTTTGTTGTCCCGTGCAGGTGAATTCTGAGCAGGACATGATCACTATTGGGGCGCAAGAGAGCTTGCAACAAATGGTTTGTCCATTTACCTTATCAATTTTATTCATCAATTTTATTCATACCAACCTGAGAAACAGAAGAATGGAGATAGAAAATGGTCAATCTTATTTTACATTTGTCCTCTATTGGAATTGGCTCTTCTATTTTTGAACCAAGATAGATAATAAATTTTCATCTTTACAATTCTTTTATAGGAAAAGCTGACACCTAGAACAGTGTCTCTTGATGGATATTATGGAACTCCACAGAGTGTTCAAGGAATGGTACGTCACACGTGTCGTACAGATTGCATATGAATGACATGAGATTGGCATAGAGATCAGGACATGTTGAATTTTTTGCAGGTGCAGCTAAACTTAATGGCACCGACGCGCGATAATTACTATGGAAATCAACAGGCCATCCAGGGGCTGGTATGTTTGTGAGTTCTGTAATGAACATAATTGGAGTGCAAGGAAACTGCGTTTCACTCTCTGTTGATTCATCTTCCAGGGGCAACTGAACTCGATAGCGCCGAGCCATGATGGTTACTACACTCCTCAGCCAGGCATCCATGGGCTGGTATAGTGCTTGAATAAAATTGTTTGTTTCTTGGTTGTCAGTTGCTCAATTTAGTGGTTATTTGTTATCAAGCTCGAAAGCTGGTGACGTGCTGGGCGCGATTTTCCTGTTTGCAGGCAGATTTCTTCAGATCTGAAAATAGCTATGCTTTCGGCATTCGGGTAAGTTTTCACCAGACTCAGTTGTGTTAGATATTGCCATCTGTTAGAATTCTTATATTCAAAACTCCTATCATGGGTTTCTCTTTATAGCAGGACGATCCCAATGTAAGAGCAACTCAGCTGCACGAGGAGGCATCAAGACATCCATAGATACCTGTTTGGCAACGAAGGTAGCTTGCATGCACTTCCCACCCTGTTACCTTTTCCTTTGAAGACCTTTCGGACTCGAGCTTTCGACTGGGAGAGTGTATTGAACTGTGTCTGCAGATGAGAAGATGAGCTCGTGCTGGAGCAGAAACTGCTTGAAGTAGGGAGGGTGTGCCTTGCAATGCCCTGAAAGAAGTGCGAATGCAAGATTTGGCTGCCGATTGCAACTCCAGCACCAGCTGCCATTAACTTGTGCTCAGTTGTCTTTGGTGAGAGATTGGAATTAGACTACGTTGTACAGTATGTTGTATTATTAAACTACTGCTCTACCTAGTTGTTGCAGTCACAGTAAACTAGGGTCAATTGAGATTAGAAACTCCTCTGGCTAAAAGGTTTATATTGAAATGAACTTTCGTGCAGCTTATATATCAACCATTCTAGGGCAATGTTAGGTTGATTGCCTTTATTCGTAGTTTCATGCACGGATTTAAAGCTCGTATCACGCTCATATCTATTGACTTGTGGGGGTGTTCGTATGCTCGTTGGCAAAGGAGTGCGTATTTCATCCTGTACTCCTCGTTCCTTTCTCAAGGTACTCCTAATTGCCAGGCCATTATTAATCTATTCTGGTCATTTCCTAGTCAACTTATAACTTCATGATCCCTCCCAGACCTTCCTCTTCCAGATGCAAAGTTTCTATCTTTGCGGTGAAGGGGTTGGGAGTGTCGTATTTGGATGTGGCATAGCCAGAATTGAAGAACTTGCTGGAAGTCGCAACCGGAGTCTGGAAAGAAATGCCACACCGATGTATGGAAATGACAAGAATCTTCCCTGGAAAGTCAAAGTTGTAGTATCTTAAACCAATAGAGGAACCGCGTGGATATATACTTTAATCCAGGAGCAGGACCTGTTCAACGCGGAGAGAGTTCATTTTACATAGAGGAGGGGTAGGTACTGGCATAGTTCATTGACTACAGTCCCCGAAGTCTACTCCTCTGCATCTTTGCCTCTCTATATATTGCTCCTTTTTTCCGACTTCCCTCCGAAATACCCAATACTGGCTCGAGCAAAACACAAGCAAGTAGATCGTGAGAACGAAGTCGAATCTCTCTGCAGCTATGGAGCGGTCGGAAGTCATCCGGGTCCTCACAATCATCCAGCAAACCAGCCACTTCATCTGCATGGTAGCTGCTGCTGCAATAGTCTTTGTGAAAGCCGTTGCTGTCCGAGAAGAAGATCGAGACCAGCTTTGATTCCGACTGTCTTCTCACCACCCGTCATCCCTTTTTCCATTCTTTTTTTACTGGCATTCGGAATCCACCATGTTCGTGTAATAATGAAGCTTTTAGGCTGATCGATGGTCGAGTCTGAGTCTGAGTCTGGTCGGTTTCCAGCAGAAGACACCATGTCTTGTCGTCCTTGCCATGTCTGGTCATGAGTTTCTTCATCCAGTATCCTTGCAATTGTAATTCGATTTACGATGGGATATTACCGGGCTAGAGGCTGTCTGGAGAGCGGATGAAAGCCTGGAATCCGTTCTGGCTCGGGTTATCGTGAACATTGGGCATATGAATCTAAGCCGTCCATCGATCAGTTTACAAGTAGTTGCCTTGTGTTATTTGCCAATTTGCGCAATTCAGCACGAGCAAAATTATTATCTGGAAGATTGGGGCAGTTAGCTAACCGAAAAAATTTGGGGGAAAAACAGTATATGAAAATAAATAAATAAAAAATAATAAAAAAGAGCTTGGCCTCCCCCCCCTCCATCTTCACCATCCTCCCGAGCTCACATCTCCACTGCAGATTGACGCCGTCCTCGAACGAGAGGAAGATTCCACTTCGTGAGCAGGGAAGAAAAAGATATCATGCTCACTGATGTGTCTCTCTTCATTCTCCGCTTCCGCGAATCCAGTTGCAGTCATGAGGTACGGTCGGTACTCTGATCTCGTTCCTCTGGTTCAATCAGAAGGGGAAACGGAGTGGGATTCGGGTTGCTGCTTGTCTACGTAGTTGTGTCTGATCCAGTTCTCTTCGGCCGTTTCGCCTGCTTCGTTGCAGTGTCTTCCTGTGTCTATATCTCGAGAATGAATCCTTGTGCTTGATTCTGTATCGGCATCGCGGATTGGTCTCCTGGAGCTCTTCGATGACGTGGGAATGATGTGGCAGGTGAAAGTTGAAATAGATACGGTATGTGAAGGTTCCGCTTTTCAGTTGTCTGTGATCGATCACTGCTCTCTCTCTTCGGGCTTATGCGTTAGAATGAGCGAGGAACTGCAATAAGTCTCATTTTCACGGAGATTGATCCTGGAGATCCTCCACGCAGCCAAAGAAATTGAATCCTCGTTCAAATTAAAATTGCCATGTTCTAGGAGGAGCAGATAGCATGAATACAGGGAAGGACGTAGACGTAAATGAAAATCCTCCTGGTGGGGGCGAGAAGCTTGTGGAAGAAGAGGGTGGCTGTGCTAGTTCAAACGCAGGTATAAATAATCTTCAAATAGCAGATAGTATACATGTTGAGGTAGAAGATGGAAACTCCTGTCCAGAGGAACAAGATGGAAACTCCTGTCCAGTGGAAGAACATGGTGCAGAAGCTCCGCTGCAACTCTCTGCACCTGCAAGTCAGATGGACTCGGATATTCTTGGGGTTGATTTTCATCACGATGGAACAGTATGCGAACCGCGGATCGGTCTGGAGTTTGACACGAAGGAAGCTGCCTACTCCTTCTACAGGGAGTATGCACGGTCTGTGGGGTTCGGCATCACCATAAAAGCAAGCCGTCGCTCGAAGAAATCTGGCAAATTCATTGATGTGAAAGTTGCATGTTCTAGGTTTGGAATAAAGCGTGAGTCTGATACTGCACTCAATCCGCGGTCTTGTCCAAAGACAGATTGCAAGGCAGGCATGCACATGAAGAGGAGAGATGACGGAATTTGGGTTATACATAGCTTTGTAAAAGATCATAACCATGAAATCTGCCCTGATGACTTCTATCAGTCTATAAGGGGAACAAACAAGCAAATTGGTGTGGCTATTCATCCAAAGAAGGGTCTGCAGTTAGCTCTAAATGAGGCAGATTTGCAAGTGATGATTGAGAATTTTGTCAATATGCAGGATGAGAATCCAAACTTCTTCTATGCAATGGATTTAGACCATGGGAAACGGTTGACGAATGTGTTGTGGATCGATCCCAAAGCCGCTCATGATTACAGTAGTTTCTGCGATGTGGTCTTCTTTGACACATTTTATGTTAGTAGCAAATATCACCTTCCTTTTGTTCCCATTGTTGGAGTGAACAATCACTGTCAGTACATATTGCTAGGAAGTGCATTGGTTGGGAATCAGACTGCATCAACTTACGGTTGGGTCATGCGGACATGGCTTAGAGCGGTGGGTGGCACCTCTCCCAGAGTAATTATTACGGACCAAGACAAATCTTTGGAAGAAGCTGTTGCAGAATCGTTCCCAGAATCACGCCATTGTTTTTGCCTGTGGCATGTATTGAGGAAGATTCCTGAAAATTTGGGGTACGTCATTGATAAAGATGAAAACTTTCGAAAAGAATTTGACGAATGCATTCATCATTCTTTGACAGTAGAACAGTTTGAGAACCAGTGGGAGAAATTAGTTTTAAAATTTGAGTTGGGTGAGGATGATTGGGCTCGCTCGTTTTATGAAAAACGTAGAAAGTGGGTTGCAGTGTACATGCAGGATGTCTTTTTGGCTGGATTGTCGACAGCTTTGCGGTCCAAAAGCATAATTGCATTCTTCGACAAATATATACGTAAAGATTCCACAATCAAGGAGTTCATGGAGAAGTTCAGATCATATTTGCAAGAAAGATACGATATGGAAGCTGATGCCAATGCAGAAGCACATGGAATACAACCTTCATTAAAGTCTCTCTCACCGTTCGAGGAGCAAATGTCCACAATATATACAAGCGCAATATTTAAGCAATTCCAGGATGAAGTCTTGGGAGTTGAGTGTTGTCATCTGCAAAAGGGCGGTGACAATGAGGTGACTGGAAGATTTCAAGTTGAAGAGCCTGGGGAAGACCGAGATTTTATTGTAGATTGGAAAGAAAAGCAACCGGAGATTTGCTGTTCATGTCGATCATTTGAGTATAAAGGTTTTCTTTGTCGGCATGCAATGCTTGTTCTTGAAACCTTAGGTATTTCGAGCATTCCACCCCACTACATTCTGAAGCGGTGGACAAAGAATGCCAGGATCAGGGAACCCTCTCGTGATACATCTAGTGGTTATTCCTGCAGATTGCAAAGATTTAATGATCTATGTAGACAAGCCATCAAGTTGGGTCACGAAGCTTCTTTCTCCCAAGAAGCTTATGACATAGCATTTCAGGAGCTGCAGGAAGCATTAAGGCACTGTGTGGGCGTGAACCATTCTGTTCGTATAACTGAACCCAGCTCTACGACTACTCATGGTTCTACTTACGCTGGGGGAGAAAGTCAAGGAAACATGCCGGAACAGTCTTCTAAGAAGAAGAAGAAATACAAAAGGAGAAAGGTAAGTCGAGATTTGATATTTGAATCATAAATATTGTGGATCTCTGCTTCAGCATGCTTTTAAACCCTTGACTGAATGATATGTTTGTACTCTAGATGCATGGTGGGGCCGAAGAAGTGCAAGGAAGCTGCCAGGAGGTAGTTCGGCTATCTTAATTTGATACATTCTTTGATGTTCTCAATAGTGCAAAGATTCATCACTTTGTTTTGCAGTTAGACTTACTATACTCGATAGCTGATGTTTTATTTAATTATGTTGGTAAATGTAGGAACCATCAAGCTTGAATCCAAGCGCTGATGAAATCAGTAACTGTGATGCTTCTCAAAAGGATGCTTCCGAGACTGTCTTGAAAACTACTTCAGAGAGTATTGTATGAATTTTTTAACAATTTACAATCACACAATAAAAAATGGTGCTTTCTACCTTAAAAACACGAATGGGCTTTTGTACTTCTTATATTCCTTGTTTTCAATCTTTCGTAAAGTGTTGTTCCTAGTGAACAGCCCGAGCGCTCTGGCCATGGAGATCCACTGGATGCAGAAGATGTGGTAATGATATGTTCTTTGAGGGAGGGATTAATGACCACAGGTCCTTTTGATGAGGCAATATCTTTAATGGTTGATTTTATTGCTTGATGAAAGAACCATTGAACTCGATGCCACCTACTTGTGACCCCTGCTACATTAACTTCTCAACGGGCGTGGTACAGTTGATACTTGTATTCTGACATTTGAACTTTTCTAACATAGTATCCTGATTTATAACAGGCTATATAATATAAATTATATAATACAATCTCCGACTGTGTTTGCTGCTTCTCATGTACATGTAAATCCATTATTAACTCCGGTTAGTCTTCAAAATCCGGTCCAGTTTTCAAGAAATTGTACGCAGCATCAGAACCTTAGCAATGTATTTAGAAAGTCTTCAGAGTGTCCCATTTTCATCTCTGTTCTTGAAAGATGAAGAGAATAGTGAGAAAATGTGTTTGGTACTTGATTGTAATTGACCTTTGACAATAATAGATTGTATTTCACCTTTCACCTTTCACGATAATGATTTCATGTTTATTGAGCCTGACTGAAAAGGTGTAAAGTTGTTTATAGCTAACAGTGTGTTGCTGTCTTTTTCCACCTATATTTGGTTGGACCTAGAACTTTTGTTGATCGCAGGAACAGCCTAGCACTTCATCCAAGAAAACAAAAGAAAAGCACCTGGGTCAGTCGGGATGACTGCATATGGGGTTTATATTCAGCAAATACGTACAGGAAATGCTAAAACTGCTGCCAATTTGCCAACTTTAGGTAATTCTCTTGCCATAACTTCACATTCGTTTCTTAAGTTGTAAAAGCATCTCCAGTAACAATGGGCAGCATCCTCTTTCTTTCGCCCACAATTAGGCTCATCTAAATACAAAGAAGGATCTCCGATGTGAAATGAGCAGCCTCTGTTTTGAACATTCTGATCTGCTACACTGCAAAGATTTGGATTATACCAAGGACTAGAAGCTAGTGGTTTATTACTTCATTTCACCAATATAATGAATTTGGGACTCGAGATCTGCTCATGCAGGAGCAGGACTGACTTTGAGACTTGTGTTCGGGCTGGTGTTTCGCTTACTGGTGGCACTTTTTAGAAGAGAAAACTAGCGTGAAAGGTAGACTTTTTGAGAGGTTCCAATGCTGGCATCCTTGGAGCAAGCCTGTGCCCCGAAGATCCGGTGAGAACTGCTGTGTGAAATGACTAAGCCGTTCTCAACGGGGGGGACAGCAGGGTCGTGTAACATGTCAATAAATCCGCTGATAAGGGCAAATCTGTCATGGGAAATCACGGGCTGGCGGTGTACCGTTTGCTGGTAGGAAAACAGCCAATGTGAGAACGACTGCTGTGGTTTCATGTCCAGCAATGAGCATCGCATCCCTTAGCTGTTGAAAACGATAGCTCGTGAAACGCAGAAAGCGAACAGAGACCGGCAGGAGAAATTCGGAATCCTAACAAAGTTTAGCAGTCAATCATCGATGAAGTGGCCTACTATCTGAGATCGGAAGGTACTGGCTTAATACAAGTTCGAACCGAGTCAATTCATTAATTGGATAAATCTCACTGTGAGGTAAGACTTTCTAACACCTATATTGTTAATACGTTAAAATATAGTTACAACTCTCTTGTCCCTTCACGTGGGAATTCCATTAGTCCTCCACATATCAATTTCCTGTGAATTTTTTTCACTTTTTTAAGTTTTTTATATGCGGTGTGGCACATACAAACTCTCCGTGTCACCATCCTTTGCTTCTTATTTGTCTTTCATTTTCTTTATTTTTTTTCATTTTTGTTTTCCAAGGGATGAGATTTAGCAGGATCTTTTACTTTTTATAAAAATTTTAAAAAAAATCTATCTTTTTATACTGTACGATCAAAGTAACTCTAATTTTCATATTATTATATATTCTCTTTACTACTATTTTATTTTAATAAATTATAAATATTTATAATCTTAATAATTTATATTCCGCGCACGATTTTTACACTAGTTTTTCAAATAAAAGGTACACGAGCCCTGTTTTCTGCCGCCACCGCTTCAGGGGCGACGCTGCTTCCGCGAAGCGGGGCAATAGCAATTCCCAATTCAAATTCTCCCCCCAAAGCAATAATTCTTTCCCCACTAGAAAGGGGAAAAAAAAAGGAAGTATTGACTATGACCTGGTTAAAATGATTTTTAAAAAAATTCTCTTTAGAAAAAATTTAAGAAAATCATAATATTGACTGATCATATTTAAATTTATTTAAGTTTATCTATAAGAAAACACACAGTAAAAAACAAAAAAGGTAAAGTCACGTGACAAATCACGTCCCTTTCACATTGGAATCTTCTCCAACACTTCTCCCCGGTGACGGAGAAAACGTTTACATCAATAGTATTATTGATATAATGTCATGAGTAAATTAAATTACGTTACACTTAAAATTAATTTTTTAAAATTTTATTAAAAATTTTAAGAATAATTAATTCTTATTAATATATAATATTACGTCAGTACCTTACTTGATATAGCCGTTCCAGATGAACGGCCCTTATCTTCCCCGCCCGCCTCCACAGAAAAGTCCAACTTTGACCATCTCCTTCCCAACCATAAATACCGCAATCAAGCCCCCTAGCTTCCTTCCTCCTTCCCCACTGAGCTCAGCCCGTGCAGAAGAAAGAAAAAGAGCTCAGTTCTTTACACGACCATGAGCATGACCCAAACCATGTCTCACCCTAACGACTGGGCCCAGTTCTACCGCCAGATCAGCTTCTCCGGCCAGGTATCGCTCCCCGTCGATGCCCCCGCGCTGCCGGCAGTGGCTGTCCCCGACCTCCACCAAAACCCCGCAGCCCTGGCTGCCGTAGGTGTCGCATCCGACACTGCCACCAGTCCCGTGCACGGAAGCAGCTCGATCAACGCCAGCGGAAGGGTCTCTAAGCCGAGGCGGAGGCGGTCCAGGGCATCCCGGCGCACCCCGACAACCCTGCTGAGTACCGACACCACGAACTTCCGGGCCATGGTGCAGCAGTTCACTGGAGGCCCGGGTGCGGCGGCGCACTTCCTCTCCACGGCCGGGTCCATGCCCGGTGCATTGAGTATCAACTTCGGGCTCGAGCCCGCCGGCCGAGCTCCTGCCGGTCCTCACGTGGCATTCCACCGCGTGCAGAATCCTCTCCAGCACCATGCCGGTCAGCGCCCGGTGTTCGGCCACGTGCAGGATCTGCCGTTCGGGAACATGCTCTCTCTTGACGGCGGGACTTCCCCGGAGTTCCCTCCGCGGCCCCCTTTCATGCAATGACGGAAAAGACAAAAAAGTCTTCCGTGCAATCGGTGTACACCACGTGGCAGATATATATTTAAAATATCAATAAAAATAATTACAAATGTCTAATGGATCATAAATATTATACTAACATGTACTAGGTACACATCCATCTGCACACACACCACGTCGGTATAACCATGAAGACTCTCTTAGTCATGGATCCTCGAGTTCTAGGTGGTGATGATATCATCCATCACGTCATTCAAGGAAATTCTAGAAGACGGTGGGTGGGGGGTGATGGGAACCTGAGAGGAAGGAAGGAGGAGGCTGCCTTTGTTTTGTCATTTGTTTCAGGACAAAAGAAAATGAAAAACGTGAGTAAAATAGATTTATCCTGAGGCAGACATAAAGCAGGATGTTAGGTACTGACTTTCTTCTTTCCGGCATCTACATTGACTAATGTGTATTATTAGTAACTATGTCTGGATGGTTTCCCAAAGTCGAATGGGATGTTTGCATGTTTTTTCCTTTTTCAATCGGCGCTATGACCGGTTATATGTACAGTTTCTCGTGCTTGTACAATCCCATCGAATTTCTGTTCGAGTTCTGCTATTGCATTATATTGTCTCTCTGCTAAGGGGTCTTGTCGATCACTTGTATGTACCGAATTAATGAGCGTAGAGTGAAGCAGGGCGACTCCGATCGCACCGAACGAGTCACTAGAGGTTTCTGTGGTGGGTGAATGTAAAAATTAGTTCGATCCAGTTCCTCGAGCACGAGTCGATCCAATGGAGAAAGAGGGAAGAGAGGATGTGGGTTGAAAGAGAATGACTGAAGAAGACTGGAGATCAAAGAGGGTGGGAAGAGGGGATGAATGAAATCCTCCTTTCCAGGAAGAAGCGGTTTTACGTGATAATATTTATACAGTAATATCGATTAATTATATATGAAATTTTTTTATAAATTACAAAAATAAAAAATAAAAAATAATTATAAGAACAACTCATTTTGATTAATTAATGTTATTTCGTAAACACTATCATACAATAATATTATTAGATAAAAGAGTTTGTCCCATTGGAGGCTGCAAACTAAGGGGGCCCACATGCACATCACAGAAGCAGGAGACAGACTCTCATCATAGTATTATTTATACTATGTGAAAAATTAATAAAATTCAGTTATTTTTATAATTTTTAATAAAATTTAAAAAAGAAAAAAAATCTTAAAAATAATTTTATTATCTAATACTATCATGTAATATACTTGTTATAATACAAGGTTTTCTCCAAAACTAGACACTATGCTTAGATAGGAAGAAAAGACATCCGCGTTCCCTCAATTGAGATGATTCGATATTCATTTTCTTTGAATAAAATCTCGGGTTTTGAAATTTCACTTCTTAGCGATAAGTTAGGATAGTTAGACTTTCTTGTATTCTTTTATTTCCTTTATTTCCATTTTCTTTTTTCTTTTTAGCATATATATACATATCTGATTTGTATACCAGAAAACGAAAAATATAACACAATTGGCCTCCCTCAGTTTTCAACATCACCCACAGCATTTGTTGACAATCCTACCACGTGCATTTGGAAGAAAGGAAAAGTCGTAGTCGTGGTCGTGGTCGTGGTTGCGGTGCTGATTACACCTAAGCTGTCCGCTCCCGATGCCGACCTGTGCGTCATCCCCTACGCTTAATGCAAAACTGAGGAGCCATCAGCTTCAGAGTTGAACGAGGGGGATGAGGTAATCAACGTGCAACCCTGAAAGCAAGCATCGCACAAGAAGTTCAGAGCCGTCGAGAGAAGAAGTTCGAGTTTTTCGGAACTACCGGACACCTATCTTTTTTAATACCACTGCTCGCTTCGATCCCGAACAGCTGCAACAGAGCCAAGGTTGTTGTCGTGTTGCCGGTTTGTTTCAGATATCCATGTTCATGCATTCTCCCAGCTCATTTCTCTTGTAGACAGGTGCTGCTGTCTCCTGTCGATATCCCAGTGTATGCAGATTGAAGATGTGCATGGATGAAGTGCTCGATCCGACAGGACAGGAGGATGCTCTGAAGCTCCTTAACATCGATCTGCCAGTAGTGTAACCCGACTATCCTCACAGTGTCTCGATGGACTTGACCCGAAATTGTCGGCTGGAATGTTGAGGTTAATAATATGTGTTTTTCTATTGGTCTAGGAGGGTGGTGGAGATGTTTCTTTCAAGACTGGACAGGAACCTCGAAATTTATCTCACTGATAAGGCATGGCTTGAACTTTTCCTGGTAACAGATGAGACCTGGATCTTGGAAAACCTGATTCCGGACCTAACTAGTGAAGGGGCTCGCAAGCGATTGTCTACCTAATAATCACCGAGATCGAGGAGAGTCAGAGTCTCACTGAAAGGATTGATCGCAGGATTTCTCCAATCGAACAGGTGACAACCATGTTTGACATCAGACATGACACTACGTTTGACAGACATGTCTCCTTCTGAAAATTGTTGGCCTCTTCCTTGGTCGTCCTATTGCTGCCATGTCTGTCCATATCCAGGCAAAGACCCCACCCAACGCAATGTGGGTGAATCTTCAAGGTCTGGTTAAAAAGTCAAGCTCGGGATGGTGACCCCGGATCGATTATCCGATGCCTCAAGTTAGTAAGGATAGAGGAGGGCGTGGAAAAGAAGGTTACCGAAATATAAATAAATCTAAAATTGATATGTCTAGATCATCAGTATAACGTGTTCGTTCGGATGGGTCAACATCCTTATCCTGACCTACGACAAGTCGAGGAAGCCAAGTCGACAGACCGTATGAATGACCATTAGGAGTCGTCTGTGCGTGCGTGTGTTTTACCCCGTCCGAGGGGCGATCAGGTCGATGTCCGATCGAAAGATAGTCATGTCGATATTGCGATGTCCTCGTCGGTTGTGAAAACTCGGTTGCAAATTTGATTACGATACAAAAATCCACCGTAACGTTACGACGAAATTGACAGTAAAAACCACCTTAGTATACCATGAACATACTAAAAGATCCATAAAAGGAATAATAGACACCAAAGTCTGATCACTAGTTTCAACCAGGTGCGCATTCTTCGGTCGGAGATTGACGGGTTAAGCCGTTTGAATATTATATTATTATTAATAGATCTTATATAGACTGGATTAGTTTCCACTAAAAAGTTCAACTATTAAATTGTTCTACACACGAAATTTTTTATTGTACAGTTGATTATAAAGTCTTATTTTTTTACAATTAACCATATTTTTTTTATAAATAATTAATCTTTAAAGAGTATATAATAAGTAAATAAATAAATAAATAAATATATATATAATTAGAGGGTAGTTGTTGGTAATTGTGGTTAAATGATTGATTTTACCACTTCATTCCTATTAGTATTTTTTTATTAGTTAAAAATATATTTATTAAAGGTATTTTAGAGAGTTTTAAAAGTGATACTAATTAATATTACTTCTCTCATATAATAATATATACTTGATCTAGACTCGTACTATGCGCGGAAAGAAGGATAAAAAAAAGAAAATGTGGAATATTCAAATGAATCTGTATAATTAGACTAATTTGTTTTTAACTTATTTTAATTTAATTCATTTAAAATTCGTTAACTTACAGCAGCAAGCAGACATTCTCAGTTGTCATTAGTATTATAAATTTACAATAAATTACTCGATAAAAGAAGACTTTTTTTTTGGTTAAAATTATATATTAGAGCGATGTGAAGCGGACAGGAGAATTCAAGCAGTTAATGAAAGATTTTTCTATTAAGATCGTAAATTTTAAGTGAGATAAAAATTATTAAAATGATTAGTTTACTATTAATATGGAAATCAGATGCATTGAAGGCAAATATAAAATGGAAAAGACATCAAATCTCTTAAACATTTATATATAATAGTACAGATAAATAATTCTTTTATAAACCTACAATTACTATTTAACGAATCGATGGAAAATTTAATTCTTAACGACGAGATTTTGCAATTTTAGGATTTGGGGGAATCTTTAACCATTTGCACTTGGGAGGATCTGGCCGTCCGAATCTCGACATGATATTCCTATGCGCGTAAAATTCGTGTCTTTTCCTTCTCCGACTCCGTTCTCCTCTTTCTTCAATCCAAAAGCAAACGATCCATCCCCGGAATATGAAATGAGCAATCGCGGCTGTGTCTTCTCTTGGAGTGCCATTGTTGTCCTGTTCCTCCACCGCGCTCTCTCTCTCTGTCTCTTCTCGATACATAAAGGAGGGGCGGGCGCCCGTCGATCAATCTGACAACAATTGGGTCTTTGCGGAGCCAATAGGAACACCCGCATCTTCCTGTGGAGATTTTTATTGGGTTTGGGAGCCGAAGATATGAAGAGGTACAGGAATGGGGAGATATGGGAGTTTGAGCGGGAGATGCCCGGAATAGGGAATGGTGACATGGGGGTGATACTGGGTCTGGACGGTGGGACCACCTCCACTGTCTGCGTCTGCGTTCCTCTCCTCCCCTTCTTCGATCCTCTTCCCGACCCTCTTCCCGTTCTTGCTCGGGCCGTCGCCGGCTGCTCTAACCACAATAGCGTCGGGGGTCAGTTCTCAAGTCCCTCGTCCTTTTCTTGTTTTGACCTTATCCGCCCTCGATTTCAGCAGCCAAGTTCTCTTGCTTGTTTCGTTTTCTTGTTTAGTTGATTTGATAGTTGGAAAATTTGCTTCTTTTCTTATATCAATGTCCTATTCTCTTAATTTCAGTAGAGATGGGTTTGTTGTTCTTTCATCTTTCTGCTGAGCTAATGCAGTCTTTCTAACAATCTGGATTGGGCATCATGGAATTAGTGGATTGATGATATGGATTGTGTCGATGATACAGATAGTTATGCGGTTAGGCACCAGGATAGGGCTGATTGTAAGTATTGGAAGCGGGAAATGCAATGGCACTAGTTTGCCTTTGTTGAAAGAATACCTGGCACCAAGTTGATGCAGTGTAGAAGTATATGTTTACTACACATACCTGTCAATGTCCGAGCCACGGATATGGATAGGAGAAACAGCGCATAAGTGAAGCGGAACCTGTGAATTGGAAGATGGAGAAAGAGGGTGATAATATTTTGACCTGTCTCTTATTCTGTGGTAGCAACAGAATGCATTTTCATCATTTCAATGTAGAAAACTCCTTTACCATAAAAATGATCACCTGTTATGATCTGGGATGTAAATTTCTTGCTTGCCTAGATGTCTCAGGGCATCTGGCTGGAAACTTATACAATTCCTTAGACAAGGGCATACTTTTACAGATTTACATAGTATTGAATTACTTGACACAAGTAAATTTCTTAAACCTTATTGCCATCTTTTTCCCCCCCATATAAAAGAGGCTGCTGCAAGGGACACCTTGGAGCAAGTTATGGCAGAGGCACTTGCAAAATCGGGTCACAATCGCTCGGCAGTCAGGGCTGTATGTCTTGCAGTCTCTGGTGTTAATCACCCTACTGATCAGCAGAGAATAGTAAACTGGCTCAGGTCTATCCTTTGTCAATACTTATTTTAGATTTGTTAATTAATAAACTGCCAAGAATCAAATGCATCTTAGGTTTTATCTAGGCCTGTTTACAGCACACATTGGGTATTTTTTTTAGGATTCTTGATTTTGGAAACACTTTAAGGTAAATGTATAACATCAAGATATTGTTCTACTGAAGACTGCCGGTTTTCATTAACATAAAAAATCTCGAGTAGCTTCGCCTTCTTGAATTTATTGACAGTTTTCCACTGTTGCTTCTGCACTTGGGAAGTTTACATCCATCTAAAAGGTTCATTTTGTTGTCGTATTTCCACAGTTTTAGATAATTAGCTCACCTCTCTATCTGGTGTTTTCATATTATATTTTCCTTAATGATTTCCTTTTTTGAAATGAGAGGTAATTTGAGACATTTTTTAGGAACTCTTTTAACAAAGCATGATGTCTATATTGTAAGATAACCTGATTGAAAATATGTATATCTTGCTTTGCAGCATTAATAGCATTCTCTCTATCCTTGTTTTTCTCCTTTGTTATGTAGACACTGGAATAATGTTGTTTGATTTTGCAGGGATGTATTTCCCAATCATGTAAGGCTATATGTCCAAAATGACGCTGTGGCAGCTTTAGCAAGTGGAACATTGGGGAAGCTTCATGGTTGTGTTCTCATTGCTGGCACGGGAACAATTGCTTATGGATTTACAGAAGATGGAAGGGAAGCTCGAGCTGCTGGTGCAGGGCCCACTTTAGGTGATTGGGGAAGGTACAAAAGATAGACGTTTTGCGTCCATTTAATCTCTTAATAAGAATATTTTTTATAAATAGAATAATAAGAATCTAAAATGTGCTGGAATACTCCTGCTGATAATCCAGGAAAAGGAAAATAGATATTAAAAATGAAATTGATATATGAAAGAAAGAACCGATTAGCAAAACTGGGTGGAAAGACTGGTTATTTGAAATCCAATGGCTAGGTAAAAGATATAACATGGGATAATTTTTCCAGTAAAAACTTGTTGAAAACAGTGCAATTTTTCTTTTCATTTTATTTTCTCCAAGGATGTAGAAGAAATATCTTCTATTATGGATCAAGAAATAACGGATGCTAACCAAGAGCTGGAGCATCTTAGCATGGGCAATGAATAAATTTCCTAATCGTTTTACGTTGTAAGAAAGTTTTTCTTAGTGGGATGGGTGGGGACATTTTTAATTTTGAGTTAGGTTTGAATTCCTTCAAGTGCTTTGCAGCCACTAATAAGGCTGTAGGGCTCATTGTTTTTAAAATGACCTTTTTCTATTCCTTTGGTTCAGAGCTTTTCAATCCAAAATAAAAATAAAAAAACTTTGATGCCCCCTACATGAGATGGGTTTTGAGTGCGGACACTTTCTTTTTGGTTGCAGTGGATATGGAATTGCTGCACAGGCATTAACTGCAGTTATAAGGGCTTATGATGGTCGTGGTCCTCAAACAAATCTTACAAGCAGTATCTTAGAGAAACTTGACCTCTCTTCTGCTGATGAATTAATCGGGTATATAATATGCCCTGTGTTGTTTGTGTAATTCATTTTTTTTGGCCACTACTTTTAGATGTTGAATCTGATTCTTTTTCTTGAACCTTTTGAGAAGAATATGTTCAGTCTGAATATAATAGAGCATGCTTGATATACAAGTTTTGGCCTTTAAAAATCGCTTTGTTGACAAGGTATTTCAGCATAAGTTTTGGTTTCAGGTCTTGAAAAGTGTTATTTCTTGTGGGTTATATTTCATGTTATTTGAATTCTGTTGACATACAACCAAAAGGGTAAAAATTTCCACACACACACACACACACATTGCAGGTTCACCATTTTGTGAATGTAAGCTCTGCACATGGCTTAATTAATTGTTTAGTTAAAAAGAGCAGTTCTTAAATATTCTTGTAAGAGTTCTTTTTCTTTGGGTTCTTTTTTCAATTAATGGAGATTCATTTCATCAAAATCATGGATTCTGTCTTTAATTATATTTAGTAATGTCAGGCTTTTTTGCAATGGTGTCTAGATGGACTTATGCAGATCCTTCATGGGCCCGTATTGCAGCACTTGTTCCTGTTGTTGTATCATGTGCAGAAGCAGGTGATGAGGTGGCAAACAAAATCTTGTTCGATTCTGTTGAAGAGTTGGCTTTAAGTGTGAAAGCTGTTGTTCAGAGACTTGGTTTATCTGGTGAAGGTGGGGATATTATGGTATAAGTTGCATGTACAACGTCTTTATTGAAACCATTGTAATGATATATTGATGTATATTTAGTTTCTGTTCAAAATTTGATGTATATCTTTTCTGTCCTTTAGAACTATATAATACAATACAATACAACCATTGTTTGCCTATCTGAGGTTCGACGTTGACATCTTTTTTTCTGAACGAACTCTTGCAGACAGAAAAGGTTCTTTTCCTCTTGTAATGGTGGGTGGGGTTTTGGAAGCAAATAAGGGATGGGATATTGGCAAGGAAGTCATACATTGCATCTCGAAGGAATATCCCGGTGCATTCCCAATCAGACCAAAGGTAAGTTCATCATACTGTCTGTTCAGTTTTCAATTGGCCGTTGAGCTGGCCAGGCAATTGGATAACACTGGTACAGGTTGAAGCATGGTATGGGTTTTCAAGTTTAATAAAACAAACGAGCGTGAAAATATGAGACTCACGAATTCAATTCTTTAAAATGCATCCACCATGAATATAGGCCTGAATTGTCTGGTTCTCAACAAGAGCGGGAAGCTTCTCGGTTCACTAGAATATCCCATTTTCCGTGAGGGTTGCGTGGTGTGATCTTTAAATCTGTGATTCCACACATTGAATGACACAGGTGGAACCTGCTGTGGGGGCAGCGTTGTTGGCTTGGAGCACCTTGGTTAAGGAATCTATCTAGGAAGGATCCCTGGAAAACGATTCATCATGACTTAGAGTTTATGTTCGAGTCATGAAATTGTCCAGTCGGCGAAGCAAGAATGGCGATCCATCAGAAGCAGGGTCGCAGAAAAGAGGAGAGGAAGCAACTGGTGCGAAAGAAAACATCGGGTTATTGTCTCGGTACGATGATTTGCATTTCTTCGATCTTCTTTTCTCCTTTTTCTAAATTTCATGTGGTTAATAGCTTCCTCTGAAGAATTATGGATTGTTTGATCTACGGAAGTAGTTTGCTGCAAGTGTGACAAAGTGACTAGCTGCAATCTATTCTATTCCGGGATGGAAGGACACGCTCAAGCAAATTGTCTGTTTCATGCCTGTGAATCTTACCCACTTTGGGTTCCCTTTGGATTTTTCCTGTCCTGTCCCACCTTACATGGAAAATCTTAACCCTGTCGGGTCCCGTGTTCCGTGGCTGGTGTAATCAGTTTGTCTCTGCGGCCTTGCAATCGATTGATACTCCTCATCGTGTGGGGTGTTGCAATGATTTCTTCTTATGCAAAGACAAATCACAATTTGATGTCTCATGTAGAAAATTTGATAGCTGATTGATACATGAAAAAATGACAATGAAAGTTCTATATCTTTTTCAATTTTGACAGTTGAATTTTACATATTTAAAAATGGTTGATTCAATTTTATAAGATTAGTTCCATTACGTTGAAAAGTTATATATATATTTTCCTTTTTTAGCATAGGCAAAGTGTAATCCCATTTGATTAATCTTGATATTTCAAAAAAAAAAAAAGGAAGAACAAAAACAGAATTAACTCTGTTTATGTTGAATGCGTTAAATTAGAGTTACATGGTATTTATAAATTTAAAATTTAGTTAATTTAGATTTAAAAATTAACTCACGAGTATGACCTTTTTAATTTGGGTTAATTACATCAAAAAGCATGAGATTTACTTCATTTCTCAAAAAAAGCCAAACGTTTTAAATTTGAAAAATAAAATCATGAGATTTTGTTTTGTTCCCAAATTAAGCCAAACTTTTCAAACTTGAAAAATAAATCATGTAATTTTGTTTAATTCTCAAATCAAGCCAAACTCTTCAATTTTAAAAAATAAAAATTATTTTTTTATTTATTAACAAGTTGACTAATATATTAAATATAAATTGATATTCTTGTGCAATATATTATATTTATTTGTTTATCACGTACTTACAAATAAATAAAATTAGCATGATTTTTATTGAAAAATAATTTAAGAATTTTCTCTTGAATTAAGATTAATATTAGTTATTGAAAAATATAAAGAGAACTTTATATGAGATATTGTTTTAAATTTAAAAAAATTCTAATATACTTTTACCCAACGTTGTAGAAAAAGTTATAAAAAAATGAGTTACATAAGTATTGAATATTGGGTTAAATGAACTATTTTAATAGTAAAATAATTAATGTGATTTTGATTTTAAAAGATGAATTGTTTGGCTTAAATTGAGAAAAAAGGAAACTACGAGATTTTATTTTTAAGATGTAAAAGGTTTTGTTTAATTTGGGAATAAAATGAAACTATGTGATTTTATTTCTCAAATTTGAAATGTTTGGTTTCTTTTGATAAATAAAGCAAACCACGTGTTTTTTGATGTAATTTACCCTAAAATAATTAATGCGATTTTGATTTTAAAAGATGAATTGTTTGGCTTAAATTAAGAAAAAAAGGAAACTACGAGATTTTATTTTTAAGATGTAAAAGGTTTGGTTTAATTTGGGAATAAAATGAAACTATGTGATTTTATTTCTCAAATTTGAAATATTTAGCTGCTTTTGAGAAATGAAACAAATCACGTATTTTTTTGATGTAATTTACCCTTTTAATTTTAAATTTTACCTGTATGTCCTGCCCGTATATTACGGAATCTATGGCTAATGATCTATGGTCAAAGTCAACAAGGTCAAGGTCAACAGAAGAATCCCACGAGATAGATTTGCGAAAAAGTTGAGACCGTGTAATTTGTGCAGCTTCCTTAATTTATTTGTTAATTTGTATTGATCGCTGTATTTTTTAAACATTAGAGAATATTATGTTTATTTGTCGAAATAGTTTGACACTTTCTATCCTCATTTAACTTATAAAATCTTAGTTTTTTAATGTAAAAAATTTCATTGATAAAAATTTATTTGATTATCTCTTAATTTTGGATAAAAAATGATGTTATCGGTAATACGTATTGTTTTACGGGACGCTGGAAATGCTATATGTACTCGATCTTAGCATGCACAGCAGCCCAGTAAACTTTTCTTCTTAAAATCGTAATCAATTGGATGTGTCGGAACTCATGCGGGGGTCTCATTAAATTGACTTGAAAGCAAATCAATCCATCTATGGAAGTGGGATCCACCTCCACCTACCGGCCAACAGCCCTCATTCATTGATGAACAAAGAGGACCTCTCCTTTGGATCTCTCCGCCCTGGTCCGTTCTCCAGCACCCAGATATTTTCTTCATTCGAGAAGTTCACGAAACGAGCATCTCGGGTTTGCCCTTCTGTCAAGGACAGTCCGCATTAAAAGCCGATCGATCTTATCCGGTGAAATCTCACCGTGTACCTTAAGAAACCGGTTGCTGTCAAGGTCTACATGATTGATCTTTTTTTCTTGCTCAAGTGGAAGCTGCTGGGCGCTTGATAAATGGTCCACTTGACAGCATTATTAAGACATTTAGTGGGAGTCAGTGAGAGAAGTCCATTCTGGAGGCTGTGATTAGTTAAGAATACTACAACCGGAGAGGGTTTAGGTAAATGGGTTGTCTTTGGTTAGCTTCAAAGACAAGTCAAAATCATTCCAAGGCATGATCCGATGTCACCCCACTTCCTGTTTGCTACCGTTGAGAGTGGACAGTAACTGTGTAATTTCACGAAAACGTAGCTCTATATCCGTTTTGTTCGGTCGTTTTACATGTCTTAAGACCCGAAAGTGGTTGCTTTTGTTTTAGCTTTCGGATTTCGTACTCCAAAAATAGGATATTTTGAATTGGGTCGACATCAACCCAATCCCACAAGCTGCAGACGGAGATAAAACAAACCCCAGTGACATGAATGTCTGTCCAAGCTGAAGTTAAGTAGGCACGTACAGAGATGAGGTCTGGTCTGTTCTTTAAAGTTGTTGGGGCCGGGAGAGAGGAAGAGGCCAGAGGGAAGGAGAGGGGTTTTGGCCATTGGAGGACGAAAGGTTGCAGAAGAATGGCTGCCAAGTGGAGGCTGCTCTTCTTCTTTGCCATCCTCTGTGGAGGATTTCATGTGATCTGCTCTTTCACCGACACTGATGACCGTAAGTTCGCTCTGTCCCTGCCTCCTCAGTTTCATGTGTGTCTGTAGCTTATTCGGTTGGTAGGAATTGAAAGACCATAGAATAACATAGAATTGTCTGACAGAAGCTTGATGTGGCAATTGCATTCTGAAACACAAACAGTTCCGTTCATCGGAACGAAACATGGCCTGCCCAGTTCTGCAGCTTTTCTAGGAATTGGCAGTTGTAATACCTCATTCGAGTAGAAGCAATATGAACACTAAGGCATAACATTTTCAGCTTGTCTAAGTAAAAGATTTAGACAAGCCTCTTATCATCATTGTTCGGTTTGTTATAATTTTTCTCCTGTTTACTGGTTGAACTTCTCTTTTGGGTACGTGATGTTACCAGTTAATGCTCTCAACTCTCTCAAGTCTACATGGGAAAATGTGCCGCCGAGCTGGCATAAGTCGGATGACCCGTGCGGGTCACAGCCATGGGAAGGAGTCACCTGCAACGACTCGAGGGTCACTGCCCTGTGAGTTCCATTACTACTGCCTCGATGATTTTCTTTTTTTGGCCGCATACGAATTCTAAGATTCTGTATTCTGAAACTAATCAGTAATTCCTCCTCAAGCATATAACTTTTCTCGGCATGCTTATGTTAGGGGATTATCGACTATGGGAATCAAAGGACCATTGACTGGAGACATCGGATCTCTCACTGAGCTAAGATCCTTGTGAGTTTTTCTAGTTCTAGACAACTTGTTCTGAAACTGTTTAGAGAAGTAGATCGGACAAATGGTGTTCTTGAAAGCATGAAGTGGTCGGAAAACATTCGAACATCATATTTCGTAAAATTTGACAGTGTCTTTAAAGGATAAATATGCATTGCATTGACCAGTAGTTTATTGTTTTAAGTTACGATAGCAGCCCGACTTGATTTTCTGCTTAGTCTGCTGTTTTCAGTGAGGTGGTTAAACATTCTGCAGGGATCTGTCCTTCAATAAAGGCCTCAAAGGTCCCATCTCACCACTGATTGGAAATCTACAAAAGCTGAATATACTGTAATATACTGAACTTTGCATCATCAATTATTTGTATATTTATTTAGTTTATCTTTTTCGTGAATGAATGCAAAGTTCCATGATTTTCCAGGATCTTAGCTGGCTGTGGACTCTCCGGTACTCTTCCAGATGAACTTGGTAACCTTACGGAGCTAACCTTCTTGTAAGAATTTCCAGAAACAACAACTTCACTGCTTCAGTTTCTTCTTTCCTTTCTTTCCTTTTGTTTTCCTTTTGGAATGAGTTATGTTTCGGATTGATCATATTCTCAGGGCTCTGAACTCGAACAACTTCACGGGTAATATTCCTCCATCTCTGGGCAAACTCTCCAAACTCTACTGGCTTGATTTTGCCGATAATCAGTTGACTGGACCTCTACCCGTTTCAACGGATGATTCCCCGGGATTGGACCTTCTCCTAAAAGCAAAACACTTGTGAGAGCCTGTCTTATTTTCTACTCGAGTTTAATTCTGTAGTAGCTCTGCAACAGTTATTATTGTGTCAGGACTAATTTTCAATATTTTTATCCAGCCATTTCAACAAGAACCAGCTTTCGGGTCACATTCCAGATAAGCTGTTCAATGATCAGATGATTCTGATCCATATGTAAGTTCCAGTTGATTTCCCTGTCAAATACTTAAAACCTTCCACTTTTAACTTCTTTACTGTGATGGTCAGACTTTTTGATGGAAACCAACTTACCGGTCCTGTTCCATCTACATTGGGACTTGTTAAGCACCTTGAGGTTCTGTGAGTAGAAAAACGAATCACCTTATTAGTTGTCTGGTTACCCTCTTTCAATAATTTTCCTGATCATAATCAGGTGTGGATTTTCTTGAACATGTCACAGCCGACTTGATCGGAACAAGCTATCAGGAGAGATCCCTCCGATCTTCAGCAACTTCACGAGTGTCACTGAATTGTGGGTTATGCCTTTCCGCAAAGATTCATAATGCAGTTCTATCATCGATGTATCATCTGTTGGACTTGTACCAGAAGCATTTTTTCACCTTGAGATGTTATTTCTTCACAGGAACTTAGCGTACAATGATTTCAGTAGCTCGATTCCCGACTTAAGTGCCATGACAGCCCTCAA
Source organism: Lagerstroemia speciosa (assembly GCA_037672795.1). Classification (NCBI taxonomy): domain Eukaryota; kingdom Viridiplantae; phylum Streptophyta; class Magnoliopsida; order Myrtales; family Lythraceae; genus Lagerstroemia; species Lagerstroemia speciosa. The sequence continues at coordinate 5,312,382 of CM075304.1, read as the reverse complement.
TTATGTGTAAGTAATGACATGGATTACACCCAGTGGAAAAGAACTTACTTTTGATCATATTTCATTGGTTTGCTGAAGTACTATTCAGTTAGATGCCAGTAGAGATGCTTACACACAACATCTTTGGCAGGGACCTTAGCAATAATTCATTTGACATATCAGAAGTTCCCGAATGGTTCTCGACACTATCATCTCTCACCACACTGTCAGTATTTCTCGAGGAGCTGGAAAAATGTAGAAATTAAGTCCTTCCCATAAACCTAGCAGTCTGATATGGAAAATTCTCTGTTTTCTGCGTATTCCAGGGTTATGGAGTACGGATCACTTCAGGGACCGCTACCACAGAAGCTCTTTAGCTTCCCCCAGCTACAGCAAGTGTATGGAATTACTGATAATATTTTTGTTCTGTAAGCTTTAGGGACTCTGATGACGAACGTGATGAAGTTTTGGTACTTACTTCTCCACAAATCTGGCAGGAAACTGAGGAACAACGACCTCAATGGGACTCTGAATATTGCTGACAACATCAGCCCTCAGTTGCAGCTCATTGATTTGCAGTTCAACCAAATATCCTCCCTTACACTGGGATCTTCTGGCTACAAGAATACATTAAAGTAAAGTTTTATGGAGGACCATTTGAAAGCCCGTTCTTTAGAAAGTACGAATGAGTTGCATTTCGCATTGTTATCCCTACTGTGGCATAGTCATTGTTTGGTTTTCACAATTTCAGCTTGATCGGGAATCCGGTGTGCACGACTCTCTCAAACAGCTACTGCCAGCTCCAGCAAGTAAGTTCAAAGCCCTACTCCACAAGCCTTGCTCGCTGTGGAAGCAAGACATGCCCGGTGGACCGGAAACTCAGCCCCCAGAGCTGCGAGTGTGCCGTTCCTTACGAGGGGATACTATATTTCAGGGGTCCACCCTTCAGGGAACTTTCAAATGCAACTATCTTCCAAAGGCTCGAAACAGACATGTACACCAAGTTGGATCTGACTCCAGGCTCAGTCTCTCTTCAGAACATCTTCTTCAACCCCAATGACTACCTCCAGATTCAGCTCGCACTTTTCCCTGCCAGTGGGAAGGAGTACTTCAGCAGATCAGAGATTCAGAGGCTCGGTTTCCAGTTGAGCAACCAAACATATAAGCCGCCCAAGGGATTCGGGCCCTACTACTTCATCGCATCTCTCTATCCCTTCCCTGGTAATCAAAAGGCCTTTCTGGGTCCAGGAATGGAAAACTGAAAAACGAGTTTAGTTTTCAGGTGCTGGAGTTGTTATTCATCAGAAGTCTAACAATAAACTAATTGTGTCACAGTTAATTCGAAGAACTCCCTAAGCATCGGTGCGATAGCTGGGATAGCCATTGGCAGCTCGGTCCTGGTTCTTATCCTTATTGGGCTCGGCATATATGCAGTACGACAGAAGAAAAGAGCAGAGAGGGCAATTGAATCTCATAAATCATTTGGTGACAATCCATTCACGAAATCTTTTTGTTTTCTCCGAAGCTGCTGAAAATTGGAATCTTGTTTGCAATCAAATAAGAATCACTGATCCCTGTAATGTAATCTTTTTATGTCGACTAGCGTCTTGGGGAGCAGGAAGTGGAAAAGACAGCGGAGGCGCACCACAGTTAAAGGGGGCAAGATGGTTCTCTTATGATGAACTCAGGAAGTGCACTAACAATTTCTCGGAAAAGAATGAGATTGGCTTTGGAGGCTATGGAAAGGTACCTTAATAACTTCCCTCCTGATCCTCCATTATAGGGGATTTCTCTCTTCCTTGCGTATCTCTTTTTCCCTGTATGGGGCCTTGAGACTTTCCGTTTTGTGTTTTCTAATAGGTCTACAGGGGGATACTTTCAGAGGGACAAGTAGTGGCAATCAAGAGAGCCCAGCAGGGATCACTGCAGGGTGGGCTTGAGTTCAGGACCGAGATTGAGCTGCTTTCCCGAGTCCATCACAAGAACCTCGTGGGCCTTGTCGGGTTCAGCTTCGAACAAGGGGAGCAGATGCTGGTCTATGAATTTATGCCTAACGGGACTCTTAGGGAGGCCTTGTCTGGTAAAAACTTCGCCCCAGCCAGTCAATTAATTCATCACAGGAAGTGAGAATGATACTAAGAATTTTACAAATGTAATGTCATCAACAGGGAAATCAGGCATCTACTTGGATTGGAAGAGGAGACTTCGAATTGCTCTAGGCTCTGCAAGGGGGCTAGCTTACCTCCATGAGCTCGCAAACCCCCCCATAATCCATAGAGATGTTAAATCAACAAACATCTTACTGGATGAGAATTTGACAGCCAAGGTTGCTGACTTCGGCCTCTCTAAACTGCTCTCAGACAGTGAGAAAGGACATGTTTCTACTCAAGTCAAGGGAACATTGGTATGTCTTTGTTCTCGCCTCGAGTTTCTTTCTTTGTCCATCTTGAAATTGCTTCTTTGAGAAGGTCCGGGTGTTGAACACGAAAAGATATATCAGGCATGCTTAACAGTCTCATTGTTGCAGGGCTACCTTGATCCCGAGTACTACATGACACAGCAGCTGACAGAGAAAAGTGACATCTATAGTTTCGGGGTTGTCATGCTGGAACTGATGTCTGCCAGGATCCCCATCGAGAAGGGTAAGTACATTGTCCGTGAGGTCCGACTGGCAATGGACAAGGATGACGACGAGTACCACGGGCTAGCCGAGTTAATGGACCCATCAATTAGAAAGGCTGGATATCTTGTCGGGTTCAGTAGGTTTGTCGAGCTCGCAATGCAGTGTGTGGAGGAGTCAGCCGGCGATCGTCCCACCATGAGTGAAGTAGTGAAGGCCATCGAGACCATCTTGCAGAATGATGGGGTGGGTTCTAACCCGACTTCTGCTTCCTCCTCGGCCACAGATTTTGCAGCATCGAAGGGTGCCCAGAAACATCCTTACAACGAGGGCATGCCCAAGAAGGATGCCACTTACAGCGATTCGTTCGATTACAGCAGCGGTTATGAACTTTCTGCTAAGATCGAGCCCAAGTAGAATGTTGTTGGACTTGTACAAGTGTAATACGACTTCCATTTTCGATTTTGAAGAAGAACATGTAATAGTGCATTTAGCTTGTACCTTGTACGTGAAGAATCAAGGCGAACTGTAACAACATTTGCTGCTGTTTCTACGAGTGGCCTTCTTTCCAGAAATTGCTGCCTGAAGTCTGATTATATCAGTACACGTCCTTTCAGGTTTCCAGTGCCCTCTAATGGCCAAGACAGCATAAGAATCGTGTACTTTTTACAACTTGACTTTCCAGCTTCACCAGGAAATGGAATCACCAGACATCCTGACTTTGATCAGATCAATGATTACGATGACAGATCCGGTCACTGGTACCAAACGGAGGGAAAATTGCACCGTTGATGCAAAATTTTTGGTGAATCTAATATTTTAGTAAAAAAAATCTTTTTTTTTTTGTAACTTTGCACTACAAAACATTTTAAAATATAACGTTTTAGTACAAATCGTTAATTTTTAACTAAAACCATTAAATTTGATGATGTGGCACTTTGACGTGGCAGTAATTATGATATTTATGTTGATGCGATATAAAAATAAGTTTAAAATAAGAAAATAAAATAATAATAATAATAATAATAATAATAATAAACTCTCTCTCTCTTTTCCTCTCACACACACTCTCAATCTCCCTCTCCCCCCTCACGTGCACACTCACTCACTCTCTCTCCCCCCTATCCACCCTCACGTATACACACTCTCTCTTACGTGCACACTCACTCTCTCTAATATGAGATATTTTTATTTGGAAAAATAAAAATCTCTCTCTCCCCCCTCATGTGCTTTTGGATAAAAAAGCCGGACCCTTCCACTGCAGTAAACTTATTGTTTGATTGGAAGGTATCTACTAGGTCTTATAGACGTTACTGATTCTTTCATTTTCTTCCCTCTCCTTCCTCTTCCGAATCTAGCCGCCCTAATCCATCAACTGCAGAACCAGTAATTAAAAAACATTTAGAAAATGCTGCTCTCGTATGCTCTTTCCGACGTCGGTATTGCCTATGTGTTATGATCATTCATTTGCTATTACTATAAATATTGTTACTTTTATAATTTTTATATTTTAAAGAAAAAAGAACTGAATATGGAGAGAACAACAACGTGAATAAAAATGTTATAGTATTACTGTTCTCAATTTAGAATAAAAAGTTTTGAGATCAAATTTCATCAGTAGAAATTCATTTTTTATTCTCTTTTAATTTAGAGGTAAATGAGAAATATATTTTTATCTCAATTTTATATTTCATTTCAAAATTTTATTATTTTAATTTTAATTTAGTTTTTAATTAAAAAATTATTTGATGAGGGAGAACAGAGGAATGGGTGGGAGAAGAGGGAGGGAAGGAAAGAGGCAGGAATTTGTATTTTTTTTGTCAGTGGAAAGGACGTGTGGGTATGAGAGAGAGTGTGTGCGAGTGAGAGGTCAGTAGTGGTGATTGAGAGAGATTGATTTGATTTGATTTGCTTGATTGATTAATTTTAATTGTATTTTTATTATCATTTTATATTATTTTAAATTTATTAATAAAATAACATTTTGAAAATAATATTTTCGAACTTCCCCGACCTTTTCCCGAAAATTGGAACATGATTTACAATACGATGTTGAAGAGAATAAACCAGTTCACCTTCCCAATAAATTGTTAATTTTTTTTGAAATGTGGAGAGAGAGAGTGTGTACGTGGGGAGAAAGTAGCTATACCACATCAGCATCGCTTACGTGGTATATCCGTCCAATAAGAATTTACTATTTATATATTTTTTTCTAATTAGGATTCACCATTTATTCAATTTTTTAATATTTTTTACTATTAATATATTATTTTTAATTATGACTCACCATTTATTTAAGATTTTTTTTATATTTTTTTTTAAAATTCAAGATTTAATAACTATAATTGTAAAATTATTAATTACATGTTAAGTCGTGATTGGATGGATATACCACGTTAGCGAACCGCTCCACTGAATACTTTCTCGTACGTGAGGGGGAGAGAGAGAGGGTGCACGTGAGTGAGAGAGAGAAGAGAGGAGAGAGAGTTTTTTTTTTATTTTTTATTTTATTTTCCTACTTTAAACTTATTTTTATGGCATACAAATGTCATAATTATTATCACGTCACATTGCCACGTCACCAAATTTAATAATGTTAGTTAGAAATTAACAATTTGTACTAAAACATTACATTTTGAAAACAATTTGTAGTGCTAAGTTAAAAAAAAAAAAAGACTTTGTACCAAAACATTATATTGACCAAAAGTTTTGTATCAACAGTACAATTTTTCCTACCAAACGGTTTTACTTGATACTTGTAGAACCGAGTTAAGATTATCGGGAAAAGAACAAGAGAGGATCGAGCATGCCCGACATAATGGGTGGATTACAGATTCTCATCGTGCGTGCACTTGCAATGAAGTCTTTCGGTGAAGGCCAAATCACAGTGCAGCATCCTATCTGTATGTTCCGCGAATCAATGGGTGATGACCCGAGGTCAAGGTCCACATGGTCAACGTCAATAGGATAAGATTAAGGAAAAAGTTCATACTGTGTATTTTCCTTTATATATAACTTCAATATATTAATTTGGCAATTCGTATTGACAGATTGATTTGAGAGCCATTAGGAGGCAAAAAAAAAAGAAGAAGAAGAAAGAAGACAAGATCGAATTCGGATTGGTCTAGACAGTCCGGTGTCTTTTCTCTCTATGTAAATATTAAATTTGAGTCTTGTGAAATTAAGAGAATGAATTACGATTTTTTAGTAGACTGATCAAGATCAAATCTGCATATCGGGCAATGGAACCCACGTCCTCGGACCAATGAACTGCCTCATAAATAAACAGACAGAGCCTCCTCTGGATCTGTCGTGGTACGCTCTCTGACACTGAAGCAAACATCTCGAGTTTACTAGTCTGTCGAGGATGCTTCCTCGTCGATGTCGACAGATCCAATCCCCTAAGATCTTAACCGAGTACTTCCAATATATCGAGAATTAATTAGTTCCAGGCTTTTATGCATGGTCTGAAAAGGATATAAGCATATTAACTTCATCGTCTTCTAGCTCAGGTTGAAGCTTGCCGATTGGATGGTAAAAGGCTTCACTTAAAAACATGATTATGACGCTGACAGTTTGTCTAATTAATGGGAATGGGTTGGAATGAGAGAAAAGTCAAGCATGAAGGTTATGTGAGCTTCAAATATACGTTGTTGTCACTCAGCCATTGGTTCTCCAGTGTCTGTCTTTCGGTCGCTGATCCGTCCGCTTATCTTCATGTAGTCAGAGCTCTACAGTATTTGTCCCGCCCTAGACTAAATAGATGCACCACAACAACGTATCCTCTGATCGATAAAAATAAAACAAATCCTGGTAACATGAATGTCCATATCAAAGTAAAATAAAAATGTACAGAGACTAGGACTAGTCTGGTCTTTAAAGTTGCCGGGGGAAGAGAGAGCGAGGGGAAAGGACATGGCTTTTGATCTTTGGAGGCTGAGAGGTTGCAGAGAAATGGCTGCCAAGTTGAGGGTGCTCTTCTTCCTTGGTGTCTTCTCTGCAGGATTTCATGTGATCTGCTCTGCCACGCATACTCATGACTGTAAGTTTTGTAATGTTCCTCCGTAGTTTGCTGTGTCTATGTAGCTCGTTCCGTTGGCAAGAACGGAAAAACAATAAAATGGCACGGAATTGTACGGCAGAAGCTTAAGGCTGCAATTGCAATGAGAAACAGTTCCCTTCGGTGCAATGAAAAAACTGCCTGAGTTCTGCAGCTTTTCTAGGAATTGGCAGTTGGGACGCCACGCTTCATTCAAGTAGAAGCAATAAGTGCAGAGTCTCTTTTCCCTTCTCGATGGCTTCCATCCTTTCCGGTGTGAATCCAGGGTCTTCTATGCTGCCTCTGGAATCTGATTTCCCATGGAGAAGTACAGTAGCCTCTGGAGTCCGAAATACCATGCTTATGATTAAATTCCTGCGACTGAACTGCATACGGAAGCTCCAGGATTGTTTATTATTGGACCCCTCGGCCCTCGTCGATGACTCTTATCATCATTGTTCAGTTTCTTAACCGTTTTCTCTTGCTCATCGGCTGTCCTTTTCTTTTCGATGTTAAATTTACCAGTTAATGCACTCAGTGCTCTCAAGTCTGCATGGGAAAAGGTCCCGCCGAGCTGGCATGGGTCGGATGACCCGTGCGGATCGTCTCCATGGGAAGGAGTCACTTGCAACAACTCGAGGGTCACTGCCCTGTGAGTCCTGCTATTACTTCCTCGACAGTTCCTTTTTGCATACGAACTATAAGTTTCTCCGTCTGATTTCTCAGAGATTCCTTCTTATGCATAGTTTTTCATGTCACGGTTATGTCAGGGTATTATCGAATATGGGAATCGTAGGAAGACTGACCGGTGATATCTGGTCTCTCACCGAGCTAACGATCTTGTGAGTTTTCTGGTTGTGTTTTGAAGTAAGCCTGCTCATTTCACAGATTTCTAGAACTGTTTGGAGAATTAGACTGTGCGATCAATCTGTTCTTGAAAACATGATCTGTAGGTAAATACGTTCAAACATTCTATTCCGTACAATAATTGGATTTGCTGTCAGTGTTTTCCAAGCATAGATATGCATGGCCTCGATCAAAAGTTTCTTGTTTCAAGTTCTCCTAGCAGCCCGACTTAATTGCCTGCTGTTCTGTGACGCTGTTAAACAATATGCAGGGATCTCTCCTCCAACAAAGGCCTCACGGGTCCTGTCTTAGCAGGGATTGGAAAGCTACAAAAGCTGGAGATGCTGTGATATACTGAACTCCGTAACATCAATTGTTTGTTCATTTATTTAGTTAATCTTTCTAATGGACGAAGACTGAGTTCCATGATTTTCCAGGAGCTTAGCTGGTTGCGGATTCTCTGGTCCTCTTCCAGATGAACTTGGTAACCTTACGGAGCTAAGCCTTTTGTAAGAACTTCCACAAACAAGAACTTGACTGACTCAGTTTTATTATTCTGTCCTTCCAACCCCCGGACTTTTTGGATAAGTAATGTTTGGGTTGATGATATTCGCAGGGCTCTGAACTCGAACAACTTCACAGGTAATATTCCTCCGTCTCTGGGCAGACTGTCCAACCTGTACTTGCTCGATCTGACCTATAATCAGTTGACTGGACCTCTGCCTGTTTCCTCGGATAATTCGTCGGGATTGGACCTTCTCCTAAATGTGGCACACTTGTGAGCCTCTCTTATTTTCAGGAAATTATGTTCATGTGCTTTTATCAAAAATGTGCTACGGCCACTTTGTTATCGGGACTAATTTTTTTCAGCGCTTTTGTTCAGCCATTTCAGCAATAACCAGCTTTCGGGTCCTATTCCAGAGAAGCTGTTCAATGATCAGATGAAGCTGATCCATATGTAAGTTTCGATTCGTTGATTTTCCTGCCGAATACTTAACTTGTCCATTTTTAATGTCCGCCATTGATTTGCTTCGACAGACTTTTTGATGCAAACCAACTCACCGGTCCTATCCCGTCTACATTAGGACTCGTTAAGAACCTCGAGGCTCTGTGAGTAGAAAAGGAAATCACCTTATTTATGGTCCAGTCACCGTCTTTCCATTATTATCCTGAACCTAATCGTTCTGGATTTTCACTTGAACATGCCACAGCCGACTCGATCGGAACAAGCTATCAGGAGAGATCCCTCCGATCTTCAGCAATCTCACAAGCATCACTGAATTGTCAGTTATATAGCTTTTCGCAAAGAATCATGCTGTCCTGGTAAAGAAAAATTTTGTCACCTTGAGATGTTATTTGTACACAGGAACTTAGCGTGCAACGGTTTCAGTGGCTCGATTCCTGACTTAAGTGCCATGACACAACTCATTTCTATGTAAGTAAATACAGTACTAAGAACATACTTTTCTTCATATTTCTCTGGTTTGCTGGAGGACTATTAGGTCTGATGTCCATCGGATGTGTTTACTCGAATAATCTTTGGCAGCGACCTTAGCAACAACTCGTTTGACAAGTCCGAGGTCCCCAAATGGTTCTCGACATTGTCATCTCTCACTGCACTGTAAGTACTTACTGAGGAGTTGGGAAACCTGAAGTCACAGTCCTTGCCGTAATCTTTGCAGTCAATATGGAAAATTTTCTGTTTTCTACTGATTCCAGGGCCATAGAGTATGGACCACTTCAGGGATCTCTGCCAGAAGAACTCTTCAGCCTCCCCCAGCTACAGCAAGTGTATGGAATTACTAATTCTATTTTGCTTTGTGAGCAATAGAGACTCAGTCGATGGACGATATTATGGTATTCAGGCTTATTTCCCCCACAAACTTCTTACAGGAAACTGAGGAACAACAACCTCAATGGGACTCTTACCTTTGTCGACATCAGCCCACGGTTGCAGTACATTGATTTGCAGCACAACCATATATCCACCATGATACCTGGATCCCCGGCTTACAACAATACATTAATGTAAGGTTTATGGAGGACTAATCATAAAAATGAGATGACCTATCACTCAGAGAGCTGAGATATTTGCTTGTTTCGAAGTGCTAGTTTAATATCTGCAAGCTCATTCTTGATCATTTTCCTCTGCAATGCTTTAGGAAACAAGTGGATTCATTTTAACTGAGAAAAAAAAAATCTCCTGAATTGCATTTGGAAAGAAACAACTCAGGAAATTTAACATCGATTTGTGCTGAGATGCATATTAGTCCTGATTTACTATTTAGTATGTGAAAACACATTGTACATTTTTTTTCTGGATGTTGTTTTGGAAATATATGCAATGCCAGTACTCCTTGTTTTCCAGGAAGGAAAAAGAAAACTGGAAAAATCTTCCCTCACCAAACACTCTAATTTGTATACCTACCATGACAATTCATCATTGGGTTCTTGTGGTATTTATTCAGCTTGATCGGAAATCCAGTGTGCACAGATCACCCAAACAGCAACTACTGTCAGCTCCAGCAAAGAAGTTCGAATCCCTACTGCACGAGCCTCACCCATTGCAGAGGGATGACATGCTCAAGGGACAGAAAGCTAAGCCCGGGCTGCGAGTGCGCCGTTCCTTTTGAGGGGATACTTTATTTCAGGGTTCCCTCCTTCAGGGATCTTACAAATTCAACCATCTTCTGGGGGCTCGAACTAAACATGTCTAGGGAGTTGCATCTAACTCCACGCTCTGTCTCTCTTCAGAACCTCTCCTTCCTCGTCAATGACTACCTGCGGGTTAATGTCTCACTGTTTCCTGCCAGTGGGAAGGAATACTTTAACCGATCAGAGATTCAACAGCTCAGTTCTCAGTTGAGCAGCCAAACATATGTAGCACCAGATATATTCGGGTCATACTACTTTACGGCATTTCCCTATCCCTTCCCTGGTAATCAACAAATTTATAAGATGAGTTTTAGTTTTCAGGAGCAAGATTTCTCATATATCAAAAGTCTAACAGAAATGAAAATGCTTTACAGTAACTTCAAAGACTTCTCTCAGTATCGGTGTAATAGCCGGAATAGCCAGTTGTGGTTTAGTCCTGGTTCTTGCCATTATTGGGCTCGGCGTGTATGCAGTTCAGCAGAGAGAAAGAGCAGAGAAGGCAACTGAATCTCTTAAAACGTCCAGTAAGAATCCATTCCTGAAATCTTTATGTTTGCTTGGAGGCTGCTGAAAAATTTGAGTTTTGTCAGCAGTCAGAAAAGAATCACTGACCGATCCTTGTAATGTGATCTTGTTACATCTCCCAGTGTCTTGGGGAGCAGGGAGTGGACAACACAGTGCAACCCCACCACAGTTAAAGGGAGCGAGATTGTTCTCTTTTGAGGAACTCAACAATTGTACTAACCACTTTTCAGTGGACAACGAGATCGGATTTGGAGGCTATGGAAAGGTATCTTAATAACTTCCCTGGTCCCTCCCTCCGTCCTGATCTTTGGTTAGAGGGAATTTTATTCGTTTCTTTCTTCCCTCTTCTGTTTTCCATTAAGGGGCTTGGACTTTGGAGACACTTCCATTTATGCTTCTAATAGGTCTATAGGGGGACGCTATCAGACGGAAAAGCAGTGGCAATTAAGAGAGCCCAGCAAGGATCGACGCAGGGCGGGCTCGAGTTCAGGACCGAGATCGAGCTGCTCTCTCGAGTTCATCACAAGAACCTTGTGGGCCTAGTCGGGTTCTGCTTCGAACAACGAGAACAGATGTTGGTCTATGACTTCATGCCTAATGGGACCCTTAGGGAGGCCTTGACAGGTAAAAAGAAGAGAAATTCACATCAGCCAGTCCATTATTTCATCACATCAAGTGAGAAAGATACCAAGAATTCCATGAACTTAACCTGATTCAACAGGGAAATCCGGGATATTCCTGGATTGGAAGAGGCGGCTTCGGATTGCTCTCGGTTCTGCAAGAGGACTTGCTTACCTTCACGAGCTCGCAAACCCGCCCATAATCCATAGAGATTTTAAATCTACAAACATCCTGCTCGACGAGCATTTGACAGCCAAGGTCGCGGACTTCGGCCTGTCTAAGCTGATCTCGGACCGCGAGAAAGGACATGTCTCTACTCAAGTCAAGGGCACACCGGTATCCCCTTGTTCTTACCTCAACTCTACCTTTTTGCCCATTTCATATGTTTCCAGTCTTCAAAACCGAATGGCATCTTTTGAATGTTGCTGTCGGAGCCACCATGGGAAGGCCCATATTGCTTAACGGTCTCGCTGTTGCAGGGCTACCTCGATCCCGAGTACTACATGACACAGCAGCTGACAGAGAAAAGTGATGTCTACAGCTTTGGGGTCGTCATGCTAGAACTGATATCTGCCAGGATCCCCATTGAGAAGGGAAAGTACATTGTCCGCGAGGTCCGACTGGTGCTGGACGGGAAGGATGACGAGTACCACGGGCTGGCCGAGTTAATGGACCCATCTATCAGAAATGTCAGGTCCCTCGTCGGCTTCACTACATTTATCAACCTCGCTATGCAGTGCCTGGAGGACTCGGCCAGTGACCGTCCCACCATGAGCGAGGTAGTGAAGGCCATGGAGACCATCTTGCAGAATGATGGCACGGGTTCTAGCACGACTTCTGCGTCATCCCTGGCCACAGATTTCGGGGCATTGAAGGGCCGCTAGACATCCTTGCAGTGAACTTCAGAGGGTTACTGAACTTGTGGAAGACTTGGATCTCGATACGATTTCATAGAACCTGTAAAATAGTCCAATACTACATGCTCTCTGCAGATGCTTTTATGTAATATGACCTCCAGTCTCGACTTCTAGGAAGAACATGAAACAATGCATTGTAGGTATAGAGATATAGTTTGTTATGTGGATCTGGTAGACCTGTGCATGTGCTTACGCAAACATATTTCAAATTCAAGGTTTCTTAGGTACATCAAAAGAAGCCTGCATGCAATATAAAGAATTCTTAATTGGGAAGCAAGAATCTTGCACAGAATCGTAGAAAAGAACCGAAAATTGGGTGAAAATACAATCCTGAAAACAACAAATTCTTAAAAAAGGGCAAATTTTAAAGTATTTTCGCGAATACCATTCTAAAAACACATTTTTAACTCGTCCTTTTAGTTTTGAAAAAAGCATTTTTAAAATGCACTTTTTATACAAAATTAAAAATACAATTTTAGAATTGTATTTAAGAAAATAATTTAAATTTACAATTTTTTAATAATTTGTTTATGAAGGAGCGGTATTTTTACCCCGTTATCAGGGAAAAAATGTATATGCCATGCATGATCACTTTCAACTTTATATTATAAACCTATTCGTAGCAATTTTTTTTCCTTATTTTATGATGAAATTTTGGTGAAATCATAAATAAGAACAACAGCTTTTCTGTGAGATCGCCATATATCCCTACATGGGCGAAAACCCAAAAAATACAAAACTAAAAATCAGTAAATCAAAATCAAATATGGAGCAAAACAAAATCGTTAAATTAAATAAATATGTACAAATCGATTCTTTATTAGTTTAATTTTCTTCTTGAGAATAAGTTCAACTGTTGTTTGGCATATGTGAACTGTAAAATCGATCATATGCGATTAAAGTGGATGTAGTTCGGATTTTATACTCTAAATCAAATGGAACGGAATATTCAGTCGGATTTGGGAAAATTTTCGAACCATAACCGTGCCGACATAAACTCGGTTTAGATAGGACAAAATCTCCCTTAAAATCCAGACCAGGGTTTGGGGGATAAAAAGGTAAATTTTATTCACCGTTAAAAATGATATTCAGGCCAATAGTGGCCTTACACGTGGTAAGGCATGAGAGGATCTCACCCAGCGTCCGTGCGACTAACATTCTTTGCTCATTCTAACTTAATGCTCAGAGATTAAAAAATTGAGACAGCCTAGCTGCATATGGACATGTCATTTTAACAGGAAAAGTTAATCCATCTTGATTATTATTATTATTGCGAGCATCAAGCTCAGCTGCTCAGGGAGTGATCTTTCTCATAATTAAGTGTCCATGTTGCAGGATGTTCTGGGAAATAATCCTCCTGGTGCAAAGAATCAAAATATAGGTACTGCAGTCAAGGACAATCAACCAGAGAAAGGTCCTTTTTTATTTTTATTTTTTAACTTTACTTACCATGGACTTTTTGTATTAATTAGTTGGTTATGATTATTTTGTTTATTTCTACTTCCGAATCATTGCAGTGTTCCCTGTACCACTGCCTGGACTGCTGCAATCTGGGTCAAGTTCAAATGTGCGTGCCTGCTTCACTGGTTAAACATCGAATCATTTTTGTGTTTTATTTCATTTCTGTTCTCAATGTCCTTGACAGTTGAAGTTGTATGCGGTCAGCATAGTTGGCCAGCCCGTACAAGCTACCAGGCCTAATAAAGCCCCTATCAGTGACAGTGACAAGTCATGCGAAATGACATTTGGGAGCTACTGCCTCTGGCGTGGAGAACACAAGGAAGCAATAAAGGATGCCATGGTGAAGAAACTAAAAGACCGCCTTTTTGTTGCTGGAGCATATTATCCTAGCATAGCTAAGCTCCCTGATCAAGAGAAGCTGTCTCGCGAGTTAAGGCTGAACATTCAAGAATTTGAGCGTATCCTTAGTGAATCCTCTAGGGATGCGGATCTTCCACCCCAGTAAGTTGTAGGCCACGTGCTTTCCTCAATCTAGCTTTTGGCTATAAGCTGTATGTTGTGATTGTAGAATGAAGGCAGGGGCTAAGATTTAAATACACAAGGAGCTAATTCTTTTCAATAATCATCAGTGGAATTATGTATATATAAACAGCCCCCCCTCCCCACAAAAAGAAAAGAGGGAAAAATAGAAAAAATGTGAATTTATTCATGCTTAAGCTAGGGGCAGATGCTTACACTACTTAGTTAACTTGTTGCTCATCTTACATGTGCTACATTCATGATTCTTTCATCTTCTATTTATGCTAAATTCACATATTCACTAAGAATGGCTTTGTACTAACATTTCAACATATTTTTTTTTTTTGGTTTCCCACCCGGTATCCGGTACCCGAAGGCCCGACTAATCCGGATTCGGGGTACTGTCGGGCGGTTTCCCGGGGACCCCTCCCAAGAAGATTTGCTGCGTTCACAGGGGCTCGAACTCGGCACCTCTGCTTAAGCGACACAAGCCCCTTCCACTTGCGCCAACCTTCTTTGGTCATTTCAACATATTATCTAATATGTGGAAGATTTCCTGGCATAACTAGGTCCTTTTACTGGATATGCTTGTTTAATCTGTTTGCTAGTAGGTGCTGCAAATTCATTTCAGATTGCAGTCGGGTAGGGAAACCACTAGTTCTTCTCTTTCTAGGGAGGGAAGCATCTCAATTATCTTTTGTCCATCCTTTCATTCTTGTTTTGGACCTTTTGGTGGACTCATTCCATAATTTTCAAGATGGCATAAAAGAAGAATAAAACCTCCATTCTTGGACTCCGAGAATTATCCTCCTGACCGTCCTAAGTAATTTCTGTTGAATGATGATCTTTTCTGCATCGGGTCGAGAACACCATAACATGCATTATTTATGTCATATTATTGTGCTACTGCTTTTGTATATATAATCACTTCATCTCTTGAATTTGTGATGCAGCTTTCTTCAGCAATAAACATCCATGAGCTACTAGTGCTTTCTGAATTCTGAATACCATTTCATTCACTTACAGGATTGAAAGAAAGCTGCAGAGGATGGAAGCTGCGATAGCAAAATCCCAAGCTGTGAAATTGGATTGTAACAATGTTAACAAGAAATTGGCATAAAAAATATTTCGTAACAAAACGTTACATTCACCAAAGGTTTTGTGTTAATAGTGCAATTTTTCCTACCAAATGGTTTTACTTGATACTTGTAGAACCGAGTTAAGATTATCGGGAAAAGAACAAGAGAGGATCGAGCATGCCCGACATAATGGATGGATTAGAGGTTCCAATCGGATTGTCTTTCCCTCATCGTTCGTGCACTTGCAATGAAGTCTTTCGGTAAAAGCCAAATCAGAGTGTAACATCCCGTCCGTATATTCCACGAACCAATGGGTGATGACCCAAGGTCAAGGTCGATATGGTCAAGATTTTGACCAGTGGGATAAGATTAAGGAAAAAGTCAATACTTTGTATTTTCTTTTATATATAACTTCAATATATTAATTTGGCAATTCGTATTGACAGATTGATTTGAAAGCCATTAGGAGGCAAAAAAAGGAAAAAAAGAAGAGAGAGAGAGACAAGAGCTAATTTGAATTAGTTCAAATAGTTCGGTGTCTTTTTTCTCTATGTAGATATTAAATTTGAGTTTTGTGAAATTAAGAGAATGCATTAGGACGATGAAGCAAATATCTCGAGTTTACTAGTCTGTCGAGGATGCTTCCTTGTCGATGTCGACCGATCCAATCCCGTGAGATCTTTAACCGAGTACTTCCAATGTATCGAGAATTAATTAGTCCAAGACTTTTATGCATGGTCTGAAAAGGATACGGGGATATTAACTTCATCGTCTTCTAGCTCAGGTTGAAGCTTCCCGATTGGATGGTAAAAAGCTTCACTTAAAAACATGATTGTGACACTGACAAATTGTCTAATTAATGGGAATGAGATGGAATGGGAGAAAAGTCAAGCACGAGGGTTATATTAGAATAGAAGGGAGCTTCAAACACAAGTGAAGCATGTCAGAATTTAGTCGTGAAATTGAGAGAATAGAGAAATTTACCGAGAAATATAGGCACTGAAACGTACGTTGTTGTCACTCATGGTACGTCTGATTCACTGGAATAAAATAGATAGAGAATAAAATAGATAGAGATAAGGAATAGGGTGGGGAATAAAGTTGAATGAGGAATAAAAATGTATTATTTGGTTGAAGGGAATTGAGTGATTAGAAATAAGATATTTAAAGACGAAAAGACAAAAATACCGCAGGAAAATATTATTTATTTATATTATTTAGAAAGCTTAAATTTTACAAAAAAAATTTAAAATTTTTTTAAAAGTGAACATTGCACTATCTCTCCCATTCCCGATCATGAACAGTGCGTCGAGTGCACCCCGGTCCACCCACTTCTCCTCGACCTTTCCCACATTTCTCTCTCTACTGGTTCGACCTCCCCGAGCCCCGGGCTTGAGCCATCGGGGTTCGAGACCCCATGGGAGGGCTCGACCGAAGGCTCGGGGAAACGTGGGTTCGAGTAGGTCAAATTGGTTCAAGGAGACACGGGAAGGCTCGAGATGGCTCGAGGAAGTTGTTGACGGTGGTGGAGGCTCGGGGAGGTCGTTGCCTGTGGCAGAGAACTGACGGGTTCCGGCGATGGGTGGGGCAGGAGGGAGGTGGCAGCTTTTGCAAATTCAAAAACGAATTAGGGTATTTTCGACATTTTACCCATATTCCGGATAAACTATACTATTCCTTATAATTTTATAAGCGATGGTAAAACCCTCCTATTCCCTGCCTATTTCGGATGGAAATAACTGAACCTTATTTGGTTCACTATTCTATTCCCCATCCTATTCCTCTGAACTAAACATGCCAGAGCTTTACAGTATTTGTCCCGCACTAGATTAAATAGATGCACCGCAACAACGTATCCTCTGATCAATAAGAATAAAACAAATCTTTGGTAACATGAATGTCCATATCAAAGTAAAACAAAAATGTACAGAGATTAGGACTAGTCTGGTCTTTAAAGTTGCCGGGGGGAGAGAGTGCGAGGGGAAAGGACATGGCTTTTGATCTTTGGAGGCTGAGAGGTTGCAGAGAAATGGCTGCCAAGTTGAGGGTGCTCTTCTTCCTTGGTGTCTTCTCTGCAGGATTTCATGTGATCTTCTCTGCCACGCATACTCATGACCGTAAGTTTTGTAATGTTCCTCCGTAGTTTGCTGTGTCTCTGTAGCTCGTTCCGTTGGCAAGAACGGAAAAACAATAAATTGGCGCAGAATTGTACGGCAGAAGCTTAAGGCTGCAATTGCAATGAGAAACAGTTCCCTTCGGTGCGATGAAAAAACTGCCTGAGTTCTGCAGCTTTTCTAGGAATTGGCAGTTGGGACGCATCACTCAAGTAGAAGCAATAAGTGCAGAGTCTCTTTTCCCTTCTCGATGGCTTCCATCCTTTCCGGTGTAAATCCTGGGTCTTCTATGCTGCCTCTGGAATCTGATTTCCCATGGAGAAGTACAGTAGCCTCTGGAGTCCGAAATACCATACTTATGATTAAATTCCTGCGACTGAACTGCATACGGAAGCCCCAGGATTGTTTATTATTGGACCCCTCGGCCCTCGTCGATGACTCTTATCATCATTGTTCAGTTTCTTAACCGTTTTCTCTTGCTTATCGGCTGTCCTTTTCTTTTCGGTGTTAATTTTACCAGTTAATGCGCTCACTGCTCTCAAGCTTGCATGGGAAAAGGTACCGCCGAGCTGGCATAGGTCGGATGATCCGTGCGGATCGTCTCCATGGGAAGGAGTCACTTGCAACAACTCGAGGGTCACTGAACTGTGAGTCCTGCTATTACTTCCTCGACAGTTCCTTTTTGCATACGAACTATAAGTTTCTCCGTCCTGATTTCTCAGAGATTCCTTCTTATGCATAGTTTTTCATGTCACGGTTATGTCAGGGTATTATCGAGTATGGGAATCGCAGGAAAACTGGCTGGTGATATCTGGTCTCTCACCGAGCTAACGAACTTGTGAGTTTTTCTGGTTATGTTTCGAAGTAAGCCTGCTCATTTCACAGACTTCTAGAACTGTTTGGAGAATTAGACTGTGCGATCAATCTGTTCTTGAAAACATGATCTGTAGGTAAATACGTTCAAACATTCTATTCCGTACAATAATTGGATTTGCTGTCAGTGTTTTCCAAGCATAGATATGCATGGCCTCGATCAAAAGTTTCTTGTTTCAAGTTCTCCTAGCGGCCCGACTTAATTGCCTGCTGTTCTGTGACGCTGTTAAACAATATGCAGGGATCTCTCCTCCAACAACGGCCTCACGGGTCCTGTCTTAGCAGGGATTGGAAAGCTACAAAAGCTGGAGATGCTGTGATATACTGAACTCCGTAACATCAATTGTTTGTTCATTTATTTAGTTAATCTTTCTACTGGACGAAGACTGAGTTCCATGATTTTCCAGGAGCTTAGCTGGTTGCGGATTCTCTGGTCCTCTTCCAGATGAACTTGGTAACCTTACGGAGCTAAGCCTTTTGTAAGAACTTCCACAAACAAGAACTTGACTGACTCAGTTTTATTATTCTGTCCTTCCAACCCCCGGACTTTTTGGATAAGTAATGTTTGGGTTGATGATATTCGCAGGGCTCTGAACTCGAACAACTTCACAGGTAATATTCCTCCGTCTCTGGGCAGACTGTCCAACCTGTACTTGCTCGATCTGACCGATAATCAGTTGACTGGACCTCTGCCTGTTTCCTCGGATAATTCGTCGGGATTGGACCTTCTCCTAAATGTGGCACACTTGTGAGCCTCTCTTATTTTCAGGAAATTATGTTCATGTGCTTTTATCAAAAATGTGCTACGGCCACTTTGTTATCGGGACTAATTTTTTTCAGCGCTTTTGTTCAGCCATTTCAGCAATAACCAGCTTTCGGGTCCTATTCCAGAGAAGCTGTTCAATGATCAGATGAAGCTGATCCATATGTAAGTTTCGATTTGTTGATTTTCCTGCCGAATACTTAACTTGTCCATTTTTAATGTCCGCCATTGATTTGCTTCGACAGACTTTTTGATGCAAACCAACTCACCGGTCCTATCCCGTCTACATTAGGACTCGTTAAGAACCTCGAGGCTCTGTGAGTAGAAAAGGAAATCACCTTATTTATGGTCCAGTCACCATCTTTCCATTATTATCCTGAACCTAATCGTTCTGGATTTTCACTTGAACATGCCACAGCCGACTCGATCGGAACAAGCTATCAGGAGAGATCCCTCCGATCTTCAGCAATCTCACAAGCATCACTGAATTGTCAGTTATATAGCTTTTCGCAAAGAATCATGCTGTCCTGGTAAAGAAAAATTTTGTCACCTTGAGATGTTATTTGTACACAGGAACTTAGCGTGCAACGATT
This sequence comes from Lagerstroemia speciosa, assembly GCA_037672795.1. Classification (NCBI taxonomy): domain Eukaryota; kingdom Viridiplantae; phylum Streptophyta; class Magnoliopsida; order Myrtales; family Lythraceae; genus Lagerstroemia; species Lagerstroemia speciosa. The sequence continues at coordinate 5,292,778 of CM075304.1, read as the reverse complement.
TCAGTGGCTCGATTCCTGACTTAAGTGCCATGACACAACTCATTTCTGTGTAAGTAAATACAGTACTAAGAACATACTTTCTTCATATTTCTCTGGTTTGCTGGAGGACTGTTAGGTCTGATGCCCGTTCGATGTGCTTGATGCCTGTTCGATGTGCTTACTCGAATCATCTTTGGCAGCGATCTTAGCAACAACTCGTTTGACAAGTCAGAGGTCCCTGAATGGTTCTCGACATTGTCATCTCTCACTGCACTGTAAGTACTTACTGAGGAGCTGGGAAACCTAAAGTCACAGTTTGCCGTAAACTTTGCAGTCAAATATGGAAAATTTTCTGTTTTCTACTGATTCCAGGGTCATAGAGTATGGACCACTTCAGGGATCACTGCCAGAAGAACTCTTCAGCTCCCCCCAGCTACAGCAAGTGTATGGAATTACTGATACTATTTTGCTTTGCGAGCAATAGAGACTCGGTCCACTGACAATATTACGGTATTCGGGCTTATTTCCCCACAAACTTCTTACAGGAAGCTGAGGAACAACAACCTCAATGGGACTCTTACCTTTGCCGACATCAGCCCACAGTTGCAGTACATTGATTTGCAGCACAACCAAATATCCACCATGATACCTGGATCCCCGACTTACAACAATACATTAATGTAAGGTTTATGGAGGACTAATCAGAAAAATGAGATGACCTATCACTCAGAGAGCTGAGATATTTGCTTGTTTCGAAGTGCTAGTTTAATATCTGCAAGCTCATTCTTGATCATTTTCCTCTGCAATGCTTTAGGAAACAAATGGATTCATTTTAACTGCGGAAAAAAAATCTCCTGAATTGCATTTGGAAAGAAACAACTCAGGAAATTTAACATCGATTTGTGCTGAGATGCATACCAGTCCTGGTTTACTATTTAGTATGTGAAAACACATTGTACATTTTTTTTCTGGATGTTGTTTTGGAAATATATGCAATGCCAGTAGTCCTTGTTTTCCCGGACGGAAAAAGAAAACTGGAAAAATCTTCCCTCACCAAACACTCAAATTTGTATACCTACCATGACCATTCATCATTGGGTTCTTGTGGTATTTATTCAGCTTGATCGGAAATCCAGTGTGCACAAATCACCCAAACAGCAAGTACTGTCAGCTCCAGCAAAGAAGTTCGAATCCCTACTCCACGAGCCTCGCCGATTGCAGAGGGATGACATGCTCAGCGGACAGAAAGCTAAGCCCAGGCTGCGAGTGCGCCGTTCCTTTTGAGGGGATACTTTATTTTAGGGTTCCCTCCTTCAGGGATCTTACAAATTCAACCATCTTCTGGGGGCTCGAACTAAACATGTCCATGGAGTTGCTTCGAACTCCAGGCTCTGTCTCTCTTCAGAACCTCTCCTTCCTTGTCAATGACTACCTGCGGGTTCATGTCTCACTGTTTCCGGCCGGTGGGAAGGAATACTTCAACCGATCAGAGATTCAGCAGCTCAGTTCTCGGTTGAGCAGCCAAACATATGTAGCACCAGATATGTTCGGGTCATACTACTTTACGGCATTTCCCTATCCCTTCCCTGGTAATCAACAAATTTATAAGATGAGTTTTAGTTTTCAGGAGCAAGATTTCTCATTCATCAAAAGTCTAACAGAAATGAAAATGCTTTACAGTAACTTCAAAGACCTCTTTCAGTATCGGTGTAATAGCTGGAATAGCTAGTTGTGGTTTAGTCCTGGTTCTTGCCATTATTGGGCTCGGCGTGTATGCAGTTCAGCAGAGAGAAAGAGCAGAGAAGGCAACTGAATCTCTTAAAACGTCCAGTAAGAATCCATTCCCGAAATCTTTATGTTTGCTTGGAGGCTGCAGAAAAATTTGAGTTTTGTCAGCAATCAGAAAAGAATCACTGACTGATCCTTGTAATGTGATCTTGTTACATCTCCCAGTGTCTTGGGGAGTAGGGAGTGGACAACACAGTGCAACCTCACCACAGTTAAAGGGAGCGAGATGGTTCTCTTTTGACGAACTCAACAATTGTACTAACCACTTTTCAGCAAACAACGAGATCGGCTTTGGAGGCTATGGAAAGGTATCTCAATAACTTCCCTGCTCCCTCCCTCCCTCCCTCCTCATCTTTGGTTAGGGGGAATTTTATTCCTTTCTTTCTTCCCTCTTCTGTTTTCCATAAAAGGGCTTGGACTTTGGAGACACTTCCATTTATGTTTCTAATAGGTCTATAGGGGGACACTATCAGACGGAAAAGCAGTGGCAATTAAGAGAGCCCAGCAGGGATCGACGCAGGGCGGGCTCGAGTTCAGGACCGAGATCGAGCTGCTCTCTCGAGTCCATCACAAGAACCTTGTGGGCCTAGTCGGGTTCTGCTTCGAACAACGAGAACAGATGCTGGTCTATGACTTCATGCCTAATGGGACCCTTAGGGAGGCCTTGACAGGTAAAAAAAAGGAAATTCACATCAGCCAGTCCATTATTTCATCACATCGAGTGAGATAGATACCAAGAATTCCATGAACGTAACATGATTCAACAGGGAAATCCGGGATATTCCTGGATTGGAAGAGGCGGCTTCGGATTGCTCTCGGTTCTGCAAGAGGACTTGCTTACCTTCACGAGCTCGCAAACCCTCCCATAATCCATAGGGATTTTAAATCTACAAACATCCTGCTCGACGAGCATTTGACAGCCAAGGTCGCCGACTTCGGCCTGTCTAAGCTGGTCTCGGACGGCGAGAAAGGACATGTCTCTACTCAAGTCAAGGGCACACCGGTATCCCCTTGTTCTTACCTCAACTCTACCTTTTTGCCCATTTCGTATGTTTCCAGTCTTCAAAACCGAATGGCATCTTTTGAATGTTGCTGTGGGAGCCACCATGAGAAGGTCCATATTGCTTAGCGGTCTCGCTATTGCAGGGCTACCTCGATCCCGAGTACTACATGACACAGCAGCTGACAGAGAAAAGTGATGTCTACAGCTTTGGGGTCGTCATGCTAGAACTGATATCTGCCAGGATCCCCATCGAGAAGGGAAAGTACATTGTCCGCGAGGTCCGACTGGTGCTGGACAGGAAGGATGACGAGTACCAGGGGCTGGCCGAGTTAATGGACCCATCGATCAGAATTGCCGGGTACCTCATTGGCTTCACTACATTTATCAACCTCGCTATGCAGTGCCTGGAGGAGTCGGCCGGTGACCGTCCCACCATGAGCGAGGTAGTGAAGGCCATCGAGACCATCTTGCAGAATGATGGCACAGGTTCTAGCACGACTTCCGCGTCATCCTTGGCCACCGATTTCGGGGCATTGAAGGGCCGCTAGACATCCTTGCAGTGGACTTAAGAGGGTTACTGAACTTGTGGAAGACTTGGATCTCGATACGATTTGATAGAACCTGTAAAATAGTCCAATACTACATGCTTTCTGTAGATGCTTTTATGTAATATGACCTCCAGTCTCGACTTCTAGGAGGAACATGAAACAATGCATTGTAGGTATAGAGATATAGTTTGTTATGTGGATCTGGTAGACCTGTGCATGTGTTTACGCAAACATATTTTAAGGTTTCTTAGGTACATCAAAAGAAGCCTGCACGCAATATAAAGAATTCTTAATTGGGAAGCAAGAATCTTGCACAGAATCGTAGAAAAGAACCGAAAATTGGACGAAAATACAATCCGGAAAACAACAAATTCTAAAAAAAAGATAAATTTTAAAGTATTTTCACGAATATCATTCTAAAAATACATTTTTAACTCGTCCTTTTAGTTTTGAAAAAAGCATTTTTTAAACAAAATTAAAAATACAATTTTAGAATTGTATTTAAGAAAATATTTTAAATTTACAATTTTTTAAAAATTTGTTTATGAAGGAGCGGTATTTACAATTTAAAAATTTACAATTATCCGGGAAAAAATGTATATGCCATGCATCATCACTTTCAACTTTATATTATAAACCTATTCGTAATTTTTTTTTCCTTATTTTATGATGAAATTTTGGTGAAAACATGAATAAGAACAACAGCTTTTCTGTGAGATCGCCGTATATCCCTACATGGGCGAAAACCCAAAAATACAAAACTAAAAATCAATAAATCAAAATCAAATATCGAGCAAAACAAAATCGTTAAATCAAATAAATCTGTACAAATCGATTCTTTATTAGATTAATTTTCTTCTCGAGAATAAGTTCAACTAATTACTTGGCATATGTGAACTGTAAAATCAATCGTATGCGATTAAAGTGGATGTAGTTCGGATTTTATACTCTAAACCAAATGGAACGGAATATTCAGTCGGATTTGGGAAAATTTTCGAACCATAGCCGTGCCGATATAAACTCGGTTTCGATAGGACAAAATCTCCCTGAAAATCCAGACCAGGGTTTGGGGGATAAAAAGGTAAATTTCATTCACCGTTAAAAATGATATTCTGGCCAATAGTAGCCTTACACGTGGTAAGGCATGAGAGCATCTCACCCAGCGTCCGTGCGACTGACGGTGGATTTAGAATTCCTCTGCCTCTCTTCCTCTCTCCTCACTGGACTGTGTGCTAGTGCGAGTGTGAGACTGTTGAGCGCGATCCACCGCAACTCCGGCGCCGAACTCAGGCGAATAACGAGAGCAAAACGCAGCCTCACCGGTGCGCTAAGGGGGAGGAGACTGGTAACGTTGCAGTGCATTCCTAAATCCAGCGGAGGAGCTACGACTCATAAGCCTCGTCCGATCCATCTGTTGCTCTCTCCGGCGGTCGTCCGTCATGTTTCCGGTGCCTCCGCCCTCGAATTGAAGCGGCGGGATAGATATTAGCGCCGAATGATGAAAGGCGGCGGGGGCGGTGTCGGAAAACGGCGATGGAGAGGTCTGGTGATTGCGATCTTAGGCCTCGTTATCCTCTCAATGCTCGTTCCCCTCGGATTACTCTTCGGCCGCTTTCACTCTGCTTCCACTGCCGGTAACTCGATCAATTTCCTTGCCCGCTCTCCCTCTTGTGCAGATCTGCTCTGTCACTGTCTATTTATTTTGTTGCAGATATTCCTATTTGTTGATGCGTCTCTTCATCTAAGCGCTGATTTATAATTGTGATCTCAGCTTCAGTTGTTATTTTATTTTCACTACTAACTTGTATTATCTGCTTTAAATTGATTACTGTATAGATTTACGTAATCGAACAATTTCTTTTCACAGCCACAGCATTCATTGTCTCTTACTACCAGTAGTTTTAGCCGAAACGTGGCAGTTTCTAACCCTTGATCTGCCTCCTCTGCAGTTTTCGTGTCTGACCAACAGAGTTCACAGTCAGTAAGGATTTAGCCCCTTTCCTTTATATTATTATTTGATTCCCTTTCTATTATTGGTCAATTTGTACTTATTAGGTTATTTCAGTGGATGTTTATTACTTGATATATATGGACACTTACTATATTTCCCTCTCTCTTGGTTTGGACTCAGAATGGTTTTTGGAGTTTTGACAGGCAAGGAACTGGTGATGACAGGGATCAGTCTGAGTCCAAGGTAATTTTTCTTCACTACCTATCATTTGTTTATGGATCAACCTGTCGAAGGTTTACCCACTGCTAATATTATGGCGCAGAAGCATCAGTCGGAAGCAGACCGTGTGAAAGAGCTTGTTGAAAAATTTGCACCAACTATTTCTAAGGTCTGCTCTTCGAATAGTCTTCAACTGTAACTATTTGCCATTGTGCCAAAACATTGTTTGCTCATTCTAACTTAATGCTCAGAGATTAAAAAATTGAGACAGCCTAGCTGCATATGGACATGTCATTTTAACAAGAAAAGTTAATTCATCTTGATTGTTATTATTGCGAGCATCAAGCTCAGCTGCTCAGGGAGTGATCTTTCTCATAATTAAGTGTCCATGTTGCAGGATGTTCTGGGAAATAATCCCCCTGGTGCAAAGAATCAAAATATCGGTACTGCAGTCAGGGACAATCAACCAGAGAAAGGTCTTTTTTTTTTCTTTACTTTACTTACCATGCACTTTTTGTATTAATTAGTTGGTTATAATTATTTTGTTTATTTCTACTTCTGAATAATTGCAGTGTTCCCTGTACCACTGCCTGGACTGCTGCAATCTGTCTCGAGTTCAAATGTTCGTGCCTGCTTTACTGGTTAAACATCGAATCATTTTTGTGTTTTATTTCATTTCTGCTCTCAATGTCCTTAACAGTTGAAGTTGTATGGCAGGTCAGCAGAGTTGGCCAGCCCGTAAAAACTACCAGGCCTAATAAAGCTCCTATCAGTGACAGTGACAAGTCATGTGAAATGACATTTGGGAGCTACTGCCTCTGGCGTCAAGAACACAAGGAAGCAATAAAGGATGCCATGGTGAAGAAACTAAAAGACCGCCTTTTTGTTGCTAGAGCATATTATCCTAGCATAGCTAAGCTCCCTGATCAAGAGAAGTTGTCTCGCGAGTTAAGGCTGAACATTCAAGAATTTGAGCGTATCCTTAGTGAATCCTCTAGGGATGCCGATCTTCCACCCCAGTAAGTTGTAGGCCACGTGCTTTACTCAATCTAGCTTTTAGCTATAAGCTGTATGTTGTGATTGTAGAATGAAGGCAGGGACTAAGATTTAAATACATGAGGAGCTAATTCTTTTCAATAATCATCAGTGGAATTATCTCTATATAAAACCCCCCAAAAAAGGGTAAAAATAGAAAAAATGTGAATTTATTCATGCTTAAGCTAGGTGCAGATGCTTACACTACTTAGTTAACTTGTTGCTCATCTTACATGTGCTACATTCATGATTCTTTCATCTTCTATTTATGCTAAATTCACATATTCACTAAGAATGGCTTTGTACTAACATTTCAACATATTATCTAATATGTGGAAGATTTCCTGGCATAACTAGGTCCTTTTACTGGATATGCTTGTTTAATCTGTTTGCTAGTAGGTGCTGCAAATTCTTTTCAGATTGCAGTCGGGTAGGGAAACCACTAGTTCTTCTCTTTCTATGGAAGGAAGCATCTCAATTATCTTATGTCCATCCTTTCATTCTTGTTTTGGACGTTTATTCCATATTCTTCAAGGTGGCATAAAAGAAGAATAAAACCTTCTCCATTCTTGGAGATTTTCGTTGTGTATACTCACTCTGAGAATTATCCTCCTGACCGTCCTAAGTAATTTCTGTTGAATGATGATCTTTTCTGCATCAAGTCGAGAACACTATAACATGCATTATTTATGTCATATTATTGTGCTATTGCTTTTGTATCTGTAGTCATTTCATCTCTTGAATTTGTGATGCAGCTTTCTTCAGCAATAAATATCTGTGAGCTACTAGTGCTTTCTGAATTCTGAATACCATTTCATTCACTTACAGGATTGAAGGAAAGCTGCAGAGGATGGAAGCTGCGATAGCGAAATCCCAAGCTGTGAAATTGGATTGTAACAATGTTAACAAGAAATTGGCACAGATCTTGGATTTGACGGAGGATGAAGCCAGCTTCCACATGAGGCAGAGTGCTTTCCTCTACCAGCTTGCTGTTCAGACTATGCCGAAGAGTCTTCACTGTCTGTCTATGAGATTAACTGTGGAGTATTTTGCATCTCATCCTCCTGATGTGGAGTCTTCTCTGGCTAATAAGTTTTCAGATCCCACTTTGCACCACTACGTTATGTTCTCCAATAATGTCCTTGCTTCTTCAGTAGTCATCAACTCAACTGTTATGAATGCCCATGTAAGATTTTACTCGGTTTGTTTAGCATTTATGTACCCATGAGGTTCTTTAATCACTGCAACAGCTAAACTTTGCATCTCATTCTTTTTCAGGAAAGTCAAAATATAGTTTTCCATGTGCTGACAAATGAAGAGAATTACTTTGCAATGAAGCTCTGGTTCCTGAGAAATGAATATAAAGGAGCTGCAGTTCAAGTATTGAATGTCGAACACCTTGATATGGATTTCCAGAATCACGCAGCTCTCTTACCCTTCTCACTGTCTCAGGAATTTCGTGTTTCTTTTCGCAGTAGTAATAATCAATTGGAGCCTGACATACGAACAGAATATATATCTGTGTTTTCAAGTTTGCACTATCTTCTGCCTGAAATATTCCAGAATCTGGGGAAAATCATTGTTCTGGACGATGACATTGTTGTCCAGCAGGACCTTTCTGCCTTATGGAGCCTTGATATGGAAGGAAAGGTTAATGCTGCTCAGCTGTTCTGCTCTGTGAGACTGGGTGAGCTGCGGAGTTACATGGGTGAGAACAGTTTGGATGGGAACTCCTGTGCGTGGATGTCAGGTTTTAATGTCATTGATCTGAGGAGGTGGAGGGAGCTCCAGCTAACCGAGACATACCAAAGGTTGTTACAAGAGGTCAGTATTTTTTTTTCTCAAACGACCAATTGCTTTTCCTCGGAGCCATGCTCATATTGCTTTACTTCCATAATACAATTATCTTGCCCCCTTTAGTGTTGAAGATTAAATATATCTGCCAATTCTTACACCTAGTTTATTGGAGAGATCTAGACATTAGTTATTTTCCTCCGTTTGGTGTTTTTATTTTGGAAGGTAAGGGAAATTTTCCTTCAATTTACGTTCTTCTCTCAAACCGTCAAGTGGTTTGAATTTTGGAGTGAAATGAAACTTGAAATACTAAAAATCAAAGTTTCACATGCATTTTGCCTTCTGTCATCTTCAATTTCAGACCAAGGATCGACTTCATAACTCCTTTTCTCGCTGTCCTTTCTTATTGAGAAAAACTCAAAAAGAGGGTGTTACTGATCTTCGTTGAAACTTTCCAAACCATTCATTATACTTTGCCATATTTTTATTTTTAAGAGAGCAAAGTGCAAAGCATGCAATGCTTCATTTTTATTGTTTTATGTATGTTGGTTGCAACTCTGATACTGCTGTTTAGCAAGCGACTCAAATGATCAATTCGCTCGATATGAAAATGCAGTACAATGTAGGGGAGAGATCGGCTGAATCTGTTTCACTTCGTGCAAGCTTTCTGACATTTGAAGATCTCATCAAACCTCTCGATTCTTGGGTTTTGTCGGGTCTAGGACACAACTATGGGCTCAAGCGCCAAACTGTGAGTAAAGCTGCAGTTTTGCACTATAATGGCAACATGAAACCTTGGCTTGAGATGGGTATCCGCAAATACAAACCCAATTGGAGGAGGTTTTTGAACTCGGGCTATCAAATCTTGAGCGACTGCAATGTGAGCCCCTGAGCTGTTCAGGTTTTACTGCATGAATTTCTCGAATATCCTTCAGAGCTAACCATCATTTGGAGATCAACACATTGATTGGCAGCTGGTAATGTCAGCTATTTTTCTCACTGATAGATATTGGTGTAACTAAGTGGCAGCTGCAATATTTTTATGGGAGGCATATCTTATTTTTGTGAATAAACGGACGACCAAGTAAGGATTTCCTCAAAGGATGTTTTCGAGTATGGACAGTGGAGATTGAAGGAAGTCTCCATCCGCTGCGCTAGCTCAGATGGGAATTTATGGAGAGCTTCATTTTCAGCTTTGCAGGCAGGAAGTTTGTAAAGATTCAAATGGAAGCAGAGCTAAATAATCTCGTCAGTGCAGTGATTTGAAGTAGATGGCACCGAGGGAATCTCAAGATTTTGAGGTTTGGCCAGGCAGAAAGCATGCCATATAAATATCTCATCGGTTTAATAATTCTTTTCAGGTTCGTAATTTTCTCGGAACTTCTTGCATTTGTTCTTAGGGCTCTCTCTTTCATAGAGTCGAATTTTCATCTCCTTCCCACTTCCTACTCTCGTACCGATTCAATTGTAAATCTCTTTATTATTATAACTGAGTTAGATGATCTTGGGATTGCTTGTCGGGCTCCTAAATGGAGGGGATTGCTTTATCGTAATGCAGATTCAGTCTTGATCTGTTGTTGCCCAAGTTGATGCTCTATTTGGATGGCAGAAATCTGCAGACTATTAGCATAGTAAGATCCAATCGTGCATTTGGATAATTCGGATGATGTCCGATTTATGAAAACCTGCTCCTCGGTATAGTTCTAATCTAATTCTATTACATGTGTCGATGAGTTATTTCCTGGGGATTTGAACATGGAATGTTAATGGACATCACAACTTGATTTAATTTTTTGAGGGAATAGATTCTTTTCTTTAGTGAAAAGTAAAGGACTGGAATTATTCTCTTCCAAGCATATGCCTTTGATAAATTCTTTTGAGCTGAAAAGGTCATGGCCATGCTAAGATCGCGTGGTCTCTCTTTTCACTAGTTGCGGTATCTAAGTCAAATGTATTATAAGTCGATATTTAAATGATAATGACATAAAATAGGATTTACCAATTTCTTATTATTCGTTGGCAAAATAAACTTTCACGGTTCAGTTATTAAATTGTTCAAGAGCTTAATTAAGTATTTATAATTAATGATAAAATAAAGTTTTAAAAATTGATTGAAACGGTTAACGATAGAACCGTAGGATTTAAAACTAGAAGCTCAACCAGCAGAATGATAGCAAAAGCTAAAAGGGAAGCAACCATTTCCCACCTTCTTCATCCCCACTTCCCGAAGAGCAATGTCCGACCCCGGTGGATCGCCTACAACATCCTCTCCTTCCCGGAGCAGAGCCCGCCTGATCGCCACTGCCCTCGCTGGTGGCCTGGTGATAGGTGTCTCCGCCCTCCTCGGCCTCTACCTCTCCGGCAGCGGCGGCAGTGACCCCGTCGGCCTCGGCGCCAGGCTCCGCCGCCGTAGGAAGAGCGGCCGCCGACCCGTCAGGGTCTACATGGACGGCTGCTTCGACATGATGCACTACGGCCACTGCAACGCCCTCAGGCAGGCACGTGCCCTGGGGGACCAGCTCGTGGTCGGGGTTGTGAGCGACGACGAGATAATTGCCAACAAGGGCCCGCCCGTCACTCCCTTGAGTGAGAGAATGATAATGGTGAGGGCGGTGAAGTGGGTCGACGAGGTGATTCCCGATGCTCCCTACGCCATAACGGAGGATTTCATGAAGAAGCTCTTCGACGAGTACAAGATTGATTACATCATCCATGGGGACGACCCCTGTGTGCTCCCGGATGGGACCGATGCCTATGAGCTTGCGAAGAAGGCAGGCCGGTACAAGCAGATCAAGCGCACCGAGGGGGTTTCAAGTACTGACATCGTTGGTATAAACACTATTTTTCCCACTTCATTTTGATTTGTTTAGTGCTTGCAGATGGGTGCAATTCGCTAGCTTTAGCATCTCTGCCTAATCTTGCTATCGCTGAAAGGCAGGTTCATGAAATTGAATCCCCCTCTTAGTAAATTTCTTCTAGTTATGGGCAAACTTAGTATTTTCATTTCAATGAGCCTGAAAATACTGCAAAGTCAGCTTGAAGAAACAAATCAATTTTGTCTCCCTTGAAAGAATAAGGAATGCAACATTCTCTTTTCCCCAGAAAACAATGACTGGAGATTTATTTGCCAACAAGATAAGTCTGAATTGCGCTGGCTACTCCAAAAATGTGGGCGATTATATGGACTCTGTTGCTTACTGACTTCTATGGACCCAATACGTTCATACGATCTGGTTGGAAAGGAACAAACGTATTTTTGATAGAACCTCTCGAAGTGAAGCAGAATTATCTCACATCATAGTGGATACTATGCGGTTGAAGCTCTTTACACTTCCTCGCCTAAGACATGGACTTTGCTGCTCATGGGTGGCAACTTTATTAGGAATTACCTGTACATAATAATATAGGCTCTATAGCGTGCTGCATGTAAAGAAGTTTTGATCAAGTATTAATGAATCAACCAACATTCCAAAAAAATAAAAAAATAAAAAAAAGCAGAAGATAAGTCTGGTTTTTTCTGTTCATCATTCTCATCTCAAGGGAAAGAAGGAATCTTCTTTCCTGTTGATTGCAAATGGTAATGAGCTATGGTTTTGTGTGTGGAAACATTGGCTATGCAAAGTTGGTGTACATTTGGTTGGTCGGCCTATAGAGCACACCATTGACGATGGAGCTTCCATTTGATCTAATTTTTCTTTTTGATTGTAATAAGTGCAAAAGTCAGTAATTTGTACATGATCCATTTTGAGATGGTCTGTATCTAGTCTAAATTTACTTCCAAGACAGCTGATGATTTGCTGGTTTTTTGAACAGGGCGTATGCTTCTTTGTGTGAGGGAAAGGTCCATGAGTGACACGCACAAGAATCAGAACCATTCATCTCTGCAGAGACAGTTTAGCCATGGCCACAGTCAGAAAATTGAAGATGGTGGATCTGGTAGTGGAACTCGTGTCTCCCATTTCCTTCCAACATCTCGGAGGATTGTTCAGTTCTCTAATGGGAAGGTTCGTGATTCTTAAATTTACTTTCATATGGCATGCTAATGGAAATTCTCTTTTACTTGCAGAATTATAATTTGTAAAAATTCTCTATTGCATATTGTTGGAAGTGCTTATTTGCATGATTTAATCATCTTATACCTCTCTTTTGTGCTTGAAGGGTCCAGGACCAGATGCTCGTATAATTTATATAGCTGGTGCATTTGATCTTTTCCATGCTGGACATGTTGAGGTAGCTCCAGTTTCCCAGTTATTATGAGATAATAGAAAATTAAAGTTATAATGTCCAGAGCTCGTTCTGTCTCAGAGTTCTGGATGGTGTTCTTTTACAGCCCTGTCTTATATCAGCTCAAGTTAATTAGTGACTGATAACCATAATGGGAAACGTAATTTCACAGTGGTGATCATAGCATTCCTTTCTTCATGTGCTTCTGAACAAAATGTTCTCTCTGTAGAAAAACTTATTCAATAACGATTTGGAATGTTTCGAATTTTAAAGCCAAACTGTGTGCTCTTTACTATATGATATAGAACTTTTGTATTCATATTTACCTCCATTCTGCAAAAACCATATGCATAATAACCGATGGCCTCATTATTTGGTAGATTTTGAGGCTTGCTCGTGGACTTGGAGATTTTCTTCTCGTTGGTATACACACTGATCAGACAGTCAGGTTCCAAGCTCTCTTACTCAATGATTTGCTGCATGGAGATCAAATTTTGAAAGGAAAATGATTAATGAGCAAACATAGGGAGAGTTATAGGCAAGTGTTTCTTCAAAGTGACATCACATGCACAATAGTTTATGTAGAGGTATAGATATTATCTTCATGAAAGAATGAGAAGGCAGATGAGCTCTCTTTATTTGTTATTATGATACTGACTCAATGGTCGTGCAGTGCTAGTAGAGGAGCACATCACCCAATCATGAATCTTCATGAAAGAAGCTTGAGTGTTTTGGCTTGTCGCTATGTGGACGAGGTGATAATTGGTGCTCCTTGGGAAGTGTCTAAAGATATGGTTAGTCTGGTTTGACCTCCATCCGTTTTACCTAACTTCTCATTTTATTTGAGGACGCATTTACTTTCATTCTTGTGCTGCTCCTACTATGTTAAGAGCTCAGATAGGGCCTCTGACAGAAAAAACATTGTAATGGTCCTAAACATGATGACATTGAGTGGAATATCCAATTAGGTAGCCACTCTGTGTGGTTAATTCTATGATGCCATGTGGTGAGGAAAGATCACGTGAAATTACAACCTGGCAAAGTCTAGACTCATATCGGGGCTGCTGAAAGGAAATTTTTTGAAATGCTTAAGGTAGATCTTGGCACAGGCTTTTGCTGTGGAATTCTTTTCCATGCTGTACATGTTCATGGAAGCTGCTCATTTCTTGTATGGCATACTTCAGGATATGCTTTGGCAGTGTTGCTGGATTAGATATGTAGGTTCTGAAGTTAATGGTCTAAGTTGCATTATCCACAGTTATCTTGTAGTAATTTGCTTATTCGGAAAGCTGTGTATGCAGATTACGACCTTCGACATCTCGCTAGTTGTCCATGGAACTATATCAGAGAGCAACGACTTCCAGAAGGTGAATGAATTGGTAATGATAGTGTCAGTCTGTTTTCAGCTGTGTTTTGTTGCTTAAAATTTTCCAGTTACCTGTGTAGGCTGAAGGCAATCCATATGCTGTTCCAATCAGTATGGGTATCTTCAAGGTCTTGGAGAGCCCTCTTGATATCACAACTACAACAATAATTAGGAGGATAGTAGCTAACCACGAAGCTTATCTGGTAACTCCTTGAAGCTGTCTGATTCAAATTTGCATTGTTGTACATTTGGAAGAAATTCATAGGCAGTATCGAGAATCAGCAAATAAATTTGTTGAAGATAGAAGTTCAACATCATCACATGCTATCACGCCGCTTTCATAATGAGTTGCTTTCTGGGTTCTGAGCTGAGCCTCTCTATAATGAAGATAAGATGATTTCTTTGCTGGCTCTCCTGTGTCCACAAAATGTCTATGTAGCACTAGATGCTGTTGATGCTTTCTCCTCTGAATACGACCATTCCATCTTTTGTAGCGGTGAAATGAAAACTGAACTTTAATTCCTTTGTTGTTTTTCGGAGCAGAAACGGAATGAGAAGAAGGCAGCAAGTGAGCGAAGGTATTATGAGGACAAGACCTACGTATCTGGGGATTGATGATGTCCCAGCAATCTCTCCTTCGATGCATTCTACAGTACACTATGTAGCTGGTGGTTTAAGCTCGTTGATCTCTGTAAAAGGAACAGAGATTTCTAGAGATAATCATAGGCTGCTTCTGAGTTTTGCCATTCCATTGCTATTTCTGTAGCTCTTCGTCAACACCTTTGGGAGCCGCATATATTTATTTATTATTTGCAATGATGAATTTTTACCTTTTTAGATATGCTGAGAGAAGATTTTGTTTGGTGATACTCTTGCTTGATTTATTCATCTCATTCTCCTTGGAACATAATGATGTTCACGATTTGGAAATTCCAACATGCTTACTTTTTTCTGATGTACGTACATGATATTTAGATTTCTCAGTTACAAGTTTTCCTCGTTCATCATATTCAAACTCAAAGAGGTGCAAGATGGGCCACCTAACCAAGCCATCTGGTTTATCTGTACTATTTCCCCCATATTCCCTGTAGTTTCATTTTGTCTACATGGGATGGGATCCAATCCAATGCAAAGACAGAGTCCTGTTAGCACAAGAATGGTCACAACAGAACTATACTTACAGTTAACATTAGAAACTACAGTACAGTCCTTGAGGAAAGACAAGAAACATCAGCAGAACAACACTTTTTTTCAAGTACAGCAATAGTGTTGGAACAGAAAAGATCAACACAGGCTTGCAAGGGTTGAACTTTAGCCCACCATTATCCTAGAAAAGAAGAAAGAAAAGGGATAAAAGGGATAGAGAAAAGACTGCAGAAAGAAATATTCAGCACCAAACCAAACCATTACCTTTTAGTGAGGAACTTTCATCACTTTTGGGGAGGGAGAAGGAGGTTTTATGAGGAAGAAAGAAAGGCACAGTAAAGGGAGAGTATTGTACACAGACTTTAAACTCCTGGTTGTCTCATCTAACACGTACCGCAGGCCCCCCAGGGGAGCAGTTCGGGTTTGGGGATCGGCAGATCCCACCAGGACCCACATTGTTTGTGAATCGGCGGGTCCTGTAGTTGGGCACCCCTCCCATTGCGAAGGGCACACTGCCTGTCATCACCAGAGAGGATGAAGAAGACAGCGGGGTCTCACTTGGACCATCGGTCCCACCCTGTAAAGGCTCCAGTGTCTCGACTACATCGCTCATTAGGGGCCTTGCTTTCGGGTTGTGGCTGAGGCAGTAGTAAGCCAAGCTGCAGGCTTTTTGTGCCGCACGCACAGAGTACTGATTCTCCAGTCTCGGGTCTATTATTTGAAGGAGCTTCCTCTTGTCGTTAAGCTTTGGCCTGGCCCAGTCAACCAAGCTCTGCTCCTTGCTGGGTCGTGTCTTGTCCACTGACTTCCGACCGGTTAAAAGCTCCAATAGTACAACTCCGAAGCTGTACACATCACTCCGTGCAGTCAAATGGCCTACAAATGATGGGCGCTTAATTGTATCCTTAGCTTGTTATAGGAAAATAATAAGTAATCAAAACAACCTATGTTAAGAATGTGAAAACTTTTTGAGTATTTCATATGATCTCTTTTCTCCCACAAAAATACTTTTAAACCAAAACACCTGTACTGGGGGCAGAAGAGTTTCTGCTTATAATATAGAAGACAATTTCCTTAAATCAATCCCACCAAAGCCCAATTTTATCCCCAAGAGAGTAATAGGCAATCTGTTCAAAATGAAGCCAAGGTTACCAACAAGACCTGCTTCTGAGGATTTCAATACAAAGTTCAACCTCCCACCACTGATTGGACTCCATATTAATAAAGAAATCACTCACAGTTAGCTGTTCCGGTAAATTCGAGAATTCCTGAGATGTCTGATGGTTACCTGTCATTACGTATTCAGGGGCAGCATAACCATAAGTACCCATCACTCGAGTTGACACGTGGGTCTCATCACCTTGAGGTCCAGCTTTTGCAAGACCAAAATCTGAAAGTTTTGCTGTATAATCCTGCATGCAAACAGGCAATTCAGCCTATCTTGACAAAATATAACCATTCATAAGACTAAGCCCATGCTTCCGGAAGAAGAATGGTAAACAGAATGGAATCAATTAAATTTATACATCATAGGTTCTCATATTACACAACACGTTCAGCGCCATGATGTTTTGATTCCTCAGTAGGGGTCTAAGAGGGAAAGAGTAGAAACCTACAGAGTCCAGCAGTATATTTGAGGTTTTGAAGTCCCGATATATAACAGGCCTCTCAGCATTATGGAGGAAAGCAAGTCCCTTGGCAGCTCCAAGAGCTATCATCATTCTCGTGGACCAAGACAAAGGAACAGTTGCCTCTACAAGCCCAGGAAAAGCCAACACAAATATAGTTACAAAATTTTGGTCAAAAGTTCAGACAGCAACCGACTTTGATTTGAGATTATTGGGTGAAAATGAACAAATGAAGATGCCCGACAAACAGACCAAGTTCCAGGTGAAAAATTAATAACTTTGGCAAATTATAATGCTCGATATCTCTTCAAACTCTAGAAAATCCCAGAAAATTTTACCTCACTTTGACAATAACTTGAGAAATTCAGAGACAGGGTAACTAACAGGTTGATATTGATTACAATAAACTAAAGAAAGATCAGGAAGAACAACATCCACACAGCAAGAACATGGTGCTCAAGCAAATTCACTAACATGTTAACATAATACTACTTCAGGCATTAATGTTAGGGAGCATGAATAGATTCTTTTTTCTTCAATTGATATGTTTTCTATTGTATTTAGCCAAAAAAACAGAGAGGAAAGTGGTGGGGGGAGAGAGAGATGTTTCCTAATGTTGATATTGAGAGCATTTTTAGGTTAAATAGTTTTGAATCACATGAAATTCATCCTTGAAGTATGTTTTGATTCAGACAAGGATGACACAAGAATTTAAAATGATCAAATCCATGCAACTTCGAGTAAATGGGAGTAGCAAACAGCTACCTAAGTTCTGTACTTGACAATTTATTGAAAAGGAAAAAGATGGACCCGTTATTTGCCGGTAGTCATCAATGTCTTTCCATCAAGGGAGCAAGATTCGATGACAAATCCTATGCATGTTTCACCAGTTCACCATTTTAGGGAGCTAGGCTTTATCAGACAGCCTTCAAGTGCCCCAAAATATGTGAAGGAAACATTGAGGTAATAGGAAGAGGGGCATAGGAAAGAATCACACAAGATAAGGAGAGGTTTAAGATATGTACGCACTTCGAAAAAGGTGATTCTCAAGGCTTCCTCGGAACATGAACTCGTAAACAAGTAACCTATGATCCTCCTCGCAACAATATCCAATCAATTTCACTAGATTGGGATGCCTAAGCTGACCGAGAAAGTTGACTTCTGTCTGCAAATCCAATCAACAATACATAGCACGGGATGATATAAGTTCAAAAGAACTCGCTCATTAAGATAACCGAGGGAACAGAAGGATGGGAAATGGGTTGTTCAAGCAAATTACAAGCCATTCGCGGTGGCCCTGAAGGCCCTCCTTGTTGAGGACTTTAACCGCCACAGGAAGAGATTTGAGGCCCACCCTCACATTCTCATCAATGTAACCTTTGTACACTGTCCCGAATCCACCCTCTCCAAGGATGTAATCAGAGCGGAAACTCTTGGTGATGGTCTCAAGCTCGTAGAGAGTGAAGGAAATAACATGCGTGTATAGAATGACATTCTTTCTGAAGTCCTCGAAGCTCCGAGGGGTCGAAGAATCGCTCAGATCTGATATTGAGCGGCTGTGCTTTCTCTCAGATGTTGGGTTCTTGGCAGGCAATGGAGATAGCATGTGCAGCTGTTGAACTGTCAAGAATAATTTTGACAAACTGAAAAACTCAACTTTCCAGCAAAACTAACCAAACCCTTAATTTCATTTCCCAGAACAGTGAGAGCAGGGAATTGACCTCATTGAGTAAGAAGATTTGACAAGAAAATTGACTGAACTTTCAAGAATCCCCAAACAAAAATCACCAACTAATGTAGTGAGTCAAACATTCAAACAGCATCAGAGCTAAAAGAGGCAACCCCAAATTGCATGATTGTCGCCATCATTACCAGGGAAAGTAGCAAGTGGGGAAAAGACTGAAGGGGCAAAAAGGAAAAACATGAGAGAAACAGAGGGACTAGATCTGACCTTGAGCATGGGCATCGGAGACGACAGCAGATTCCTCTTTAGTACCACAATTCCCCATTATTCTGGGTCTTTTTCCAGGTCTTGCTCAACAATGGTGGCTGAAAAGGTTGCAACACAACTGAGGAAGGAGATGAGCTAGCGATGACGGAGAAGAGGAAGAAGAGGAAGGAGAAGCAGAATTTCATTCTTCAGAGTGCCCTGCCTTTCTTCTGTCCTCTCCCTTATTTTTTCCCTGCTGTATAACACACCCACACAAACGCACGCGCATACACACACTCCCACTGTACAGAGGAGCTTTATTAGAATAAACAAATACAGAGATAGGCAGAGCTGAATACACCCAAAAGAGAGAGATTTTAAAGGGCAAAAACAATGGCAGCTTCTACTTCTGCTCGTTCTCCTGCTTCATATCCGCCGCCCGCTCTGATCCCACAAGGGTCTCTCCCCCGTCCTCATCCTCTCTCTCTCTCTCTCTCTCTCTCTCTCTCGCTTATCTCTGATCTGCTTACTTTTCTTGCTCCAGTCCAGCCTCAGTGAAAAATGGTTGCTTCTCTCTCTCTCTCTCTAGTTTTATTTTTGTATGTTTCTCTCTCTATAAACCTATGGCTCGCCCCCGCTCCTCGTAGGTGTTGCAAACGTGTGGGACCCTGACTTAGATGCCCCCAGATTTAGAAAATATTTTATGATAGTTACGTGTTTGTTGCAAAAATTCATTTAAAATCTCAAAATAAAACATATTAAAAATAGAACTAAATTCTCGATTTCAAATATTATAAATATATAATATCCATGTTAAATAATTTTACTCATTTAATGGACTGGCACAGCTAGTTAAAACATGAATTAACCAGTAACCATTAAACCTCTGAATATAGCACGAAATACATGAAAAAAAATTTAAAAATGGAGAAATAGGAGTTTGTAGTGTCATCTCCCTCAAGCAAACCAGAAATTGAGGGAAAAAAAATTTAAATGGCCTGATCTCTCAATCATGTCATGAAGAAGTATCAATCAGTATTTATTTACTCATTAGTTATAATTTAATAATTATTTTCTCACGTTTGAGCTAGATATTATACGTTAAGAAAAAAAGACACTGGTATTTTTGTAATTTCACTCTTTCCCATAGCAGGCCTTTGACTTGTTGGGCCTTGTAAGGCTTGATAGAGTGCTGGGCCCACAAGTATTTGGGCTTGGAATATAAATAGGCC
The DNA here is from genome assembly GCA_037672795.1 of Lagerstroemia speciosa. Lineage (NCBI taxonomy): Eukaryota > Viridiplantae > Streptophyta > Magnoliopsida > Myrtales > Lythraceae > Lagerstroemia > Lagerstroemia speciosa. Next base: position 5,272,935 of record CM075304.1, on the reverse strand, counting down.
CAGCCCATTTAATATCAGCTTCGGCCCATCATTGTCCATCCTTCTCCTTCTCCCTCTGTCTGATCCGGACAATCTCCTCGGTCGCTTGAAGTTGAAACGCAATCTTATCCTCGTTGTTTCTTCTTCAACGGTAGGGAGACTAGAGCTCAGCCGACGGCTGTCAATGGCGATGGCTTGCGGGTGCAATGCTGTGGAAGCTCGGTGGAACATGGCGTCTCTGAGGTCGGCTCTGCCTCCGGTCTCCGTGCCTCCCGCCACTTCCGTCCGCTTCTCCGTCGCTAAATCATCAACCCTCTCTTCTGTCCGAAAGCCTCTGCTGCTCGAGGGATCATTCACTGGCTTATGCCCTGCGAACCCTCTCCTGTCGCTCGGACTCTCGAGTACGTCTCAGTGCTTTCTCTTGCTCTCTGATTCATCCAGTCTCTTGTTCTTTGAAGCCGCCATTCATTAATTTGATAAGATTGCTTGGTAGCTGAAGGAGGAACATGCACTCCGGGAATGACCTGATGCAAAATTGAGATATTCCTCGTAATTTAGCAGAAACCTGTTAATATAAATGCACGAGAGACTGTTACGAGGTCGACGGAAAAATTGAAGTTGGTGGAAAACACGATCTCTGTAAGCTAAACTTGAAACTTCCCTCTTCAAGATGATGTTTTGGGTGATGGTATTTGAAGCTAATCAAAGTGACGAGTCTTCACGTAATCTGGTGATCGCATTGCTTATTTGACTTCCAGCTTGTTATGAATTTGATGCATCAACGCACCATTCAGTCTCTCTTTTAAACCGGAAATCGTCAAGTCTTGATGCACTCGTCAAGCATAATCACGACTTCCTAAGACTGTGGAAGTCCATAAGCAGCCCAATTCTTGTTCAGTGAGATGTCTGATTTCCTCTCTGTCCTCTGGGAGATTCCTCCAGCAATAGTCGTTTCATTTCTAAAACTGTATCCAACCATATTCCTGCTCTATAAGACTGATGAATGAAGACTACACTGATCTCATAATGCTGGCGTTATTCCTCCGATGAATCTGCTTCCTGGACTTCTGATGAAAGATCTGCTTAAAGCAGGCCGACCACTCTAACCAATAAATTTCTGTATTCTCAAGATTCTTATTGAAAATGGAGCTATTTATTTGCTTTTTGTTTATTTTTATTGAAATCAGGAACTTTATATTTATCCAACATTGTCCGAGCAAAGTTTGAAGCTTCTGCTATTGTCGTGATTATCCATTGGAGACTGAATTTCTATCTTGTACAAATAGATATTAATAATCGTTATTCAGTTTAAGATAAAAGTGTTGAAGCCGAAAAATCTCTACAGTACGGTTCCCCTAGAAGAAAGGCATAAAAAGCACCCATTCATGCTGTTCTTATAAGTTTGCCATAGGTGCTTTTCAGTAACCTGGTGGATCTTGGGGAGGAGAGGGATCTTATGGGGTTGGTTCAGGGACACTTCCATGTCTTTCCACATCCATGGGTTTCAACACATCGGAAACTCTCCTGCACAGTGGGATCAAATATTTCACATGAACAACATGTCTTTTAACCTGGTTGCTGGTTGAAACTCCTACACCTAGTAACTGGCAAAAAATCTTGTGGTAAATATATGATGGTCTCTTGACTTAGATCTGTTCATGTGTTGTGTTATTAAATTGTTCATTACTTCAACTTTAACCTCCATTGCATTTTTTAGAACCTGTCATCAGACTCTTCTCATTACCAAGGGAGTTACATTGACATTGTCATATTATCATTGTTTTCCTGTCTTTGCTGATATGTACATTGGTTCCTTCAGGCATGAAGAGTTTTGAGCATAATTTTACCATCATCGATAATGGCTCTCGTGTTTTCGCAATGAGGCATGGGCGGAAGGTGCCAAAGCTCAACAGGCCTCCTGACCAGAGACGGGCACTGCTTCGTGGTCTTACCACTCAGCTTCTTAAACATGGTCGGATCAAGACTACACGAGCAAGGGCAAGCGCTGTAAGGAAGTATGTCGATAAGATGATCACATTGGCCAAGGATGGGTCTCTCCACAAGAGAAGGCAAGCCCTCGGTTTCATATATGAAAAGCAGATTGTCCATGCTCTGTTTGCTGAAGTCCAGGACAGGTATGGGGAGAGAAATGGTGGGTATACCAGAATCATCAGAACCCTGCCAAGAAGAGGGGATAATGCACCTATGGCATACATTGAGCTTGTCTAGGTATTAATTTTCCTTGGGGATATAAGCTTGTTGTTTTGAAGTCCATGCTTGTACTATTTTGTTTCTTTGATAATGCTAAACAAGTCCTCTGGATTTGGGCAAGTAATGTCATGTTTATCTCTGTATTTTTTGGAACATTTTATGTTTGCTTCGATTTCAAGTCCCTACAAGCAATCTCATATTGCACCTTCTGGTACCTTCTCCAGGCTTGCATACTCTCAATCCTAAAATTGTAGAGAATAGTGTCCAAACTTGGATTTATTTTAATTCAATTGGACATTTATAATCCGTAAATTCTTCTGATCATTGACAACTGGGGGGTTCCCTGAATTAGATTAGACATAAATAGTTGATCTCTGCTTCTGAACGGCCTAACAATTTTGTTTTTCTACTGAAAAAAGTTGCATGTTTATTATTCTTGTGACCAGTGCTTGGAAATCTAATAAAATGATGCTCTTGTGCTTAGCACATGGATCTGTGTGTTTGATAATGCAATAAATTGGATCTACTATCTCTTTGTTCAAGGGAAAATGAAATGAACATCATTTCTGCAGTTCTCCTTACATTGCAGGCAAGTTCATAAACTTGGTTCGCCCCTCCTCTTCTTTTAGCCATGGGCATGTTATTACTAGCACTGCAGCACATTTGGTACACTTTTAGATCCATCAGCATTTATAGCAGTTAAAAATGGAATTATTTTCAAATTAGGAAAAAAATGAAAATCAGCTGATATTGACAGGATGCACTTCATAGATATTCCATCATGTTGTGGTTTCTCCCTCGTCTGAATTTAAACTAGTGAAATGGTTCACACATGGTCGTGGAGAAAATGGTGCGTACGACAGGGAGTAGGCAAGTATGGTGGACACTGCTGCTTAGTTGACGTATATTGACCGAGATTTTTCATGAGCATAACTTTTAAGAATTTCATCATGTGGGGCATCCCTTGCTTTTAAGTCAGAAACAGTTGTGCACTCCGAATTTGATATTTTGGTTCTTTGCCTTTTACTTTTGTTGTGCTTGTAGGTCTTTATGTTTGAATTATCATGAGAAACTTGTCCAGGCTGAACAATCTGTTGCAGAGGGTGTTCTCATCCTTCTGTTAAATGTCTCTGCTAAATATTGAATGAGAAGTATCCATGCTAATCATGTTTGGTACGTAATGACCTGAATTCTCATGGACCAGCCTTCTAGTTGCACCACGATGTTGACTCTATGGTCTTTGTTTGACTCTTCTTAACTTTCTTCTCGTCTTTGCGGGCGGTACATTTACACATGTCCTTCATTATTCTCCTGGATCCGTGCCTGATTCATCTTCTATTTTGTCAGCGCGTGGAAGATGAGGTTCTTATCTCACTCTAGGACAGTAGATTTGAGTTGTCAATATTACTTTTTGTATGCAGGATCTTGAGGCCTTCCTGGCCCCATTTACATGGAGGTCAAAATTTTCACCTTTTTTTTTCCCGAGATTTCAGCAGGCCACGTGTTAGTCAAGATAGACGATTGCTGCCGATCCCACCATGATGGACAAGGTTCCTGCAGCGTCCAACAATAGCGAGTCGATCAGTGTGAAGGGGTTCTCCATAGGCGGCCTCAGCAGTAATTTCCCCATGCCAGGTATTCAGACAAAGCTTCTTTGACCCATAGGTGTCGTGCAATTTGTGATTCTCTTAGAATCGTTTGACGTCTGATAACCGCTCGAGGTGGGTTGCATTATCTTCGATTCTCTGGTGACAAGTTGTCCTTGTCCTGCTTTTCATTTATTCTCATTCTCATTTATTTGCTGTTTGCTGGAATAGCCTTTACATGGTCCACTTGTTACGCAAGTTTTGGCGCCGTTGCATTTTCACCCATTCATTCCTTTTCTTTATGCCAAGTACCGGTAGTCCTATGAAAATCGTGTACTAGATCAAACCGCCTTTTGGTTCTTCTTACTGTGTTCCTCTTTTCGTATCTTATATGCCGTACTCGGCTCACCCAAGAGTTTGGTGATCAGTGTGTGAATTGGTATGAAAAAGGAAGCATCTTTCTAGGTAGTGGTTTAGGATCTGAGTGCTTAGTGGTGTCTTTTTACAATGGAGGCGAGCTTGAGATGCTGATTCCCTGACCATAGCTGGAGGACAAGCTGGAATCAGACACTGCATCCGGTCCACCGGTTCGGTTTTTCAATTCGATGGGGACCAAACAATCAGTCGAATTAGAACCATCAGATTCAGAACTGTGGAAGGCGATCTTGTCGTGCAAGGTCGGCAACGGCTAGCTAACTCGGTGTCGACGTGTCAGGATGGCTAGTGGATCAATACTTCTCTTTTATGCTCCGACGTCGAATCATTGCCCTGGCACTTCGAGCAAATGCGAAATCATCGTGCTAACCGAGATGTGGTGTCCATAGGGCTTGAAGACATTGCTCCTGATCGAAATCGAAATTATAATATTCGATGCAGGGACCCGCATCGTTCGTGGGAAACACAAGTTACATTTTAAAGGTGAGTTTGAGGATTTGAATTCTTGAAACACAAGCAGGCATTTCTTGACTTGCTAAGTTGACCAATTGTTATGGAGAATCTTGTCCCACTATTTGGAGAGAATGACATATCCGTCCAATCAGAATTCGACATTTGTTAAGGTTTCCACATTCCTTTAAATTTTTTCGAATTGGGTAATTGTAATTATTACAGAATATATCCGATGCACTAGAGGTGGAAAATAATATTACTTAGGAACCTCGACAGCTGACGTGGTTTTCCAGTTGGAATTTTTGTACACTCGCCTGCACAGAATAAATTCCGAGGATTTATGTCCACCTTCTGTACTAAAATTAACGACGACGGTCGAATCAAAACTTCGGGGGAGGGAATTCCACTCGCACATATTCGAAAAACTTTGTGAAATTATATCTTAGGTGCCGACAATAAAGAGGACCTGGACAGAATTATTAATTAGTTAAGCGGCCAAGCATTATTAAATGTTTGAATTAAATTGATCGATTCACGAACAACTTAACTCTCAATTTTTTAAAATTTTCACCTTAGAAGATTACAATAAAACGAGATTCCCGCATTATCATCTGGCGTATTTTAGCTAATCTCTTCCATAACTAATTCACCAATTATTAAATTTGAGATAATAATAATAATAATAATAATAACAACAACAACAATAAACTGCAATTCAACTCATTTAATTTAATTAGATGGTCAAGGTCTCCCGCACTCTGGATTGGGAGTGGCCCCGGGCAATGAGTGAGCACCAATTATTCACAGTAAATACTTAATTTTTAAATGTCAACTGTTCTGCCGCGTAAAATATTCTCATATTAGAGTTGGGATTAATTGTTTTATATTTATTACTCATTCACGGTGAATATATAAAAAAAGCCTTCAGTAGAGATATCGTATGACGTTGGTGATGCTGATATGATATATTCGTCCAATCAGAACTTAACATATAATTAACAATTATATTATTAAATTTTAAAAAAAATCTTTAAAAATATAAAAAAATCCTAATAAATAGTGAATCATAATTGAAAAGATATATAAATGGTAAAAAAATTATTTAAAAACCCCTAATAAATGATAGATTATAATTAGAAAAATATATAAATAGTGAATCATATTAGACGGATATACTACATCAGCATCGCTTACGTAATATGACTGCTCCATTGACTTGGTATATCCGTCCAATTATAATTCACTATTTATCTATTTGTCTTATTAGAATTCACTATTTACTAGATTTTTTTAATATTTTTACAATTTATATATTATTTTCAATTATGATTCACTTTTTTTGGGGCATTTTATTTTTTATAATTTTTTTTATAATTTAATAACCGTAACTATATAATTATTAATTACATGTCAAGTTCTAATTAGATTGATATACAGCGTCAGCATTTCTTACATGATATAACCGCTCCACTGAAAACTTTCTCTCATTGAAGGCTTCCTCGCGAATGTATAAGAGTTAATTAAAATTAATAAAAATAAAACTAAAGTGAAAAACATGACACAGAGGATTGGGGGTTTTTTTAATAGGGCAGTAGATAACATATAAAATCCTAAGCATAATATAAATATCTGAGGGTGGAGGGAGGTGACAGGTGTCCTTTCTTGCCACCACAAATAGTTCCTCACCCACAGGATCACTGACATATTATAATTCTGGTAAATGAGGATATTATATTAAAGCTTCTGTTCCATTCTTCTGTTCTCTTTGTAATTAATAATTATATATTTTTATTTATATTTTATTTCACGTAAGCTTTGACGTGTCAACATGCCTGCCATAGATAGAGATAAGTTCTGGCCCACCGTTTCTTTTCGTTAAATAAAATTTCACGTTCGACTATTATAAATAGATCTGGTCGAGGTCCAAATCAGATCAGTCACTGCCCATTGAATTTGTGAATTATAGATTAATTTTATAGGAAGCTTTTATATGGATATCTATATGTATATATTTATAATTAGGAGAAAAGACCCTTTTAGTCATCGGTCTTTCGTGTTTTTACCCTTCTCGTTCTAAATGTTTAATTTTTTTAATTGCATCCTAAATCTTTTGAATATTTACCATTTTAGTCCTATCGTTATTTTTTTATCAAAAAAATTCCATTCCAAAAAAGAATATTATATTAAAAAATCATCTTTTAACAAAAATATTTTTTAAAAAAAGCATATTTCGTTCTTGGTTAAAAAACATTAGTTATTAGCATGTGTCACTTTTAGAAGAATAACTCATTTTTCTCTGAATGAGTCACTATTTTATGACAATAATAACAATTAGTCAATTTTAAATCGAGAATATGTCTTAATTTTAAAAGAGATATGACCATCAATAAGACCTTACCGATACTTTTTATTTTCATTTTCCCCTTATTTCTTTATTTTTAAAAAAAAATTTGTTGAGAATAATTTTTCGATAAAATATTCTTTTTTGAATGGAAAAAGTAAAAGACTAAAGTGACAAAAACTTAAAATGTAAAGGACCTGCATGATAAAAATAAAGATTTATAATGAAAACGATAAGAGTATGAAAGTTTGAGGACTAAAAGTATCATTTACTCTTATAATTATTGCTCTTCTAATTATCATTGTCGCCATTGCTTCAAAATATTATCTCCCGCTCCATCGCCCACCAGCCATCACTTTCGTGTTCTTCGGGGACTACTAAGTCTTCCCTGCCTTAGCTTCATGTACACAATTACAATTCATCTCATCGCACTGCCTCGCAATTTGTTTAAGCTATCGCGACGCGACATAACGCTACGATGTTTCACCGCACGAATCGGTTTTTTGCCGGTTCTACAAAGAATAGTGCTCGGATGGAGATCCAAGTGCGGTCTGACATTGATGTGGTCAGGTGAGATTGAAGGGCTTTGTCGTTTAAGAAAACTTAGCCTCCTAAATGAGACATGTTGCAGTTTTATTTGAAACGGTCGAGTTTTTTTTCCCAATTTCTTGTATCTCATTTTAAATAAATATAGAAAGAAATAAGGGTACACTTTTCTAAAAAATGATTATATGATACGTGTAAGGATTACTCAGTGGCTCGAGGCCAAGCAAATTAAGAATGTCAACAAAATTAGTGGATGTGAATTACTTGAATTTTTAATGAAATTATATTTTAGAAAGTAAATTATACATGCTTAGGACTTCCCCCATTATTTTTTTTATTTGCACTACACGGTCGAATCGCACATTGAGGCTAATTTGCGGTCTAGCAGGGATTCCTGAAAAAATTCTCGTCGACCTTTCCAACCTAGAAATCGATCATGGGATCACGTATTTAAAGGCCAAGTGAGGGAACTACTCGGCCAACCACGAGAACTCCCCGCATTTTCACCGATAAAAGGAGAAGCAATAGAGGAGACCGAGATGGAGTAAATATTCATTATATAATATATAACGAGCGATTTACATAAAATTCCTTTACGATTTCGACACTACAAAATTTTTATAAATTTTAAAAATTAATTTTATATATGTGTATTAAGATTTAAAATATAATTTATACAATAAATTTATTATGTATTAGTCGTGGAATATTTTACACCGACAGAGATCTGTAAGAGGAGGGATGTCGATGTCGGGCGATGGAGGGCAGGCCCGTTCCACACGTTGGGCATGTGGACTTTTTCTAAGTCCGAAAGTTTTCAGTCACTAGCTCCGCCAGCTAAGTACAGGAAAATTCAACAAATTCTAATCTATTCAAAAGTTAATAATTAAAATTCTTCTCACCGTTAATATTTTTTTTAATTTATCAAACTCGAGTCTTACGCCTTTTTTGAGAAAAAATGTGAAATTATTTTAACTAATCTGTATTGGTTAAGACTATAAATCTTTATTAAACCATCTCGATCATCTCACGCCGATCGATCCGTCAAGAATAAAACTCATTCGATAATAGATTTTTTTACGCTCATAAGTGTTCGAATCCGGTGCCATGTTTAATAAGAAAAAATATCCAATATCTCAATCGTGGCACTATTATCTGATATTTTATAGCCTCGTATAGTGCGCCTCTTTATTCCCCTTTGATTCCTAAACCCGTACCATTCTCCAACCCATCTCTCACAAGGAGAGAATACCGTACGATCTCAACTCACTATTTATCTCTAAATCTTATTAATAAATATTTAACACATCACTATTAATTACTATATAACTTTTTTTTATTTATTTAAAATATTTATTTTTAAATTATATTACTTATGTATCAAATATTTATTGATTATATTTGCCACATCATCCGTGTAATAGGCTCCTTTAAGGAATTTTCTCGCACTATATATACATGTAGAGAGAGAGGGCATTGAGTTCGCTCAAGTTTATCAACCAACTTGCCCTCTTAACCCTTTCTTCCCTCTCTCCCTGCCACGGAAAGTGGGACGGACATATACTAGCTAGGTAGGTCGAGGCTAGACCGGTTCACGGTAATGACAAAGGTTCACCCGAATGCCGCACTTGCCCTTACCGCTCCCCCAGCAGCGGCCAGGTCCTTCTCCGGGCCGGGGAACGAGGGCTCTGAGGTGCTGACCGTGTGGAGAAAGTCGCTCCTTCTCAACTGCAACGGGTTCACCGTGTTCGACTCCAAAGGCAACCTCGTCTTTAGGGTCGATCGCTATGCTACGGGCAACAGGGGCGAAGTCGTCCTCATGAACGCCTGCGGTCGGCCTCTTCTCACCATCCGTAGTAAGGTATGCATAGATCGATCGTATATTTGATACAGTAAATGTGACAAATTACCGTCATGACCTCGAGACTGAATATTTTATCTGTGATTGGCGGAGCAGAGATTGAGCCTGGGAGACAACTGGCAAGTCTTCGACGGGGAGACCGCCGCCAAGCCCCGGTTCACGGCGAGGAAGCAGTCGAACCTCCTCAACAGAAAGTGCCTGGCCCAGGTGAGCTGCGGATCCGGATCCCCGTCGTTCACGTCGTCGTCGCCGCCTTCTTCCTCTTCTTCGTGGAGGAGCGGGGTCAGGAGCCAGCTGGCGTACGAGATCGAGGGGTCGTACGGGCAGAGGAGCTGCGCCATCTACGACGGTAAGCGCCGGCTGGCTGCGGAGATCGGTCGGAAGGAATCCGTGGGGAGCGACGTCTTCCGCCTGGTGGTGCAGCGGGAGATGATCGACACGGAGGTGGCGATGGCTCTAGTCATCCTCCTCGATCAGATGTTCGGATCCTCTAGACGCTTCTCCGCCTAGCGAGCTCATCCATCTTCGCCGGGAACCAGCCAAACTCCTTTTTTTTTTCATATCAGTAAATGGAAATGCATTAATGTACCGTTGTAGTCATCCTTATAAAATACAAATTATCAGTCCGTAAACTTATACCACACTGACACTGCGAGGGGCTAATATATTACATGTTCGACTAATCCAATTGACGGAACCAATCAAACTCTTTCTGCAGAGAAAATAGTAGCCTAATAGAAATGTGTGGATCGCCGTTCGACGATCCCGACAACCGCCGCCGGCTCCGCCGGGTTTTCTACAACTATTATATTTTCCGCACGGACCCAACAATTTTTTTGTTTTGTTTTTCTGGCTTTTTTTTAATTTGGAAATTGTCGGGCGCTTGGTTTTTTCCTTTTTTAATAAAAAAATCAGGCACTGGAGTGGGGATGTATATAAGTTGTGTGCTCCTTTTTATTTTTCTTTCAATTTTTTTCTGCCTTTTTTTTTCTTTTTACTGGGTTGGAAACAGAGTGATGTATTATTATTGCCGTCTCATAATTAAAAAAAAAGGAAAAATTAAGAGTGAAATCAAGGTAACATTTGGTCACCTATTAATTAATAATTATAGTCATCCAATTAATGCTAAAAATCAATTCTTCCGATCCAGCTGTATAACTGATCACGAACTCTCCTTTTTTTTAATGTCTCGAGCTCCGTTATTTTACATAGATTTTATATGAGATCAATTCAATCTCAAGAAAAATGTATAAAATAACTCCTTTATTTATATATTTGGGAAAGCAACTAAATAAGAAATTTATGAATAATACATGATTAAATATTATAAAATCTTAAAGATATCAGTGGACTTAATTTATATTTACAATTTTATTTTAAAATATTTCGTTCCCTAATCTAGTGAAATGTCATGTATAACACGTAAAGGAGCATTCAGTGCAGCGAGATGCACATCTCACGTTCCATTACTCGGATGTCCGAGTATCTGATCGAGCTTGACTGTAACGCATGACTTCTTGATTCAATCAACGTAGGATCACAAAACATGAGAGTTTTTCCTTTTTATTGGGTCGATCCGGATCAAACTGAATTAGTTGGACTTCTAAATACCAGTGATACACGTTAAAAAATTATAACAGGGTGTGACCTTGTCTGACTCTGACCGAGGGTTGGTACCATTGTATTTCCGAACGACAAATAATAAAAATGGAATTATAAGACAGATAATCATTAAAAAAAAGTTCAGGAATTTCAATAAATAAAGAGGAAATAAACAAAAGGTTTCGAAATTAATTAAGGCACGTGCTTTGCGGGGAGCCAATGGCGGCTCCTGTACGTAGTTGTCTCATGACCGCGTGGTTAATAAAGGTGCGAGAAATAGAAAAATAAAAAACTAATGAAACATAAAGGCTCTTGAATTATTCTTTTTGCGAACATGTATTGTTGAGATATACATTTCGCATTAGAAAAATAATGAGTTGAAACTTGATTTATAAGAGAGCGGATACCACTATCTTATCAGTTTAAATTTTTGTGATGGATATGAGACAAATCTCTTGTGGATCGTGTGTAAAATTTAATATGTGTATATATACATTATACATTATACATGTACACGTTTCTAAGAGTTCCATTTTTGCACATGTTATTGGTTCCTCGGTCATTGAGCCCTGCAGTGTTTGAGACTTGAGAGTCAGCGGTCAACTGCATTATGTGTTTGTATCTGTATGTATAAAAAAAAAGTGATAGTGTATTGATATGAGTTGGTTAAGATGATAACATCCGTTTCTTTTAAGTAAAATTTTAAGTTCGACTCTTATTTGAGAAAATTCATGTTGAGAGAGTTTTACATTCTTACTGTACCGATCTGATTCGAACCTGAATTAGTCGGCACGAATTAGATTTCTCTTGTGATATACGTCGAAAAAAGGCGATAGTGTTGCAGAACGCGTCCGGCCGGTTTCATGGGTCCTACGTGATGGACGGTGGCTCTATCCAATGGGTCGGGACCATTCAATTCCTTCAGTCTTCGTCCTAGTCATTGTGTCCCCACGATAAAATTCCAAGCACTACCCACATCAGATGGTCCGATATTAACTTCCCGTCTTTCTTGACGGAATCGGTACTTTTGAGTTCTGCAATAAACACAATCGATCATGCATAAAAATGCAAAATTTATTAGGAACAAAATTTAGAAAAAATATCGTTATTAATCAAGCAGAGTGGTCAAATTTTGATTGAGATAGGTCGAGGACCAGCCTCTGAGATCTGTTCGTAGATCCATGGCCTCGTGAGGACAGGTGTAACAGATGGGTGGTGGTACTCTCAATGAGCTGAGCAGAGCTGAGCCGATCTGAGGTCAGGTGCAAGGAAAAAAAAAACCATTTCCATTTTTTAAAGAAAAAATCTTGTACTCTCCCCCATCTATGTCTCTCTGTTGCTACATTGACGGTCGTACGATCAACGGTGGACTGCTGCAATTAGCGTTTGATCGAGCTCCGAACTCCGTTAATTAACTACATCGTCAAGTTGGTACAGTAATTCTCTCACTAAACTTCTAAATAGGTTTGATTCCAGGATAGGGGTCGACGGGAATTGTTTGTTTAGTCTCTATAATATGCCGACTTTGATAAATTTGATCGGCTCCGGGTCCCTAAAATCCGGTATACTGGCATGCTCCAGTACGATGGTGGGCTGAAGCTTCCAAGCCATTACCTGGTCTCTCCTCCTGAGATAGAGAGGACATCTGGTGAATATCTCGTTCACCATGGTGTACAAACAGTCACACATTTGCTTGCAGGTCAGCCAAAACCAACACTGAATGTGGTTAACTTGATTTTTCTGGTCTCACTTACTACTGATTTTCAACTGTAACTTTCATATTAGTTCTTCTGCAATGGAATCAGTTTAATACATTTGTTTGAGCATTTGGTTCAGCTAGATCGGCAAGTACATGTAATATTTGTCATGAACAAAACAGAGTTAAAATCTGGCATCTATTATGGCACTCCTCTCAAGTCCTGTGGCTTGTCATGCTATGATCTTCCGATAAGTGATGGGCCTTCAGTCAATTATTGTGTTGTTACTAATTTTGTCTTGCCCCTATCTGCATGTTGATGTCTATCCTCTTATATTCTCTTTTCAGTGAAACTTTCAAGATTGGTTATGTCACGTTCTTCCGGAATGGCAATCGCTCGGGTTACTTTAACCCTGAAATGGAGGAGTATGTTGAGATTCCAAAGTGATGTTGGAAATTACATTCAATGTCCAACCAAAGATGAAGGCAATTGAGATAGCTGAGAAAGCAGGTGATGCCATCCTTAGTAGAAATTTTGACCAGGTAATATATGGATCCAACATGTAATTTCACGGTACTGGAAACATCTCCGTTCCAATATTTCTGGTTGCCTGTTGTCAGCTTTCAATAGCTCAATACTTCTGTTGGTAGAGATTGTTTTGACTATATACTGCTATTCATGGATACAATAGGTAAGAGTAAACCTACCAAATGGTGACATGGTGGGGCATACTGGAGATATTGAGGCAACACTTGTAGCATGCAAAGCTGCTGATGATGCTGTCAAGGTAAAATATCCTCATCCTCCTCAACTTTGGAAGAAGTTATAGTCTCATTGACTGAAACAGATGATCCTTGATGCAGTAGATCTAGTTGGTGGAATTTATGTTGTCACAGCCGATCACAGGAATGCGGAGGACATGGTGAAGGGGAATAAGTCAGGACAGCCTCTACTTGACAAAAGTGGCAACATTCAGATCCACACTTCCCACACTCTTCAACCAGTAAGTCCAATCCCTTTCCCATAAGCAAAATACATCCTTAATGAAAAGGAATTTTTTGCCAGTAATAATTATGGGTGTAAGATACAGTGAAGAGAAAACCTGCATGAGTGCATTCAGTTCCCTTGCTGCACACGTAGTTTGGTCGAAACACAACGGTATCACATGAAGCACCGTGTTACATTAGAATTTGTTATCTGTGGTGGGTAACTGTTCCAGTTTATTTGTTGAAAGTGAATGCATTCATTACATTATAATCCATCACTCTGTTCTATTTTTGTAGGGTTCCACTATGCAGAACAATAGCAATGTCACCTCTTTTGCAGGTTCCAATTGCAATTGGCAGCCCTGGGCTTGCTCGTGGTGTTAGATTCCGCAACGATGTGCCCGATGATGGGCTTGCAAATGTAGCTGCCACTGTGATGAACCTCCAAGGGTTTCGAAGCTCCTAGTGGTTAAGAGCCGACCCTCATCGAAGTAGTTGATTGAGAGATCTCAATGGAGCATGGAGAGACACCTACTGCCTAAATTTTGGATCGACCTAGGCACCTCAGAACAGGCGACATTACATCGCTTATCTTTTTTTTTTTTTTGCTCGATAGTAATGAGGATGTATTCATTACTTAAAAACGAGTACATAGGGAAAATGCTCAAGAAATAGAAAATTACACGATCAGATTACAATGGAGGTATCCTCCGGGACTAACTATAAAGGAAGATATATGTGAAACACATCAGGAAAAACTACAGTACAGTCATAGCTAGTCAGCCGGCCACCAAAGTTCCGATCACAACCTCCTGTCGGTCTACATGGACCTCGGTAAAAACCGAGTTGGGAGGGTCCTCAAGCCATTAATCCATGTAGATCTCAGTCTTCTTGTGCAGAGATGTGACAATCTCCGCACAAGAGCAAAACAGGTGGGTGGCTTGAGCCGTACTCGGGCGTTCGGCTCCTCCACGGGTTTCGTTCGGCTCAGATCTGGTGGTGGGTGAAGGCTGGATGTGGGAGGCGCCGGTGGGTGTGGCCGAATCTGGCTGAGGCATGGCCGGATCTGATGAAGGCAGAGGCGGAAGCGTAGGCCGGGGCGGTGGCGGTGGCGGAGGCGTGGGCGGGGCGGGGGCGGATCTGGAAGAGGTGGGGGCATGGCCGGTGGCGGAGGCGTAGGCAGGGGCGGATCTGGCAGGGGTGGGGGCGGGGACGGAGGCGTGGGCGGTGGCGGAGGCGTGGGCGGGGCGGATCTGGCGGGGACGTGCGTGGAGAAGACAGATCTGGAGCCGATCTAGCTGCTCACGGAGCTGCTGTGACGTGGAGGCGAGGATTAACGCACGGATTCCGCAGAAAAGGGGGAGAGGAGACGACGAACCGCCGGGAAAACGAAAGAGGACGAACGAGCCGTCCGGGCAAAAGCCACCGACATCGCTTATCAAAAACTACAATTTATGAGCCGGTTAATAAGCGAAAACTTTTTTTGCTTGCCCCAGCGGTTCAGTTGATTGTGTTTGTTTCTATACGACTTATTCGGTTAGAGACTCTGGATCGATGGCTCATTTTGCTTCACTCTCACTGGTCTCTCGAGTTTTAGCACGTACCTACGGTTTCCCTTTATTGCGGGTAGAGTTTCAATTTTGAAACTTCTTTGAACATGTCTGATGAAGTGAGGAAGCCCAGGCACTTGCCATAGAAACTGACATGAGATCGTTGACTTACTAACTTGACCTTAATTGTTGATAATCATGTTTGACACTTCTGAAAATGCGTCTATAGCTGTTTAATTGTGTCATCACTCTCGGAAAATGCCCACCTGAGCTACCGAACAAGTCGTAGTAGCCAGTCTTTTTGCTCGATGAATGAGTTTTAACAAATGGGGAGCAGCTTCATGCCTGGGAATAACTTTGATTAGAAAATCATGGAATACTCGCATTTAATCCCCGTGGGAGCTCGGCCTGAATGTTAGCAGACGGGAGATATTACAGTGGCCGCAAAGGAATATGCCGATATTTACGGGGCAGAAGAATAAATAATTTTAAAATCATAAGAGAGCCTTTGGCTACTTCCCTCTCGAACTGACACGTGGCGGTCTCAGTTCAAAATTCAAATGGCGATGAGGCGCCATACGCGCCTCGTGGACCACCGTCTCCCCCATTTCCTTTGATCACTAGACCTAAGGGTTCTCCTTCACTCTGCATCCATCCGATTCCGATCGATCGATAGAGAGAGAGAGAGAGAGAGAGAGAGAGAGAGAGAGAGAGAGAGAGAGAGAGAGATGGAGAAGTACGAGAAGCTGGAGAAGGTAGGGGAGGGCACGTATGGCAAGGTCTACAAGGCGAAGGACAGGGTCACTGGGCAGCTCGTGGCCCTCAAGAAGACCCGCCTCGAGATGGACGAGGAGGGCGTACCTCCGACGGCGCTTCGGGAGGTCTCACTCCTCCAGATGTTGTCACAGTCCCTCTACGTGGTCCGCCTCCTCTGCGTTGAGCATGTCGACGGCAGCCACAAGAAGGATGGAGACGGCGGTGGGAAACCCAGTCTGTATCTGGTTTTTGAGTACCTCGACACGGATCTGAAAAAATACATCGATTCCCATCGGAAGGGGCCGAACCCTCGGCCTCTCCCTCCCTCCCTTGTGCAGAGCTTCCTTTACCAGCTATGCAAGGGCGTGGCTCACTGTCACAGCCACGGTGTGCTCCACCGAGATCTGAAGCCGCAGAACCTGCTAGTTGACAAGGAGAAGGGGATCCTGAAGATTGCAGACTTAGGACTTGGGCGCGCCTTCACAGTTCCTATCAAGAGCTATACACATGAGGTGTCAAATTTTTGCATCCCCACTGTATCTATGGAATAAGTTAGTGAGGAAATGATGGTGGTGATTACGGTGATTGCTGTGGGTGCAGATCGTCACTCTCTGGTACCGAGCCCCAGAAGTACTGTTGGGATCAACTCACTACTCCACAGGCGTGGATATGTGGTCTGTTGGTTGCATCTTTGGTAATAATACACTAGGCACTTCTGGGTTGTGTTGATTTCCGAAAAATTCCCGCTTTGCAAAAATGTCATCCTGATTATATTGGATGATAGATACCATAAATTTCATAAAAAAATATCAGCTTTCTACTTGAATCTGATTTTATTGGATGATAGATTCGCATTTTGGTTGCAGCTGAGATGGTGAGAAGACAAGCTCTGTTTCCTGGAGACTCCGAGTTTCAACAGCTGCTTCACATATTCAGGTACTTTTTAGTGGTTTTGGCTGCTTGGCCATGGTATGAACAGATCTTCATCATCCGAATTCCTGCAGTGTAAATTCTGCGCTGATTGCAGAGTCCTGATATGCATTTAATTGGGGATTATTTGGACTGGCTCTGGTTACTTGGATTGTTAGCTTAGTGGATACTTAGCTTTGGTAGGTTGGGAGGTGCTAAATGGAGATATACAACAACAAAACTGCAGTGATAGCGTTCAATTACATTGTCAAATGTTTTCTTGTGCTTCTAAACACAATCTTTTCATCCTTAGTTGTTCTAGGCATACTGTGCTGTGGAACTTCACCTTAGTTTTAATTTATCAATGATTTTAGTATAAAATGCATGAACTTTTTATCTTTTGCAAGGTTGCTGGGAACACCAACTGAGAAGCAGTGGCCTGAAGTTACCCATCTTCGGGATTGGCATGTTTACCCACACTGGGAGCCTCAGAACTTGGCGCGTGCTGTCCCATCCCTCGGACCTGATGGTGTGGACCTTTTAGCGGTAACCACCTCATATCCCCATGGCAATTCTACTTTAGTCCATACTGTATGATAGGGAGTAGAGGTCACCATTCTGCTATAGTCATTCAAAATGTGGTCTTCCTATTCATCTGGAATTAGTTGTTGTTATGGCACTGAAGAAATCAACGGACTCTGGGAATCGTAGCTGAGTTAGAATAGGTGCTGCGAATCATATTCATTGGTTGAAACTGGTAAAACTATGAATTACTTCCGTCAACATTTTCAGTTTTATGAGCTACCAATTTATTTACTTGTCTCATTTTGGTTCTGTCGGCTTTGAAAATGCAGGGTCCACTAGTTGAGTTGTTTTACTACTTAATGTCCATCATATGTTTTTTTTTGCCTTTCCCAATGATGCAGAAAATGCTGAAATACGATCCTGCTGAAAGGATATCCGCCAAGGCAGCACTTGACCATCCGTATTTTGATAGCCTCGACAAGTCACAATACTAGGAAACCAAGTATCATCTACACTGAATATCATCACCCAGGGAGATTTGTGTTGTTTTTTTGCGTACCATGATGTGATAATATTCCCGGCTAGGGAATTCTACCTTTGCTAAATGATTTCTTCCAGCTTAATGACTTCAATGTGGTGCCCCGTTGATGCTTCAAAATGCAACAACGTTAAAAAAGAATGTCTCTTCTTCAACTGCGATTAACTACAATACCAGAAAGTAATCTGTATGATCATTTGATGCAAGTCTCTGAGTCTGTACATGGTATATACTTCATGCTTTCCTTGCTATATATAGGTGTTCTTGCTGCCAATTAACCCGATAATAAGTTGATTACAAATTTGAAAAGTGATCAGACTTCCAAAATGAATTGATTTTTCAGAGGTTTATGGCCGTCCCAGCTTTACTTAGTATTCAGTCTCACCTTTGTTTCTTTGGCTATCGTGTCCTTTTTATTCAGCTGCATAAGATACCCTTGAACCAACTCCCTGTGGCATGATAGCTAAAGAAACATGGATGAGCATGATCGAGGACATTCTTGTGCAGTCAATCAAAGAAGATGAGAAATGCTTGTCGATTGTCATCTGCTATTGGTGTAGAATTGCCAATCGTGGTCTGTCACGATAACTTAATCGCACACCTCATCTATTTAGTCTATAAGTTCTTTGATGGTTGGCCATCACCCAACATCTTCCCATGAACAAGCTAGCCTGAAACTGAAAAAACAGATTGAGACTGGTTGAACTTGAGCACATCCTGATCTAGGCTGATCTCTCGCTGGAAACACAAGCCTATCGGTAACAGGTTCAAGTGCACCAGTGGCTCAGTCTGCTATGTGCAAGGATTCCATAAACAAGGGTACGTTTTTTGGATGGCCATCTCTTAGTCAAAGGGAATGGAATCCCTCAAGTAGCAAACATTGAAGAAAGGTGGATTTGCAGCAACAGTTCTGCGATTGCAATCATTCAATCCCATCTCCCCTGAATCATGATGACAGCGAAAACCACAGAAAATCGATCGAGAATTTCTCCCACTGTTTGTATCACAAAAATGATAATAAAATGACAGAGAAATGGTGTAAATTGCAACCAACAGGATATTCAAGTAAGTAGACACAATCACCGGGCACCTTGTTTTAATTCAAACACCAGAAAATCCATCAGCCAACTGTAAATATATACATAAGAGTGCAACTTCAGAAGGAAAAGATTATTATCATCAGTTAGAAGACATTCAGTAATGGAACTACACAAGGACTGTGCATGATGTAAGAATTTCGGGTCAGAAGACTCGAAACATGATAATCATACCATTGGTCAGCGCAGGCGAGACTCACCTCTGCAGATCACAAATGTCAGAATCAGAACTGAAGCTTTCTGCATAATCTCAAGTCTATATTCCTGGACTCGGCTGCAGCCCTCACAGGTGCTCCTGGGCAAGTCTCAGCGATACCATTAAGCTTCGGGCCGAAACTGGAAGTCTTACAGTCTTCATCAGTCCATTCTACAGTCGACTCCACAAGAATGTCCTCAATCCTGCTCTCCAAAATGGTCTCCAAGAGATTCTTGTACATCAGCTCCACAATCTCCTCATCCGACATACAGGTCTCATCCCCTTCGATGGATCTCTTCTCCAGCTCTTCAGCTGAGGATCCAAAGTTGAGGCGGCGAGCGACGCTGGCTCTCCATTCATCAAGTCGTTTCCTGTACTGTGGGGCCTGAAGCAGGTTGTCGGAGCCAGGTGCAAATGGATCGAAAACATCTTCCTTAGGCGTGTGGGGGCTCTCGCAATCACCACTGACATCCTTCGCAGAATCCAGTTGGTCCGACTTGTTGGAAAGCGTAACTGGGGACTTAAGATCTGCTAAAGGATCTCTATTGTCCCCACTGGTATCGGGAGTGATGGGCCCCAGAGAAGACCTCTCTTTGCCGATTATGGAAGTTTCAGAGATAAGGACATCTTTGGCATTAATAGGACTTAAGCAATCAGAGCAGCCCTTAACCTTATCCGAACAAATGAGTACTTCACATTTTTCAGGGAGACCCATAACTTCTCGAGGATAAATAAAATCGAAAATAAAAACAGTTAATCTGTCAAAAGCAAAAGACATCATGATCAGCATCACATGATAATATCAGAAGGTCCCTCCTTTCAGCACCCCGAATTTAATCAGCCGAAAGAGTTGAATACAAATATTGGAACGCAGAAGACATGGATAAGCGAAAAAGAAAATCTTTTTCTTTCTATTGAGATCAAAAGAAACGTATACCCAAAAAAAAAAAACCGAAACAAGAAGACTAGAAACACCCGGAAGGAATTGAGATTACAAGCAAATGAGAAGTAGGGAAAGGAACAGATTTGACAATTAATCAAGCAGCACGTACCGCAAAACCGAATATTGAGCGGAAGAAGAGAGACCTAATGGCTGCCTAATCAATGGAGATGAGAGTACCTTAACCTGAAGGCCAAAGCTTGCTGCCGAGCGGAGTGGGGTAGAGAGGGGGAGAGAGCGCGAGAGCGAGAGCGAAAGCGCGGGGGGTGTGTGGGAAGGAGGGAGACAACGGCAGAAAAGCAGGCCTTTTTAGGGATTTCACTACCAAGTCTCCAAATTTGATTCGTGCGCTCACAGAAGAGAGCTGGCGCCCGGCAATGAACCTCTAACAGGTAATAGTGGGCTTCACTGGGTTGGGCCCAAGACTCATTGTTGGGCCTAACTTTAATTTATGGGCCTGCTCAGGCCCACATAAATTAGCCACATCCCAGCTTTTGAGGCTGTCGTAGCTTAGCGTTTGGTCGCATGAATTGCCATTCCATTTTGTAATAGTAGAACGGGAGCTTCAACGGTCCTCGATCTGATCTTCCATATGTCTAAGTCGATGAAGATCGGCGTAAAGTGGATATCTCGCGACGACTTTTAAGTTGGTCTAACATATAAAGAGTAGAATGTTAAAAATCGACTTTTAAGTTGGTCTCACAACAAGAGTTCAGATTGGCTCTTGGGCAAATCTACTCTCATCAATGTGCATCTTCTGCAGTGAGGAAACAGAGTCTACAGAACACCTTTTTTTTCAGCTGCAGAGACACTCGCATGATACGGAGGGCAATCCTACTTCATCTACGCATTCTGCCAGGGTCGGCCCCCTGGAACACTGAGCTTCATCGAGCCATTTTGGGAAGTAGGGGGTGCAATCTAGACTTTGTTATTTTTCGATCACCATGACTAGGTATATTTATTTTGTATATGGGTTGAGAGAAATGAAAGAATTTTCAAGAACACTCATATAAGTCTCTCTCCTTAGTAGTTGAAAAGATTTTGTGTATTATTAGATGTAAAAGTGATCTCCCTTTCTAATTTTGAATCTAGACTGCAGAATAGTAAACTAGTGAGATTACTAGACAATCCAGTCTAAATGTAATATTTACAACTTTTGATTAATTAATGGAAATTGCAGAATTGACCAAAAAAAAAAAAACCTTTGTTGATTGCTGTTCCCTTCTATGTTCTGTCATTTCTCGGTCCGGTCGTTGGAAAAACAGGAGAGAGTTCGTTAAAGACGTGGCTTGAATTTGAATAGGCTTCCTCCGATCGCATCCATTTACTAATTAAATTATTATTTTTCTGTAAATAATTTAATTGTTAATTAAAAAATCCAATCATTATTGTTAACTCTTTCGGGGCGGAAGCAATATAAAAGTTACATTCCCGTTCCGTGCTCGTGCGGTGGCGGTAAAAAGGCTCTCCCGGCGGTTCCGGCTGCGGTTAGGGCCTAGGTTCTCGTCCGGTCCTCCGCTACTATCTCATCCGCTCCCACGTTCAGGCGACACGATGGCGAGATCGTCGACCTTTCAAGGAGGAGATCCTTTAACTGCCTCACGAAGACACCTTTTCCTCATTCGACGTCCTCGACCTCCTCCTCCCTCAGGGCTCAGGCTATCAGGGCTTCCGCTGCACACCGCGCATCATCGCTCTCGTCCGCATACGAAGACTCTGCTTTTGCGCGCAGAGACAGGAATGGCGAAACCTTTAGATCCAAGGTTCGCCTCTTTCTGTTCCTCAGCGCGCGCGCGCGCGCGCACATATATTTAATTTCTCCGGCGTAGATAATCCGGACTTCGTCTACTGCTGCATGTACACTTGACGTTTAATCCTTCCCGCGTCAGTCGCCATCATCATTTAGTTTTGTGTTTGCTCGACATCACGTGATTTGAAAATGAAGATCAGGATCCTGCTGGAGACAGTTAAAGACATAATTTTGACCCTTCAATTCATATAAAGCCATACAGTTGATTCTAGTTTATCCCATTTCATAATTTTATCTGCTCCAAATCCTGGATGAAATGTGCTAGACTCTGACTAATATCCACCCATTGATTAAATTTTTTATTGAACAATTGAGGATTTATTCTCCATTTTACTTCTTCAATGGAAATGATTCCATGTCCGAACTGTAGAGCTTTGCTGCATATGGTGGGGATTCGTAGCTGATAGTGGGTCCAAATCTGGGTGTTGGGGTGTTTTGGCCCGCAAAGCTAAGGATATTCTTGAGGAAGAAAATGAATCCCAACAGTTCGAAAACCCAATTGGAATGAAGCAGCAGATGTATAACAGCCCTCAAGATGCACGGGTGAAACTCACTTCCTTAGCAGGAGATAGATGAGAGTCCAGATAACTTTGCTATTAGTTCAATAGCATCAAACATGTTCTCAGTTAAATAACAACTATGCACCTTATACTTCCCGAATTTCAACCATCTGCTGTTTTTGTTGCAACAACCTTATCCATTATCAGGGAGCTTACGTAGAGTGGATAATCCTACAATCAGGAAGGGCTTGGACAGGATCACATCTTCCCTTAATCAGATAGGAGATACCTTTGAAAAAGCATTTGAGGTATGGCTAAAATGCTTTGGCTAGCTAGTACCCTTGACATATTTTTCTACATGGTCTTCCTTTTGTGAAGAAAGCTTTTACCATCCACATTACCCTGCCAATATTCCTCTTGCATTTAGTTTCCAATTTGCTACAGTGATCAGGCGATCAGGCTATTATTTTTGCTGTTCTTAAGCTTTGCTTTGGCAAGTCTCTCCAGATGCTTGTCCATATATTACCAGGGCTGATGCTATGTTGCGCTGATGGTGCAGTAGAATTTTGCTGAAGGAATTGGATGTAGCAGACGATCTGTCTATTCCTCTTGAAATCTAAATTTGTCACAATATCTTAATTTCATTCCAGCAGGAAAGTTGTACCATTGTGGAAAATAAGACTTAAGACATCATCCACGAAACACGCAAATTGCAGATCAGAAGAAAAGCGAATTCAGAAGCTCAAAATAACAACTGCAGTGTGAACAGCTCTCGGCAACCTCTGCAATTGCAGGACCAAGCCAACCATGAAAATCAACTCAAGGCATCTCGCGACGTAAGGTGGCAACTATGTTGTGTTTAACTGAATGAGACCACACTTGGTTGCCAAAGCTAATCCTTGAAATGAACAAGGGAAATATTGTAGGCTTGCTCTGTAACTAAAATATCGTGCCCCTTGATATGATTTTTATTTAGCAAATTTCTAATTGAAGCATCAAGCTTAGGTATATAAAGTTACCAATATTATTATCATGAGACGACTGGACATCGGTACTCTTCTGCGATTACTATTTTGATGATGAAGATGATCGAGCGATGGTATTTTGAGTCTCAGGTTGCAATGGCTACAGCTGCCAAAGCCAAATTACTTCTATGTGAGCTGAAAACCGTTAAAGCGGACTTGGATTTTGCTAAGTTGCAATGCTCTCAGCTCGAAGACGAAAATAAAATCCTTAGAGAAGGCAAGGAGAAGGGAGGAAATGCAGAAGATGATGACTTGGTACTTCCTCAATTTCTTCTTTGTTATTTTCTCAATTCTACAAATGCGTCTTATGTCAAGTGGCATTAGATTTTTTCTTTTCATCATGTTTCTTCAAAGTGTTCCACCTAACTCTCGGTTGCAAGTTGATTGAAGAACACATCATGGAGCACACATTCAGTCTACTTCTTTTGGGTGAAAAAAATATCTACTGGATACGGCTTCAACTCGAGACATTTCTTGCTGAGAAGGCTCGACTGGCTCACGAGAATGAAACTTATGCCTGGGAGAAACGGTTCTTGAGGGAAATAGTTGAGTATCACCAACTCACGATGCAGGATGTGATCTACCCAGATGAGGGAACTGAAGAGGTGACCGAAGTCTATCCCATTCCTTCAGTCTCAAGTATTCTCTCCATGTCACCGTCTTCACCCAAATCCCCACCGTCACCCGTCATACTCCCCGCCTGTTCTAGGTGGTCTCCGAAAAGGGGGATGGTAAGCATCCTGGAGGATGAGAACAATGAAGTTGAGGGAAACACGGCCCTGGTGAACTCGGATTCCTCAATGAAGAAGGAAGAAGATCAGAGAGGGCAATCAGGATCATGTGCCAAGGTCTGATCCTTTCTTTTCCTCAATCACATTCAAGGATTTGCAAGGTCTGATTCTTTTGTTTTCCATCTTCCTTTTCACTCACTGTTTCTTTTTCTTTTTTCCTAAAGAGGAAAGAGGGTTCAATTTTGGGTTTCACAAAAAAGTTTGCCTGGATTGCTATTCTTTTTTGTTATTATCTGGGTTTGTCTTTGAGTTATTAGCAAATCTTCAGTTGTATTCTTTGTGCTGTGGCTTCTTTGAAGCTATGATTACTGTAACATGCTTCTTGACGTTGAATTGAATATATAGTAAAACAAGCTCTAAGGTTCTTCTCCCCATACTCCCTGTGCACTCGAATAAGACCGGTCATTCTTGTTCCTGCACATCTCTGTTTTGCAGATTATCTTAAGCTAATATTATCTTCATCATCTGCCTCTTATATATGAGTGGAAGCATATAGTGAAACAAGTCCTATGATTTTTGTCCTGCCATATTTATCATGCATTAAAGTAGACCATCATTGTCGTAACTTTGATCTGAACAGATGATCCTTGTGGACAATCTAAACTAAACGACTTGGGCTACTATATTATGGAAAGATCACTTACCACTACTGGAAAAGACATCTCGAGATCATTCTCCATCAATGGCATTGGCAGGATTTAATTTCTGTATTTCAATCAAGGAAATTTTTGTCTGGTTAATGTAAGTGCACTGAATTACACAGCTACTGTACACGATTTCCCTCATATGCCTTTTACTGTTGCACTGCAGTCAATTTACTTCTCGTCAGGGAAGGCGTTTGCTGGCACCTAACAAAGGTCCAGTGTAAGAAGACTGCCTTTTGAACACTGACCCAACAGAAACCCAAGCTGTCCATAGTCTCTGGCCATTCCTGTGTTACCCGAGCCGTGGAAAAGCTCAGCAGATATGTCTGGCCTGGCGTAGTAGGTGGAAGCACATACCGTTTAGCCTGAGCATTTTGGATGCCCAGTACATCCCACTTAGAAACCTACCTATCTTTTGCAATTGGAAAGTGCCCGCTTCAGCATGCTGAACCACCACCCCTCCTCAGTTCTCAGATATAATTACATATAACACATGCTTTTAGTAGAAAATTGCAAGGTACTTATTAGTGATGCAAAACAGAGTCAACGCACAGTGCAGCTCATTTCCGGGAATCTGCAGGTTGTAGTCAGTCCAACACACAGAAATGGGAATAAACCCTTTTTTTTTTATGGCCATTTTACTTGTCATTATGTTTCTTATCTTTTTTGGGGGCTTCAATCTCATGTATTAACAAAATATACTTTTTTTTTCATTACGCAGTATCTCGGACAAGTCGAAGCACACATTGAGGCTAATCTGCGATCGGGCCGGGATTCCTAAAAAATTTCCATCAACCCTCCCATTCCAGGATCACCCATCTGGGACCTAGCGAAGAATCACTACATCAACTTCAGGTCGGTATTGATAAAATGTCGTTTTAGACCAATTGAGGTGTTTTAAGCATCTTTTTCTTAAGTGGAGTTTCATATTTCAAGAGTATAGTGAAGAAAATTCATAATTAGAAAAGATTTCTTCCATTAATGAATTGAATACAAT
Source organism: Lagerstroemia speciosa (assembly GCA_037672795.1). Taxonomy (NCBI): domain Eukaryota; kingdom Viridiplantae; phylum Streptophyta; class Magnoliopsida; order Myrtales; family Lythraceae; genus Lagerstroemia; species Lagerstroemia speciosa. The sequence goes on along the minus strand of CM075304.1, from coordinate 5,246,960 downwards.
TCAAACCCGTGTTGATCGGATTTGGAATTCGTTCATTCTAGGTATGTGAGAAGTGGCACTTATGATTATTATTATTACTACTTAAATTTAAATGTGAAATAATTTGGTGGAGTTAATATAATAATCTCTAAAAATAATATGGAATTTATTTTTATAATCCCTGAATTTCATAGAAAAAGGCAAAATTCTGTGCTCGCTTTCCATCAACTGTGGCACACCAACAAATGTCTTCTTCTTCTTCTCCCCCTCTCTCCACACACTCCCCTCTCCTTGCTCTACTGACCACCACCATCTCAACAGCTGAAAGCTTATCTATCCCCCTCTCTTCGCTCTCTGAGAGATCTCCCAATGCAATTTCAGCTTCTCTCCCAGTCCCTCCCTCTCTCTGTTCTCAGTAAACCTAGAGTTCTGTGGTTGTAGAGCATAAAGCCTGCGACTTTATGTCTCAATTATTGCGGTTCTTCCCACCCAACCTTTTTAGTACGATCAATCAATCCCTCCTTGATTGTCAAAATCCTCTGTGCCCTCGTCATCGATTGGATCCCCCTTTCTCTCTTCTCGATCACGATTTGTAGCATTTGCCGCAGCAGCATTCCCGGGGCTTCTCTTCCTCTGCTGCTTTGTCAAGCTCGCTTTCATGGCAACCTCCTCCTCTCCGCTGTGAAATAATTGACTGGTCGGTGACTCTGAGCAGTTGGGTCTCCTCCTCCAGTCTCGAGAAACCCTATGCAATCAATGGCACTCGCCGTTCGCCGTTCTTGGGCATTCCGCTGAATCCCTGCCCCCTCTACAAGAAATCAGGTATCTTGAGGGAAATTTGCAGGTTTATTCATATTGTCGAGGGTTGGTTTCTTGTGGGTCAGTTCGGATTGCTGGAGGAATTAGGCATATTAAATGCTGGACGTAACTGGCCCGCAATGCTCATCATTGATCGGTAATCCCACTCGATGAAGGTCATTAATGCTCTTGACCGTTCGAAGCAGAAAAATTTGAATCGGCATTGCCTTAATCATTTTGCACGTATTATGCCCAATAATGTTCCGAGCTCTGCATTAACTTTTGCCGAATAATTCCGAGGTTTCGGGGTTTCCCCTACTGAATCACTTTTTGAAAAAGCCGTTCAGGGAAGCTTTCTATATCAAGGATTTCATCGAAAGGGGAGGAGCGATTGGGTCTTGTCTCTCGCGCAGTTGCCACCGTTACGGGGATATATCCCCATTAACTGGGGCACCACTCTTTCTGTTTGTGGTTTAGCCCAGCAAGCTATTGCTGTGTGGGTTTTACAAGAATCTGTTGTTTGTGCCAGCACGGTGGTGATGGTGATATATGCTCCGAAGGTTACCCTTTTAAGGGAATAGGCTGAAACAACGTAGTTGTCAAATTGTCTTTGCGGGTCTTTCTAAGGGGAATTCTTGGGGCAGTAGGAGAGCAGCAAGGAGAATCGAGATTGCTGCTGGCCCTTAGTATCCAGAGCATCGATGGGGCTTCTGATTCGGTGTGTCTCGATGCTTCTCCTGTCACTCTCCTTGTTTGAGATGCCCTTCACCGGATCAGCCCAGAATGGTGGGACTTTGAGTGCTGCACGTGCCCTCGATGCAGTTCTCCAAGACTATGCTTTCAGGGCCTTTGTTCGTCCGAGGACTGGAATCCCCTATGAGGGGACCGTACCTTCGAACTTGACCGGGATCAAGATCTCAGCAATGAGGCTTCGCAGAGGGAGTTTGAAAGCCAGAGGTGTCAGCAGTTACAAGGAGTTTGAAATCCCAAAAGGAGTCATTCAGACCCCCTATGTGAAGAGGCTTGTTTTGGTGTACCAGAACTTGGGCAACTTTTCTGAGGTTTACTATCCATTGCCTGGTTACACCTATATAACCCCAGTCCTGGGCCTCCTCGCTTACAATGCGTCAGACCTCTCAGCCACGAACCTGCCTGAATTGAATATCACGGCATCTCGGGATCCTATAATGATCAATTTCTCAAACCTGATCCAGGCCCCCTCAGGTTCAACTCCAACGTGTGTATGGGTCAATCTACAGGGTTTGGTGAATTTGAGCAACATGACATCAGGAAACAAATGCTCAACAACCCAACAGGGACATTTTTCCGTTGTGGTCAGGTCAGTTGGTGGAAAGGGGAAGTCCAGGAAAGTATGGATAATTGTTGGGTCTGTGGTGGGCGGATTATTGCTGTTGATTTTGTTGGCAATCCTTGCTCTGTGGGCAAGGAAGCAGCGGCAAAAGAGGATGATCTCTAGAATGGAGAGGGCAGCAGATGCTGGGGAAGCCCTAACTACAACTTCTATAGGGGACACCAGAGCCCCGATAGCTCTCGGAACTCGAACACAGCCAGTCCTCGAGCATGATTACGTGCCATGAATCACAAATTCTGTACAATCTTCCTCAAATTCCAGGTCCTCTGTGAAGCTCTTCTTCTTCCTCTTTCCTTTTTTGACCAAAGCACCTCTTTTAATGGTGACTATGTTGCTCTTCATTCTTCGATTCTTGTGTAGGATTATTATTTAAATCTCCATAGAACAAGTCCTAGGATTTAATCTTCTTCTTCTCTGCCTTGCAGACCAAATTGGTATTGTTATTCCATGAATTTGTGTTCCATCCATGGACAAAGAATAAAGGTTAAATGTTCCTCACTGCACCAGCCTCTCTAAATGCTGTATGTTGTATTGGGCATTCATGTGCTGATCATTACTTGCAAGTACTAACAAATTACCATCTCCAGAGCCTACACAATTATGTTTATTCCATGAGCATTACTCTCCCAGAATGGCCATAGCAAAAGGGCTGAGAAGAGCAGTCTTGTGTCTTGAGTTTTTGATAATCAGTGTGAGAAAATGAGCTTTCTGTTCATACATATAAATATGATATATGCCTTGTACAGACATCAGCATGGCATCAACATGGGAGATATTTGCAGCCACGCTATTGTTTGCCTCCCATGGAGGCATTAACTTCTCTTGTTTGCTCTATTGGATTGCTCCCCACTCCTTGTCTTGCTTGACCCCCACATTAATGTTTTCTGCCCCCCCTATCATCCCACTTCGTCCTTGTCCTGCATCTCACCCGTTGTCCTTCTTGTGTTAAACAATCGAAAGGCTTGCCGATCAGCTGTTTTATTAGCGTTGGGCGAAGGAGACCTGGGATTGGGTGGAGCTTGCCGTCAAATCTCAGCATATTCGTGCTAACAGTTAGATCTACCAATATGACAATGTTTTGTTGATTCACTCTCTTCCAAGCAATCATTTTCCATTGTCGGTGGATAGGATTTTCCTTGCATGTCATTGTCACTCTTTTCCCACAGTATGCCACACTTGTTGCTCTCGTCAAATGTCATTTTCCAGGCTAAGCACCGTTCCCTTGTTTCCCCCATCAGGAGACATGTGGTGCAGGCATATTGCATTGCCGACAACACCGACGGAGGAACAAGATCGAATTTAGAAGTTCTAATCAAGCAGATGAAATTCAGTGAAGAGTTGAAGGACGGATTTCAAAAGGTAAAATAAGATTATTTACCAAAAAATATGGACAAAGTGAGTAAAATTTATATAAAACTTTACAACCTTTTTCGAGTTCAGGAGATGAGACCTGTGCCCCTAAATCCGAGTTAAGAGGCAGTTTTGATACAGTATTCATATAAATATTTTGTCATGGACCTATTTTTACACATTAGTTTTTTTGAAGGGTATTCTACCCAAAGCTCCCTTAAATCGAACTCTGCCCAGGAATGAGAATGTCATGGAACGTATAATACCCGGGTAAATCAAGCCCCAGATGTGTTCGTCAAGTATATCTAATGTGTTCGTCAAGTATATCTAATGCATCAGCAATTTTAAAATGGAATCGTTCTTTTTGATTGATGTCATTCTGCGCATAACAAATAACAAAGGGCCAAAGGGAAGTCGAGAAAATACGGGTATAAAGAAAAGAACTTACAACACTGACAGATATGGCCAATCACCAACAGTGTCAATGGCAAAAGAATCGTCGATCTTAGCGGCAATTTCACCAAGCAGCATCTCAAAAATGTCAGATTTGACCCCAGCGGCGGGGGGCCATTATTCCTTCACACGAGTCCTCCAGCAAACCATCCTGCACAGAGAACAGATACATAGCATGAGTTCATTCTAAAACAAAGCAGGGGATCACCTTACAGCTGCAAAAAACATGACCACTCTCCATTTTGCAAATGGGTTTACTTGGGTTTTTCTTGATAGAGATGTCGTGTCTTGCATGTAAGAAGAAATGCCTTGAACACTATGTAACTCGCATGGAGTTCTAGATCATATAAAGGAGACCAACACAGGGGAAGTGAGACTTGCGAGTATGTTCTATTCGGAGTTCTCAGGAGAAGTAGGACAGAAAAGGAAAAGAATACTGAGAAAACTATTTTCTTTGGCACCTAGTGCATAACCAGAAGAAACAAGATCTTCTAATAGTCAAGGTCCTCTTCTTAGGTGATGTGATGTACTGAAGAGTCTGATCATGGTGAATTAAAGACAATGAATGATGCATAATCCATGTTTGATCCACATGTAAGGTCAACCTCATAAAATATCCGATGAAAACTGAAGTCGATTCTCAAGGTTTGGTTGAGTGAATCTGCCACAGAACAACCAACACCCCAGGAAAAAAAATAGCTCTTTGTATGCTATAACTGGTGCAAGATGCTAAGACTGACAAGAATCAGACATCCGACATCTGCAGGGCAATTGCTTGCTTCCTATCAAAGTTCTTCAAAAACATTTCCTGAAACCTCTTTGCCGGCTTCGCAGATCATGTGCAATGAAGTCCAAAAATGAGCACTATATAGGGGACAACCTACGAGGTCTGCATTGGCCCTAGACTTTTAATGAGAATACAAGCTAGGAAGCAGCTCGAAGACAGCAGCTGCTCAGTTTGATAACTACGAAGACTTGTTCTAATTGGAAGAAAGAAGCAACGCATTCAAAATCCTCACAAGTTTGACATATTGGCGGGTTGGACATGACAATTATACTAGAGTTAACAAAAGATCCAGCAAAAAATTTGAAAAACAGCAAAAATTAGAATCTCTAGATTGTAAATCCAAAAAATTGAACTACAAGAAACCGTTTAATTAAGAAGGGAAACGCGGCAATTGGGTGGCAGGAGAGGGAGGGTTACCTGAGGAATGACTTAGATGGGATCTAACAGGAATGCGGAGAGGAAGCCGAGGTGAGTTCCGTGAGCTTCTTGTCCCTACGTTCCATGGCCACGTCCCACATGTCATTTCCTATGTGCTTAGGCTGCCCATATGATCCGTTCATCCCAAGTCAAGAAATTGATGATAGCAGATGAATAATAGTAAGGAGAAATTCCAGATAGAGAGGGAGGAGCGAGCAGATTACCCGGCCATGGGCGGCTTTGTGGATGAAGTACTGAGCGTTCCCCATTATGCAGAGCATCCCGGCAATGATCCCCAGCGGAAGTGCCGCTTCTAACCACACTAACGCCATTCCCTCTCTCTCGATCTATCCTGTTTCTTCTTCTTCCCCTGCTTCTCAGTCGCTCGCAGTCGCAGGTGCAGCAGCAATGCTGTTGATGCTTTTTACTGGAGAGAGAGAGAGAGAGAGAGAGAGAGAGAGAGAGAGAGAGAGAGGGGTCGGCCTGGCTCAAAATTTCCATTGCAGGCCCAGCCCAAGACGAGCCTGGGTGTCTGGTCCTCTTTCTGAGCCTTCGAGTTTTACTTTTTTATCTCCAGGGAAAGACAGCGTTGTGGGATTCCATCTCGCTCCCGTGCCACAGGATCAAGGTAGGATGTGGAGGTCTGGTTCTTCGAATGCGTCTGGGGTCATCGGCCTTGAGCATCGTCCCGGTCCTTGATGCAGAATCTGAAGACTGAGAATCTGAAAATTTACTGTTTCTATAATTCTTCTTGTTTTATATTTTGCCTCTAACAGCTGAGTGAGTGTAACCGATCAAAGGAAGGTTAGCTGCTACTTGCGAAGCTTATTGAAACATCAGAAATTATACTAACACGGCAAAGCTTTATTAAACCCATTTTAATCCCCAAACAAGCAGTTTGAAACAGTAGGCCAAGAACAGTGTACACTTGAAACAGATCTCTATTTGTTTGAGTTCCGTGTTCAGATCTATGTATGAAACTTGAAGATACTGTCGGTTTTGACATTTTTATCCCTATACGTAGATTACCCTAAGAAACCTTGCATAGATTAATTGTTGGATCTCTGATAAACGTTGCTCGATTGAATTGAGTTCCCGATAGAACCCGACCCGACTCAATGGAAGAAAGTTTTGAAAATTAAGGAACTGCTAGGGAATTTGGCCCGAATTTTTCCTTCAAAATTCAAATTCGTTCAGTACCGAATTTATTGATAATTTGATATAAACAAGTACACATTTTCAGCATTCAGAATTTCAGACGGTTTTTATTCTTTTATTATTATTGTTGCTGCCGCTCGAAAGGTTAATTAGATGGTTGTTTTTTCGGGGATATAATTAGACGGTTATTATTCATAAAGAGCCGAATTTCGGATAACTATAAAAGGACGCCATCAGCAATCGCGTGAAGGATAAGCTACAGGCAACAACTAACCGCCCACCCCTCTCCTCCCTTCGTGCTTCATTCTCTCCCTCCCGGAGCGGTTACTGGTTAGCTCTCTCTCTCTCTCTCTCTCTCTCTCTCGCTCTCTCGCTCTGCGACAATGCCTTCCCTCCGGCATCTCCTACGGCGCCTTAACTTCCTTCGCCGGCCGGCGGCCTCCATCGCCTATCGTCCACGCGACATCTCTTCTCTAGTCTCCTGTCTCTTCCGTCGAGAGAGAGAATCTCCGCCCCGCCTTACTGCGGTCTTGGTCAGGATCTCTCAGATCTCGGATTTCTCTAGCAATTTGATCTCTTGGCTTATTCTGATGTTTCTGAAATGATGAATGTTTAAATCCTTGGCTGCGTGATTGGGGCAGACTTCTACTCTAGATTTCTTGTTACTTCAGAGGAAGAAATGGCGATGACCATGAAATGGCTTCGAGGGCGAGTATGGGAATGAAAACAAGCAATTGACGATTTATTTATGCAGGGCTTCTCTCTACATCTCAATCTCCCGTCTCGTCGTCTTGAAGAAGCTTATCTCTCCCCGCATTCTCGCATCCCTCGCTCCCGCCGGCCGCTCGTGATTGCTGCTTAGTTGAGTGGAAGTAGAGGTGAGAGTTCTCATTTTAGAATTTATTATTTGTAGATCACTTTTTCTGATAGATGAGTCTATTGATTTGCAATTGTCGGCAAATGCTCCGACCAAGAGAGATGCTGGTTTCTGACATCAAAGATTTGTGGGGCACCCCTTGCCATAGTGCTTATGATTGCTAGGGTTTTTTGGCCTCTCTGCGGAGAAATAAAGTGTATAAAGTTTAAGCGAACTTTCTCCCTTAGTTACTGGTGGAGACTCCCGAACTTCATATATAGGTTCTATTTGGTTTCCTATCCACGCAATTTTCTGGATACTTGCATAGTGGTTGTTCGGAACCAGAAATGGTTATGGCGCTGCTTAATACTTTTATTAGCAAATTAATCATTCCTTTCTTGGTCAACTTTTTAATTGAAAAGGTGGGTACGGTGTTTTCGTCATAAGTTGGATAACATATTGCAGCCAATAAATCGTTCTTGGTAAAACTGGTCGTTCTTGTTGAATCGGTGCAGCATCTCATTTTGATCTAGAAAATAATTTAGAACTTTCTGCTTTGCGCTGAGTTTTTGTCTACATTGTATGTTTTCAATCTGAAAGCTGCATTAGCTGAGACAGAGGCCATTGTCTGAAAGGTGTTGCATAAATGAAGTAGGGAAAGTATGAACAACGGTGAGGAAAGGTGTCTGAAGGGGGAAGCTGAGGAGGATGATGATGAAGATGATTTGGATGGGGAAGGCCGTGAGGCTTGGGAATGAACCTATGCTGATGAGAAGTCTCTTCAATAGGATGAGTCTGGTTTAATCCGTCCAATGATAATGGGATCCTCTACCATTCGCAGTACTGCAGAAGACTTTGCTCTCTTCCTTCCACTGCAACTGCTTCTCGAATCCAAAAGGGTCTTATTCGATATCTTTACATAGTTATAGACCTTTCCAAGGTAAGAAAACTGTTTATTCTGCTCTATGCCTAAATTATGAATGCTTCAATATACTTGGCTTGCATTTTTGCTATATCTTCAATAAACTTCTGATTTCTTTCAGACACATTTCATTAACTGTGGATAATGTTGAAATGTTACGTCCAAAGAATCTAGCTTCTTGGCAAGCGTCTACCCTTAACTGACCTTTTCTTTCTCCTTAGAAACATCTCTCTTCCAGAACAGGGTGGCTACAATATACTGAGTAACATTAATTTTTGTGTGGCATGTGATATAGATCTCTCAAGCGATTGCACTGATGCATGCACTTCTATTTTTCGGGATTTGAAATCTTTGTACATTGAAATTCTCAAGGCTGTCTGTTCAACTTGACATTGTTTCAGTTGGCTTTGCAACCTAACTTTGGTGAGGCATTATTCAGTAAATGTATCCCATGCTTTGAGCATTAGTAGCTCCAGAATCCTCACAATGCTGCTGCTAATCATGCGTACAGGCTGCAGCAGAGATGGACTTTAAACAAAGTGGAATGGCTGTAGTTGCAAAACATGTTGAGGCTTTTATCATAGAGTTCTTTGATCAGAATCCTCTCGGTCAAATCAGTCTGGTAACCATAAAAGATGGAGTTGCTCATAGTTTGACTGTTCTTGGTGGAAGCCCTGAATCCCACATCAAAGCCTTGATGGGTAAGTTGGAGTGCTCTGGTGATTCCTCATTGCAGATTGCTTTAGAACTTGGTCATGGCTATCTGACTCAAATCCTATCATATGGTCATCGGGAAGTTTTAATTTCAAAATCGGCTCTTAGTACTTGTGGTCCTGGAGACATAATGAACACCATTCAGAAATGTAAGAATTAGAAAAATAAGGTGTTTTGTGATTGGCCTGTCCCCTGAAATCTTTATATGCAATACATTTGCCAAGAAACTGGAGGCCTCTACTCTATTGCGTTGGATGAGGTGAGCCAAAACCTATTTCTGCTCTCAGATGTTCTTGGTTGTGCCTGCGGTATCTTTTTTCAATAATAATGGTTTATAATTCATATTTTCTGGAAAGAATAGAATTGATCTAGGAGGAGAAGGTTGTCTGATTTAGGCAAATACTGTAATAGGATATAGTTAGTTGACTCAGATTCAAATGGCTAATGATACAGTTGCAGTCCCTTTATTGTTAAGGTGTAGTATGTCACTCTTACTTTTTATAGAGATGAATAATAAACCATCATAATCCTGGCAGTCCATTTCAAAGACTTAATACTGAAGCATGCACCCCCTCCTCCAACTATAGCTGAATTTGCAATTGCTAATTTTAATCAAGATAGGCTTCCCACAAAGAGCAGTAGAAAAATGTTATATCGAGTTGTGTATGTCATAAAGAGACCAAGGGTGGAGGATACACTTGTCCGAGGTGCAAGGCAAGAGTGTGAACCCCCTACTGCCATTTGATGATGCGTCTCCCATACAACACAAGCTACCAAAGTCTTAATTTGGTTGCTGACAAAGTCTTTTGAGTTCTGGTAAGTATCACACAATTCAATTCATATCTAACCTGTCTTTTTGTTGATTCATTTTATCTTGTCGACCGAGTAGTATTCTATGATTTTAGTCTTCATGAATCTAGTTACTAAAGCTGTAGGAAGGAAAAGGACTTTTTATTAATGCAGGTGATATGAGTGAGTTAATACAGTAAAGTGTTCTGGTAATAGTTTTGACTCCACTAATGAATTCAGAAACTGTAAATTCTCAGTTTATCGCATTGCATGTTTCTCAGTCTTAAGTTGAGGAGTTAGTTTCGTGAAGTTGCATCCTGCCTTTCAATGTGCCCACATTATCAACGATGTGTTTGTGCCCATGCCACAAATGATTAACGAATAAACCTATGCGTGCTGTTGTTTCAAGTCTTTATCTAAAGCATATCTTACTCATGGCATGGTGATGAATGTTTCTACAGTCAGCTCTTGCTGATAAAGCCTTTTCTTTGGGCTAGTGCTTTATCTTTTGCCTGATAACTTTTCACAATAGAAGGACCCAGATTATATGGACTTATATTCAATTATGTTTGACGCTGCTGATTCAGTCTCTTCTACATACATAATGAATCTCAGGACCATTAAAGGGAACACTGTAGAGTGATCTCTGATTGCAGACAAGATGCTTTTATATTTTTTCCATTTCAACCATTGTCTTCCATCTCTACCATTTATTTGCTTTGCTTTATTGTCACGTGACTGTGCTACTTGTGATGCATGAAGTAGAGCTAGCCTCTCTGTTATCTGTCCTAAACGCAGACGATTCTTCTGCTTTGACTGTGATATTTATATTCATGAGAGCCTCTGCCCGGGCTGTGAGAGCTTGACGCATTCTAAATCTGACAGCACGGTGGAAGAATCATAGCTCACGTTGGATTCAGAAGTATTCGAGTCTTGAAGGAAAGGTATGCTTATGGCTCGCGCCTTTTGTCGGCACCTTATGTCTGATTGACTGTATAAGTTGCAGGTCTTGGCTTGCTAGCGATCATATCATCGGTGCTCTCGCTATTCTCCGGTGAATTGCAATTCGGCACTTTTATTTTGTTTCTCTTGTTTGATAAGTTTATCAATATGCATCGATTCATAGGCTACTGGAGAGTGGAGACCGAGCGGGTTACGAACGTTGCTGAGTAATTTCATGATCATCTTGTCTAGAAATCTAGATAAAGTTGTGGGCCTAGTAAGAGGCCTATCAAGCTGAATACGTCCGAATTCACGCTTAATAATGGCTGGGTTGATCCCCATGTAAGGAACGCCGGCATACGATATTGGGCATTATTGAACTGTGAAACTGAACCCATGGGCCTTTATTGCCCTATAGCCTATCGGGGACCCAAGAAGAGATGGCAACGAGAGGAGGCGGGACAGGTACGCAAATACATGTCCCGTCCCCGCACCCTTCACGGGTTGAGTTAAGCCTCGCTCCGCGGGAGTTGACCCGTTTGTGAGAGATAATTAATCTTCATGTTTAAAATAGTATAATCAAACAAGTCATTTTATTTTAATAAAATATAATAATTGTTAGCTAATTTATTAAAATAGAAGTAACTATAAATTAAATAAATCAAATTTAAAATGTATAGTTATATAATATAATATTCTGAAATGATTTGTTTAACTTTATTTAAGCAAATATTCTATTTTGTTTTATATAATTATTACAAATATGTATTTTATTACATATTACATAATATTCTATCATATAATTATATATTTTAGAATTAATTTTATCTTATTAATACTTTTATCTTAATATATTAAGTAATAATCATTTCATTTTATTAAAATTGTGTATATTATTTTTTTGAAAGTTAATTGTGTATATTATTTTTTTAAAGTTAATTGTGCATATTACTAATTTGCTTCAATTTATTTAACTATACTATTACAAATATATAAAATTATATTACTTTTAAATTACATTTTATATCGTAATGATTAATTTTCATAAACGAGTCAACCAGCGCACTAATTGATCCAAACCACGAAGGGTGCGGGTCAGGTCCAGGACCTTTAAAGGTTGCCAACCACCGTTAAAATTATATAACTTTACATACACCTGGTCGGGGCAAGTGCTGAACAGGCATCTTCCTAAAATCTAGTGTTGTTCAAACTTTCGATTCCAGTTCCGAACAATTCAGGGCCAGTTCCATATCTATATACAAAGTGGAAAAAATTTTAAGAAAACATGGGCAGCTAATCAATATACATATCAAATTATATAATTTTTTAAAATACAATACAATTAATCTATGTTTTAATTTAATTTTATCATAATTTTTGAAAATTTATACGTTAATTTTTTAAAAAAAAAAATTCCGAACCGAAATTGAACTGTTCAAAACTGGACCCGAACCATCATTGGAGCAGAACCTATTATTGGTCATTCCTCAACTTTTAAGGAAACACAAAATGAAGATCAGAAAAATGTACTTTCCAGTAATTGCACTATTTGGTCATCAGGGGGAAAAAAAAAAAAGCGTTCGACATGCACTAACCCCCAACAAGTCACCATCGTACAGCAACATCCATTGCACAGGACCTGCAGATTCTCGATATGCTAGCATAGCATAAAGATTTCACCAAACAAATTGAGTTGAAAACATTAAAAAAAGAAAAAGGAAAAAGAAACTTAATGCTGAATCAAATGGGAAAAATGAATTCACAAGTTACTACTACACAGTAAGTGCCCATTCAGCTCCAGCACAGTTAGTTCAGGTAACTTTGTTAGCCTATATAAAATCTGAGACTTGCTAGCCCTCTGTCTAGGTAAGAGGGAAGGGGAGGTGATTGGAGTGAAAAAACTAACTTTGTTATTTGACTTAGGAGGGAGAAAAGGAATAGTTAATATTACTTTATTATAACTTATTAATTAATACACAAATATGCTCTTTCATATACCCTCTCTGTGTCAAATCAGTAAGTCTTCCATAATTCTTCTTACTTCAAAAGGTTCCAACTTTCCTATGAACTTCCCTTCCAGCAAAAAAAGAAAAGAAAAGAGAAAGAAAGACTTTCCTATGAACTTTCCATAAAAAAAAATTTCAAATTTCTAATCAATAAAATTATAGGCGATAACAGGGTGGGTATAACAGTACAGGAACACAACAAGGCACCCCTCGGTTGTTAATTGGTGACTTCTTCATGGATATGCATCCGACCAGGAGGTATAAAAGAGGGTAAATTGATAATTTTATTTTATATAAAGTTTTCTATATTTTCTTTTCCGTCCATTCAACCCCTAATTGGGGTTGAAAAGAAAATGGGATTTGCTAATAACCGAGGTACATAATTCCTCCGTCCCTTTTCCCCTCCATTAAATTAGATAAGTAATGTAAACTTTTTGCTTCTCATCCTTTCAGTTTCCATCACCCAAATCACCTAATTTCTTCTGGGATGATCTACAACCTCAAACGCTGTTCTTAGCAAAAACGACCCCAAGGGGAATGATGTACTGACCAGTGTTAATGAGAAGATAAGTCAGCAGAAAGGTCCCACAACGGGCTTACAGAATTTTTTGCAGCGTAAATGACATGGGGCTATCTGACATCTCCATCCCTTTTTTCCTCCAATCTTCAGTCATCCTCCATATCCAACACCTTAAATTAACAGAGTAAATGATGAATGACCCAAAAAAAAGGAAGGGAGAAACCTGCAACTTGCCTTGTTCATCAGAGAGCTTGGATAATATCCACTGCACAAGATCCTGGCATGTGGCAAAAAGTTGAATCAAATTGATGATCCCTTTTAAGTACATAAATTGAAAATAAAAGTGTGAAAGACTCTTAACTCATGCCGAGAATCTTCCCTAGCCTCCCCAACAAGGCTCTTAACTCATGCCAAGCATCTTCCCTAACCTCCCCAACATTAATTGGAAACCACAACCCAAGGCAGCATGAGGAAGAATTGACAGGAGACTGTAATCTCATGGATAACTTTTACCATAAACCAAATAATCAAAAGTCTAATACAGCTTTAACTTTTACAATCTAAATTGCCCTGGAAAGTTGACAGCTATAGGAAATGATCAGGCCATTAAAATATGAACGGAAAAAAAATAAAGAACATTGAAGGCATCCGTGCATTTTGGCACTAGAAACTAATCAATAGAAGGAAAAGGCATCATAGTAGCAGGAGAGTTAGCTTTTGGAATCATTTGCAAGACATGAAAAACAAATGTGCACCCACTAAAGCAAGAATGAGAATGTTATCATTCCCAAAACTAAAGAACGAAAGTTCTTGATGTTCTATTGTATTACAAGTGCAAGATTCCTGAGATAACTCATCAAAATAAGTGCAAGCCATTTCTTGGAACCTGACCTGCTTCTCTCCCTTCTTTGGAAGGCCTAGATTTGTGAGGACATCCTGAAGCTCTTTTATCCTGAATAGGACAATTTTTGATTCACAAAAAGAATTGCTGATCATCACAAATTTGTATAGTAGGAAGCAAAGATGGTCCTGAGACCCAGGCAATCTACGCAATTCACCATAAGAAAGGCAGATCTATCCAATCCACAATGTACAAGCTCACATTCAATTTTCAAGGAGAGAATTGCATGAATTTTCCAGCAACACTCCAGATTCCCAAATCTCAAATTTATTGTCATGTATATTTGAAGTTAAAAGTAGCTTCACACCCAAAAATAGGTGAAAAATTAGATCAGAATCCTGAACTTAGGGCACTGAAGATGCACATTTTGTGACCAGAAACTCCTTGTTCGTTCATTTTGTTCTATCAAATTATTACAATTATCCAAAAAAAAAAAGACCTTCCGCAGACATATATTAACTTGTAACTGGAGCATCATTTGGAAGAACTAAGTAGGTATCTGTCCGACAAAACTGCATTCTAAATTTCTAAGTTGGTAAATCAACACATAGTTGTTCCAATTGCAAAAAAAAAAAAAAATGCAAGAGCAATTGGACGTCACGAACTCCTTCATCAGCTCCCACTCTCCATGAAACTTCATGAATAAAACTAAACCCCAATCCGAAATAAAAAAGCCATAAAAAAAAGTCATCGGACCAGTTGAAAGTATTTCACAAATATTTAATGAGATCCACAGACAGAAGCTTGTCTAAATCACGAAAAATCAATACGAGTGTGAGTTAAGCGTACCTTCCAGCTGGCCACCAAATCCATACCGATTGTTCGGCGAGAACGGCGTGGGCGAGTGCCGTACTTCAGGCTAAAAATCAGTCAACCTGATGGAAACAAATGCAATCCACAGAGAAGAACCGATCGCTCTAGTCACAAACGATCGCACCAGGATGGATTCAGAATCTCGACAACTGTCTCCATCATTGAGACCTCACTCATTCAAACCAACTCATCGAGTGCCTATCAAACTTCCAGAGTGATCGGCGTCACCGAGGAGAATGCGGCATGGGCAAGACGATGATGGTCGAAGCTTCGGGTAATCGCTGACGACGGATAAGTCCAGGCACTGCACTTTCCCTTTCTCTTTGGGCGAGAGGCAGTCGCGTAGTAGTAACGAAACATCGTATACTGCTCCGGACGCGTTGGGCTGGTTATGCAATCTGGTTTAGTGATGTGAACGAGTCCGCGCTTCATTTGGGCGCCATCTTGCTTCTAATTTGAAATGCTGCGGAGGATGCGGCTGATATCGTGCCACGTCATCAGTTAGAGTATAAACAGGTTAGTTTATTCAATACGACACCGCGGAAGTTGAATTTTGGGCATCCATTAATGCTTGCTAATCAAATTGATAAGTCGTCGAGAGACGGAACCATCATAATGTCATTTTGATTAGCATCGCAGATTCATTGATTAGCAAGCATTAATGAATCACGACAAGTTCAAGCCCTCTGTCTGTATCCACCAGAGAATGAAACTTCCTATTACATATGTGTGTCCACGCACCGCACGAGACTGTTTCCCCGACGATGGAATTTTGACAAATTTAACCGACAAGATTGTAAATCCACAAAAATTGAACGACAAGAAAACGTTTAATTAAGAAGAGAAACGCGGCAATCGAGTAGCAGGAGAGGGAGTGTTACTTGGGGAATGACTTGGATGGGATCTAATTGGAATGCGGAGAAGGAGGCCAGGCGAGTTCCATGAGCTTCTTGTCCATGACCACGTCCCCACACTTCACTTCCTGTGCTTGGGCTCTCCATGTGATCCGTTCATCCAAGGTCAATAAATTGATATGGCCTAGCCCAACACAAATGACAAGGATATAAACACTCATTAGTTCAGAAACATCAGAATAAGCCACAAGATAAAATTGCTAGAGAAATCCAAGATCTGAGAGATACTGACCAAGACCATATTAGGGCGGGGTGGAGATTCTCTCTCTCGAGTCTCGACGGAAGAGGGAGGACACGAGAGAAGAGATGTCGCGTGGACGATGGGCGATGGAGGCCACCGGCCGGCGAAGGAAGTTAAGGCGCCGTAGGAGATGCCGAAGGGGAGGCATTGTCGCAGAGAGAGAGAGAGAGAGAGAGAGAGAGAGAGAGAGAGAGAGCTAACTAGTAACTGCTCCGGGGGTGAGGGAATGAAGCCAGGAGAAGGGAGGGGAAGCGTGGGTAGTTAGTTGTAGCCTGTAGCTTATCCTTCACGTGATTGGTGATGGCGTCGTTTTATAATTATCTGAAATTCGTTATTTTATGAATAATAACTGTCTGATTATATCCCCCGAAAAAATAACTGTCTAATTAACCTTTCGAGCGAAAATTTAAAGGAAAAAAAAAAGAAAGAATAAACCGTCTGAAATTCTGAATGCTGAGAAATGTACATTTCTTTATATCAAATTATCAATAAATTCAGATCGAACAAATTTTAATCTTGAAGGAAAAATCCGACCCGAATTCTCTAATGGTTCCTTCGTTTTTCAAGTTTTCCCATTCGGTCAGGTCCAGTTCCATGAGGAACTCGACCCAGTCGGACAATGTTTATTAGAGACTTGAACCTGAATTTTTGAAGTAGAGATCCAACAATTGATTTATGTAACATTTTTTAGGGTAATCTATGTATATGAGTTAAAATATCAAAGACAAGCCTGACATGTGCCTCCACGTACATCGATTTCTTATACTGTACTAAATATTTAATAGATATTGTGTAGACAGATCGGTATTAGCATCATTTATCCTATCATTAAAATTTTTTTTTCATATACTAATTCATCTCTATATATATATATATATCAAGCATGATTTTTTTCCAAAAGCTAGGGTGATAAAAATTTTCAGATTGCATCGCAGAGTCTGGAAGGGTAGGACAAATGTCATTGTCCATTGAGCCATTCTTTCCTATTTGGGTAGGTCCCAAGGTTGATTAATCTTGGTGCCCGTTGAACACGTTTTCACATTGCATCTATCTACTAAATAAAATGTTATAAAATTTTTAAAAATGTATATATATATAATCCCATTTTTTTAAAAAATTATTTGTCATAAACTCTTATGATTTTACTTAACATGGTGGCCAAAGTTAAATTAAAGATTTTATCTCGTGAATTTTCGGAAGAGATCTTATGCTAACACCATGTTTCTGTAGATCTCTGATGCAAGCTTGTACACTGCGATGTTCGGTGATCATGTGAATTGCATTGATAACGTATCATCATTTGATGTATGGATTGCTGTGAACACTCTCTCTTTCTCCGGATCATGTTGTGTTATTTATGATTAATTTACGAAACATGTTATTTATCTCCATTTTGTTCAATGCTTTAATTTAGTTTTTATTCAAATTAACGAGAATGAAGTTTGTTTATGTGTAATAATTGATATCCAGAGATACAACCGGATAGAAATGGGAATTTCATTAGAGGGAGGAAGATGATATATACACACACTTCTTGGTCATGAGGTGAAAAAAGATTGGGTCTTCTTCTGAAAATTTCACATACTTTCGGACTCTTTCACTATTTCATACTTTTTACTCATAGCAGGCAGACCCCTACTATTCCCCTGTTGAACGGTCTCCTCCCGGCTGCTTCTCCCTCCGTAGTCCCTTCTGCTCCTCCCGCGGCAGCAGACACCAAAATCTCCCTTTTCCCCAGTACCAATTCTTCTGTTGGTTCCGAATGTCAGGCTTGTATAACAATCCCAACTTCTCACCTCTACGCTCCGCTTCTCCTCAGATTATCAGACACGCCCCCGATGTTATTGAAAGGTAATAACTTAAGAGTAAAGACGGTCGAGATTCATTGCGAAACGAGAGAAAGAAGCAATCTTACCGATTCGATTACGTTGGTTTTTGGGTTAAATCAGCTGGGTTTTTGTTATTTCGTTCTTTTTTTTTTTTTTTTTACAGCAATCAGTACTTGGCGGAACTCATAGAAGAGCATCAAAAGCTCGGGCCTTTCATGCAAGTGCTTCCCATTTGCGGCCGCCTGCTGAATCAAGGTTGCCATCTTCTTTAGTTTTAAATATCTGGATCTAGTATTTTCTTGGTTTAGTGGGTCTGTATCTGCTTTTCTGTGAAGTTATTTGTCTGTTAACCTTGGTCTTCTCTGCTGGCTTCGCGAGGATACATGCTTATTGATATATCTCTGGGTGGATGGGTTTTTGTGAGCTCGAACAGAGTAGTTTTTGGTTCTCAATCCCCGAGTTTCATATTTACATTTCAGGTGGTTGAGGTATAACAGATGTTTTCAGTATAAATTGTTGCTATGCTTCTTTACTACAAGCCACTGAGATAATTAGAACACCCATTAACTTCCAGAAACCTGCCCATTTTTCTTTAATTGTGTTTGCTTCTCAGGCCACTGACAAGTTGCCTCAGAAATTATTGCAGTTGCGGCATGATGAAACTAAGTGTCTTCTCCTTGGTTTCTTATTACTAAGTGAATGTGTTCTGCTTGTTCTGATTGGTTATGGTGATCAGGTTAGAAAAGTGACATAAGAGGTGATTTTTTAATTGTGGCCATGAATCTTGTTAGTAGTTTTATTTCTCTATGTTCCTTTTCTTTGTGAAACATGGTAACTTTCTTAGTTAACTATGAGACTACTGAAAATTCTATATAGAATATCCTTTCTAAAACCACATAGTAAGTTGAAAATCTTTTACCTTGAGCTTGCATTTGAATGCAGAGATTTTGCGAGTATCTGGGATGATTCCAAGCCAAGGTCTCGGAGATTTCAATGGAATGAGACAAGTAAGCCCAAGCCCTATGGCATCTCCCAACACAGTATCAAACTCTTCACGTGCAGGAGGTTTAGGTGGGTGGAGCAATCTCCTTCAAGAGGTGCGTGGGCTTTCCAGTCACTTTGGTCTTTAAATAGTTTTGATAAATGCATTCTATCCTTTTCATCTAAGTGGGAGTCGTTGACAACTCTATGCTTTGCAATTAGGCATTCTTAATAACATGCTCATCCTTCACTTCCTGATGCATATTATAGATGTCAATATCAATGCTTGAGATATGTAAAGCATGTTGACAAAGGGGAAGTTTTATCTGAAGATTCACAAATTTCCCTTTGAGGTCACATAATAACTGAAGGCTCAAAGTCATGAGAATCTAGGAAAATTTTTGAACATGAATTGATGTTTAACAGCATACATTTTGGTGTGATTTCACATATCACTTAACTACCCAGATGGCTGAAATTTCTTTTGAATTGCAGTCCCCATTTCATGAATTGCTTGGTTAAGAAAATAAATAAGTTCTTGGCAAGATAGAAATAGGATTCATGATAAATTCTTGAAAATTAGGATTCATGATAAATTTCTTAAAATTTAGTTTGCCTGGTCCTGTTTTGCGATTTTCCTTCTTTGTACTTTCCATTCTTCTGAATTATATCTATTCACAGGAAGAGACAGGTAGGGGAAGGCTGGGATATGGAAATCTGAATGATCCACTTCACATCTTAACCGAGGCTAACTTACCTGGCCAGGTTGTTGATAAGAGACTAAGACAAGCTCAGGAAGTAATTGAAGGATGGCTTAAACCCATGGTATGAGATCTTTTTCCTGAAATATTGTTTTTTCCTCGTCAAACTGCTGCAAAATGACCATCCAACCATCGGATTTATGGATGAAGATTGGGGCCTGTAATGTTAGTTTGATTGCATCTAGTATATAGAAGAGCCTGAAGATGTAGCTAAAGGAGCTTGTTCAGTTGAAAAGATACTCTCAGCCATCAGTTCCCCGTTCTCGAAGAATTAGAAAATTAAGAAAATCATGGTACTTCATTTTTCCCCAGCTAAATCATGAAATTTTTAGTATCTGAGCATTATGGGAACAAAAGAATCAAGCATTTTTTATACGAGAACATTGAACTGAAGTTTTTTTATGATACTCCAGACTTCAGTTTCGCTTTGGGGAAGCAGGGAAATGTCCTGTTTTCCTTTTCTTCCATAACTAAGAAAGTGAGGAAATAGGTGGAGAGATTGTACTGGATTATGTGCTTTCGGCCTTTCAAGGTGGGAAAAAAAGAAGTGGAAACTTGTCTTTGTTGTATCAGGGAAAGGGGGATCTAAACATATCTTCATTGTTCAAGATAATGGATCTATGTAGAATATGGGGAGTTGTGTTCAGAGAACAAGTTCCTTGCTGCTCTTATTTGCAACTTCTGAACTTTCCATGTGCAGGGTGATTCACAGGACTACATCCCGCCACGACAACTGCAAGAATTTGCAATGCTGAAGTCGAGTCTCAGAGAAGAGAGTCGAGGACCCAGTGGAAGCTTTTCTTCCTTCAATACGATTGGGATGAAACGTGCAAAGACGGGATGCTGAGAGGGAGAGTGGGTCTTGATGGTATTCTTTAAGATGGTTTCAAGCACGTAATTGTAAACATTACATTAGGCTAACAGTTGTCACGGTGAACCGATGGTATTCTCAGTTTTCAGGTCTATTCTTTTGCCTTGGTTTACTACGACTTGTGTGATTGTCACTATTTAGGTACATATCAAAGTTACAAATACAACAAAAATGTAAAGGGGAAGAAAGGATGCATATGCATGTTGTAGTATGCCATGTATGCCAGAGATCAGTTTTGCATGTAATCACAGAAGAACATTCTTTGGATTTATTATTGTAATTGATACTATATAGCGTTAGTAAATATATATATATATATATATATATATATCTAGACATGCAAGTATATGGCCTTCTATGGTCAGTTGGATGGTTTTTTTTTTCCAAAAATGCCCTTGAAAGTTTGTAAATCTTCCTCAAATCATCCCAACTTCCCAAAAAGTGTTACTGAAATAGAAAACGTACCTTTATAGGACATTTCCGTTTGGTGGCTTCTGAGTTCTGAATCACTTGCTAGTCACTGCTCTGCTCCAGCACAACAATGGCGAGTCTTGCCTATCTCCATTACAGTGCCTTCCTGATTACCCAACAAAACGTCAGAATATCAGCCAATCCCAATTCCTCATCTCAAACCCTCAACCCATTCGCCTTCTCTTTCCCCCACAATTCTCCCACTTTCCCACAATTCAGGAAGCTCCCGAGAAACGAGATCCGATTGGGTTTCAGGATCCCTTGTGGGGTCGGAAGGGGAGGAGGGGGGGCCGGCGACGGTGATGGAGGGGACGGGGGTGGAGGCGGTGACGGAGGCAGTTCCGAGAGCTCCTCGCCCCATTTCGGGGGTTTCGGTGTTTTGGGTCTTTTTCTCAATGGATGGAGATCGAGGGTTGCCGCGGACCCGCAGTTCCCATTCAAGGTCCTAATGGAGGAGCTCGTGGGCCTTACCGCCTGCATCCTCGGCGACATGGCATCCCGGCCAAACTTCGGCCTCAACGAGCTCGACTTCGTCTTCTCCACTCTCGTCGTCGGCTCCATCCTCAACTTCCTCCTCATGTACCTCTTAGCCCCCACCACGGCTTCTGCATCCTCCCCGAGCCTCCCCTCGATCTTCGCGAGCTGCCCCACGAGCCACATGTTTGAGCCAGGTCCCTTCACCTTCCTCGACCGGCTGGGGACCTTTGTGTACAAGGGCGCTGTCTTCGCTGCCGTAGGGTTTGCCGCGGGCCTCGTGGGGACTGCAATATCCAATGGGTTGATCCTGATGAGGAAGCGGATGGACCCAAGCTTCGAGACTCCCAACAAGCCACCGCCGACTCTCTTGAACGCCTTCACCTGGGCAGCCCATATGGGCATCAGCAGCAACTTCCGGTACCAGTCGCTAAACGGGATCGAGTTCTTGCTTGCAAGGTGGCTCCCTGAAGCAGTTTTTCGGACCCTGGTGGTGGTCCTGAGGTGCTCGAACAATGTGCTCGGTGGGATGTCGTTTGTGGCTTTGGCAAGGTTGACGGGCTCACAGAGTGTCAAAGCCGAGACTGATCATTCGAAGAGGAGATGAATTGGGTGCAGGGAAAGAAGTAAACTATCCGTATCAATTTATCTAGTACATTTTGATTTAGAGAACTCAATTGTATTTTCTTTCTCAATTTCGATTGATGAATTCAAGTTTTGGTATTCTGGGTAGACAACAGAATTTTTTGGCATTGAGGATGGCGGTACACCACCTGGTGGAACAAGTGAAGCTGAAATCATTGTTAACAGTAGCTCATTACTGTTCAACTAGTGTGAAGAGATTTCCTTTATAGGCTGTTCTGGTTCCCTGTAGGCTAAAATATAATCTCTGATTGCAGTGCACTTTAAGCAAATAGTCTTTGGTTATGTGATTTACCGTAATATGATATTACATTAGTTAACTAGTTGGTTGGTAAAGATGCACGTACCCGATGCAGATCATTGTGGATGTCTCTCCACATGAAAATGGTAAAAACTGGGATCAGTTGAGGTAATGAGCCTTGGAAGTTGTTGGAGAATCAGTCCAGTCAGATGGAAAGCTAATCATTTTCCATGGAACATAAACGGCAAGTTTAAGCCCCATAAAGTGCCCATTTTGGCTTGGGTCCAGAAAAGGAAACGGAATCGGGAATGGGAAATTGAATGAGCATGCCTGTCTGCTTGTTTCATTGAGGAAGCCTGCTTCCAATCAGCAATAACTGATGGCCGGTGCGAGGACAGCAAGGTTCCCAAGGGCACGTGCCTCCGAGGCTGGGGTAACCTTCAGGGAATGATTTTGGCCGTGCCCTGATGAAGAAGTCAAGCCTTTAACTGGATCTGGGTCAGAAAGGTTGGAATCGAGGAAATCACTCTTACTGAGCCGAGTCATCTCATGTCGCATGCCATTCCTGCACTTTTGCAGATTACCGAGGATTTGAATTAACTCAAGACAAGATTAAAGGTTGCTGTAATTGGAGATGCAAAATATAATGGGGGCAGATCAATCAACTCCCCTTTGATTGGTAGAGAAAAGTTGTCCTTGAAGCCTGTAATAAACAGATTAAAGGACAAAGTTCCAACCTCTAATCAGAAGTCTGAGGGGCTTGCAGTACTTTGATGAACATGAGAACTCTTGGATAAACTCATGCTGTCAAGTACTTAATGAAGTATATGGGAAAAGAATCAGCTCAGCTGTTCATAGTTTACTGATAGAAGAGGAAAGTGGAAGACACACAGCGTCAGATGCAGAGTGCCAAGCAAACTGATCAACCGGACTAGACCCAGCCTCAATCATGCCTTACTATATTGACCTAATCAGTTTCAGATATCGCATACAGACATATGTTCTATACATATATCGAAGGCAAAAGGCTAGAAAAGACCCACACCAGACCATCGAGGGATAAAACTTAAGATATAGCAGGGTAAAGTAAGTGCCACTGCATCAACGAGGGCGAATGGTGGGGATGACCCCGCTCACAAGATCGCTCCCCAGGTAAGTGGAGGACGTGTAAGAGTTCTTTCCATAAATAGATGATGGGAGAGACCCCGATATTCCAGAACTAGAAGCATGTGATTCAGTTGTTATGGTGTTGGATTGTGGGAGCATGGTGGTTATGTCTTCTAGTTCCCGTACCACCTCGAGCATCATTGGCCGGGACTTTCCCTTCTCCTTGCAGCACTTGAGGGCTAAGGCCATCAATCTCTTGATGCTCTCTGAAGGGTATGGGCCCATGCTCCGGTCTATTATTGAGAGCATAAGACCTGCCTGACAAGCTTCCAGTACCTGGAACCGGAAAATAGGGTAGCATCATTAGTGTCTGAAGACTTGCTCAGTCAAAATCCTTCAAGCATGTTAATTAGGGTTTGATACTTACTTCCCACAAGCAAATCGGAAAAATGGAACAGTCTGATTTATAATGGACTTTGGGTTAGATTATTTGAGCTATATAGCGGGAAAAAGCTGTTTGTACCTCCTGGACAATGTGTTTGCCATGAGAAATGGGCTTCATCCCTGTCAAGAGTTCTAAAAGTACAATGCCAAGGCTGTAAACATCACTTTTTTCTGTCAACTTGTGGGTCTGGAAGTACTCTGGATCAACGTATCCCTGCAAAAAGGGAACACAAAGGCTTTTGCTTTGTTTTCATTTCTGGGATGCGTTTAGTTTTGCATTAAAAATGCCATAATAACAATTTATCGATAAATTTTCACAACAGAGATAAAAGAGGTTTACTCACAGGTGTTCCCTTGACGTTTGTGAATACATGAGCGCTTAGTGATCCATCAGTATCAGCTTCAGGGAAGAGTCTCGAGATTCCAAAATCTGATACCTTTGCATTGAATTTGCTGTCCAGTAATATGTTGTTTGCTTTGATATCACGGTGTATGATGGGCGGGTCGGCTTCTGTGTGAAGGTAGAGCATACCCTTCGCTGAGCCCAATGCAATACGCAGCCTCACTCCATAATTCAGCGGACTTCCATATCTAGCTGCTTCATGTAACAGACCAAAACATGAACTATAAATGAGGTTTCTGCTGTAACAAATTTGGATACGATCTTTTCTGCTTTTAGAGCAAAGAAATCTTACCGTTACTAGATAAGAGATCACGGAGTGAACCATTTGCCATGAATTCATACACCAGCATCTGTAAGAGTAGCTAAAAGATAAGATACTGAGCCATCTATACAGTGATTCCGGTATTCTTCCCATTTGAGAGATGTGGATGCTAATTAGGCTAATAGAATTCAAAGTGCTGGCAAAGAGAAAACATAACAATTTACTGCCATTTTAGTATCTCCTTGACATAAAGGATACATGAAAAGGCAAGAGCAAGTTCAAGAATTCCCCAATACCAAGCAGGAAGAGTAAAATGGGAAATATTTTTCTCTGCCCTGGTTAACAAATTGAAACAATGTTCATGTGTATAAATGTTTGGGATTGTACCTGCTCACTTTGTTCATCGCAATACCCAATTAGTGAAACAAGGTTCCTGTGATGGAGCCGTGAAAGCAGTTCAATCTCAGTAAAGAACTCTGTCTGACCCTGCAGGGATCCCTGTTCTGCCCGTTTGATTGCTACAGCTGTTCCATCAGCTAATATACCTTTGTAGACCTTCCCGTAGCCTCCTTGGCCAATCTGATTTGTGACTGCAAAATTACTTGATGCCTTTTCAAGTTCTTCAAAACTAAACCCTTTGATGCCATCAATTTTCATTGGGATCTTTGGACCTGCTTGCAGAAAGAACAAGAAGTTATTTCTTTCTGTTTCAATGGAAGAAAACTGGGACAAGAAGAAAATAACTACTAGAGAATTGTGGACTTTTCTGTTTCTTGAATCCTTGGTTTTGTTGTTTCTTTTGGCGCACTATGTAGAAGGCGAACATGAGGGCCATGATAACTATGACCCCACAGAGGATGGATCCCAGCACGATTGCAGCAACAACACCTTTGGCCATACCTGATCTTGTTGGAAGCACATCATCTGCTTAATAAGATAATGTCACTCTAATCAATATCTGCAACTAATTTTATATATGAGTAACTTGAGTTTTACATGAAATATAGATATACATACAATATGCATATGGTCCTGAGAGAGTAAAATTTAGCGGATCGTAAGGACCAAAGGTGTCATTCCTAGGAATGGTATATGTTGCAATCTTATTTACAAGATCCTGGAGACCGGTCTCATTGAACTGCTTCTCCGCATATGGTGGAAATAATTTCAGGAACAATCGAAGCCTGGGACCTCTTTCCCAGATGAATGGAGTATTGATCTGTAGCTGGTAAAGATCTAACAGAAGACTCGAGGTTATGTACTGTCTGAACATATCAAAATATGGAGGAAAATCTGATATAGCGGGACTCCTCAGAAGGAATTCGACCCCAAGTGGTGCAGAGCATATGCAACTGTCTGAAGAATTCAGGATATATTCGTAGCCTCCAGGGCAGGGATTCACACTGGAACAAGTATTATTAATACTACTAGATGGGGCCTCGCTGGTTTCAGTTTGGTTTCCACAGTAGCTGGTTATGTTCAGTTCATTTGCTCTTCGGCAGACAGCATTACCTTCAAGCCTATATGCATCGAGAAATTAATATCAGGAATAATTAATAGTTACCAGATTATGTTATAGTGCAGATAGGCTGTGTATTAGTCCAATTTGATAAGAAACACTGCCAAAATGAATGGCTACATGTAAAATCGAACCAAATTATCTATGTATTCGGTCATTTCTTCATATCAAACCAAGCATGAACTTACATTATAGTAACATTGGAAGGAGGGTTAAGACTCCCTGCAATATTTGTAAGAGCGTTATTCTGGAAATTCCTACAAAATCATGTTCAAGATGCAAAATCACAAAGCTTATACAGATATCGGAGAGAGGGGTCTTATAGAATATTATGTCCATAGGCAGATAAAAGATCATCTATCCTTCAAAGAAATGTTGACTTACAATACAAGTCTTGCATCTGAGGCAAAAGTCATATTCTGCCATATATCTGTTGGGACATCACCACTCAAGTAATTATTCTCAAGAGACCTGCATTAATATTCTATCATTCAGCCGAGCATAAAATGTTATCTTCAAATGCAACAGCAATAAAAACTGCAGATCTCCCTACAAGTTTTGAAGGCAGGGAAGACCAGAAAAATTTGAAGGGATAGTTCCCCCCAGCTGATTGTTGGACAAGTCACTGCACGATTTTAAGAGGGTTGAATTAGTTTTCTTGAGAATTGACAGTTACAGTAAAACAGTATCAAGTGTATGATAGAATTTCCCATTCAGTATGAGCACATTCACCCGACATAGAATCTTACATTGCAGTGATACTGCTAGCAAGCTTATTTGTTGGTATGGTTCCATTGAGTTTATTATAGCTAAGATCTCTACAGCATAAAAGCAAAGACTGTCAGAGAAATGAAAAGTATTATAGTGAATTCCAGAAAATTTCAGGCTTCTTTTGATCCTCTATTCTTTTGCATATATGACTGCGTTTGTCATCTCATTTTCTTCCCAGTTTATGTGCATTTTTCATTTCAATAGGATAAGGGACCTCTCCACCAGAACAGGTGAAAAAAAGGAACTAAAAATCTGACCACCATGTCTATTTTGAAGTCATTCTCCACATGGTGATTCTGCAATACACATGAAAACTTACAAATAACGAAGATTTGGTACAGTGCTAAAATCAGGAACAGTGCCCTGCAACTTGCAGTTCCTAAGACTCCTGTTGAATTGAAAAGTAGAGTGATAATCAGAATAGTGACCAGGTATTGAATGTTACAGCTCAACCAACAGCAGATAGGATCATTTATATTTCCTTGCAAAGATGGGGCGATTTCAAATATGCTACATAAAACTCTGTAATTATCATGAGTACTTAAACTGAAAGTTGAGAACGAATATTTCCTGCTGTTACACCACTCCAGAATATCATTTCCATAAAGAGAGTACAGTACCTCATAACATGCTTCAAGGAAAAAAATAAAGTGAAGAGAAATATATATAATATCAATTTCATAAAGGGACTAAAGTACCTCATAACATGCTTCAAGGAAACAAAAATAACAAGAAGAAAAATATATATGCGGGCAAGTCAGGGAGAGGAACAGGGGATGGGAGAGAGATCTTACAGCTTCAAGAGATTGCTCATGTTGGTATAAGAGTTTGGAATCTGTGTCCCCTCAAAGTTGTTGTTATCAAGTTGTCTGAACAATGAGGAGCCAAAGTATGAGTACATCAGTTGCTTTGGCCCTCAGTATTATGTTTGTTTTGAGTTGTGATTTTTTAAGCGTATCAGAAAAGGAAGCAAATGCACGGGACAGAAAATTCCCGTAAAGCACCAAGAACAGGCCGCCTTAGGAAAACACCACAAGAATAGCTAATGCACATTCAGATTCCCATTTCACATTTCCACATTCTTTCCTTACTGAAAAATAAATTTACAGTTGACTCTTCATTGATTGGCATTTACAGACATCCACTTCCATCAATTTTTATGGCTGATACAAGTTACGGCTTTTCGACATTCATCAGCAACAATAAAATCACTTTGATTTTGAAAATTTTGCAGTTAAAGGAGGTATATATTGAGTATTATTAAAAAAAGGGCAGCTCACAGGATCCTTAGGCTTGGCATCATAGAAAGCTCTTCTGGAAGATGTCCTGTTAAGTTGTTGTTGTCCAGAAGGCTGCAAAATAGCTCTTTCAGAGTCATAGATGAAACAGAACTTATGCACGATTAAAGTCTCATACTTACAAATGTATGAGTTGAGGTAATTTATAGAGCTCGGGTGGGATCTGACCGCTGATGGAATTGTTATTCATATGACTGCAGAATGAAAAAGTAATGCAAAAAGCACCAACACCAGTAAATTATAGATATTTAGGATATAGACCAACTGATATTTTGCAGAAGACTTACAAGTGCAAGGCTTTTGGCAAATTTGCGAATGATTTTGGCAGTGGACCGGATATGTTATTTAAATCCAGTTGAAACCTTGTTATATTAGGGAGATAACCAAGCTCATCAGGTAGAGGACCTGATATTTGGTTTCCACTGAGAAGTCTGCAATAAAAACTCATATAAGCAGTCTCCACTAGATTGAAATTAGAGTCCATATGGCCAGTTCCACATTTTCAAAATAGAAATCTGAACAGTGCAAGTGTTGACTTACAGAAGATTCAGCGAAGTCATGTTGCCTATCTCCTTGGGTATGCTGCCACTTATATTGTTAAACATGAAGTTCCTGGATGACGAATTGCAGCATTTCAAGTGAAGCAGAAACTAGAAACAAAGACTGAAATATCTGAATCACGAAGACAATTTATTGATGAAATGCATTCACATACAAGATAGTGACATGCGTTAATCTCCCAAGTTCAGGAGATAAAGTTCCTGATAGGTTCCTCCTTAGCAGTCGCCTGGGTCATACAAGCAAAGCTTGAGAGAAGAAGGATAACAATGCCAATTGAATAAAGAAAGGATTGTGATGACATGTCTTAGGCCCTACAATTCTTGAACATGTAGATAGCCATCATTCTGATCAAAATTGCAGATAACTCCGGTCCAGTTGGATGTGCAAGGATCACCTTTTCCCCATTTTCTCAATCTTTTCACGGGATCTTTGAGCTGACGACGAACAGCTCTCAGGGCACTGACTGTAATGAAAAGGAGCTGGATCAAAAATCTGTGACAGAATTTGATTACTTTCTTGACGTACAAAGTAAGAGAAATAATGATAACATATAGCTAAAATCTGGCACAAAAAATAGTAATGGGACCTTCATCTTCAGGGGTTATCTGGCTCAGGGTAAGTTGAATGAAGCAAGATGTGGATAAAGCAACAAGAGAGCCAAGCAAGAGAAGCCATAATCCATCCATCTTCATTACAAATGTCAAGGACAATTAATGAGAAGCCATAAGTAGTCAGTAAAATTATCTAATCAACATCAACAACTATAATGCATTCACATTCAGTGCATAGAAAAAGGACAAAAGGAATTAAAAAGCTCAACACCAACTGTGATTTGAATGGAAGAGGTTATAGTTCTAAACCGTTATGCTTCTATGCAAACAATTAACGAATGTTCATATATCAAGTTTCAATCATGAAGATATTAGAAGCACTGCCAACTAACCCAAACACTCAAACATGGGGAGCTGACAGCACTTCCTTCCTTTAACAAGCTAATTTCTCAAAAGAACCTGCATTGAGATCAGCTGACATGCCCGAGCAACTAGCCATTGCTAGTGCTAATTCAAAACACAGCTCCAAACAAAATACAGTTGAGCAGAACAGAAAATCCTCACTCACGAATTCGCGTGAACACCAGGAGCGAGAGGATTCCGACAGACCGCCGAGATTGTTTACAGTCAACTGAAGGGGAATCGGCCATGGCGAGGCCCATTGTATATGCTGTTCTATGTAGTTACGTCAGGGAAGGAGGGCCTAGTCAAGAAATTAAAAAGAAAATCACACACACATAACGCCCTGACGCAGAGGGTTTGGTGAAATGGTGCTTTCGATTAGGGTTCTTCGCGGATTCGTTGCCGGGATGTGAGAAGGCCATGGGTACGGTGGACTGGTTCCTTATACGCTGGGAGCCTCTGCAATGTCGCGGACGGCTGTTCAATCATTTTTTTTAATTATTTTTTATATATTTAATTTACTTGAGTTGTACTCGAACCGTTATTTAAAGAATTGTATTTAATTTGTCAACGGTAATTAAGTAACGGTTTTATCCCAGCTCAAGTTTTCCAAGTTGTTAGTCCTTTTTTTTTAATGTTATGAGATATCTGAATTTTGTCTAACTAATCTCTATATTTATGTATGTATGCTTACAAACGCATGTAATAGGCTCCAGATTGATTCTCATCTATTTTTTCTCCACTGTACTCCTACTCCTTTTCCTTTATGGGAGCCTTAGTAAACCCCAAAAAAAAAGAATTATATAATTATTAAATATCCATTGTTGCAGGAGTAAAATAAATCTCGAATAGAAAATGCATTCGAGTTGATAAGTAGAGCTGACTTTATTAGGTATAAATATTCATATAATGAAGACTTTGATACGATTGAACAGCAATTGTCAATGTATTAGTTAGGGATATTACGTACTAATGCTGAGCTAATCGGACAACCGGAGATAGGACGTTCCAGATCTAGATGACCCAGTAAAGGCGAGAGGAGATACAGTTACGCATTTACCACAAAAACTGTTCAAAGAGAAAAGTCAATTTGATTCGTTTACTTTGACAAGTAACACTTGAGGCAATTGTTTGAGTGGTTAGTGGATACCTGTTAGCAAGTCGTTCGTTGATTTTGCTAGTTTTCCAATTGAGAAGCAGGAGATTCAAGCTATTCCCTGCCGCAGATAGCGGGTTTCCATGCTCCGTGGAAGTTTATTTTATCTGCTCGCGGTATCTTCTCTGAAGTAGCCGGTAAGGTTGTGGTGGTTGTCGATGGGAGTGTTTCTTGCTGCGCAAGGTATTGCCATTTCTTTCCGAGATCATGGGAATATTCGAGTTCAACTCATTCACGAGACAGGAATCTTAACATTCCCTCTGAGAATCTCAACAAAGGTCCATCGACAACAGAAAAATGAGATCGCTTTGTCTTATCAAAAGGACACTGGAGTTATAACTGAAGAGCGAGAACTGATTAGTAACAAATTATCAAGGGAAAGAACAGCGCACAGATCCTCGGGTCAACAGCCTCGGAAGATTGATAATGTCTAGGAGTGTTGCAGTGATCGATCAGGTCAAAGTCTGTCCGAGAAGACGCTTCCTTATCTGCAAGAACAGCTGGAAAGATCAGGTGGACCAATTCGGGAATGAAAAAATGAGAATGTTGAGTCCCATGAATCTGTTTACCTCAGGCAGCTTCTGTCGGAAAACAACTTCCAGTCGAGCATCCAGAGTGTTCTCACACACTATCTTTCCGTCCTGTGAAGCCAGGACGACTCCCCCGGAGCTTCAGAGACCAAACAAAAACAGACATTTTATCAGTGACATACGTAACACAACCGGTTTATTTGGAGAATCGCGCGAAACTACATACATACCAGGAAGGTTCGTGAGAGTCGGCGCTCTTAGGAGGCGGTGGAAGGAAGACATCCTCGTCGAGCGTAATAGTCGGAGGCTGCAGTTTGGCCTTCTCAGCATATTCGTTCTTTGCCCTTTCCAGAACCGACTCAACGAGCTTCCGGTCCACCTCCCTGCATCGGAGCAGGACCGCCGGTTCCCTCAGTCGCAGCAGGCTCTGCCTCGTACAAGGATCGATCCCGAGTCTCAGAGTCAGCCACAGTGCTGAAATCAAAAACAGAATTTGCCTGCAGGAAAAGTAACGAACTCGACTACCTGAACAATCAGGTCTTTAAGAAGCTTCTTGTACGAATTCTTGTTGTTCGAGGCTCGGAGAAGCTCTTTGCTTGCAGCTTCTTTCATGGAGTTGACAACATCATCCTGAGCCTGGAGGTACTGCAGTCGGCACGCATTCAGCTGCATCGAGTACTCTCTGCAAGGCCAGATCAGATACCGATTTTTCCATAAAGATAGCCAGTATATTTTCCGGTTTTCCATCGAAGTAAGAGTTTTGAATTTAAACTGACATTTTCTTACGGACTTCGACCTGCTTCGCCTTCCGGTCGTACTCCTGCCGGATCTTCTTCTTCTCAGAATCGACTATTTGCAGCTTCTCTATGTTGAATTCCTGGAATCGACCGGAACAAAGATTAAGATACAGACTTTTAACGGACATGTCGAAACCAAGAAGTTTAATAGGCAGGACTGGTGAATGGGACCTCTTCGGCGGAGAGAGAGATCTCGTTGGCCTTCTCCTCTGCCTCCTGGCGGATGAATCGGATCATCTGCTGTATCTGCCTTGACACATCCCCATCGTTCATCTTTCCGATTCTTAATTCGATCTGCCTGACAGGTCCCTCTCTTCCTTCTTACACTTGCAATGGAACAGTTGTGCTTTCTTGATCGTGAACGAGAGGATTAAGTTACCAACGGGAACTGCTAAAATACCCAGAAAAGCAAGTGTCGGCAAGTCCCTCTGTCCGTTATTGATCGTTAGAAGATGCGAAATTTCCTGCTAGATACGTTGGGAACAGGACACCTCGAGATTTTCCATTTTGAATGATTCCAAATATCCCTTTTTTTTTTGTATGCATAAACCATCTGCTATTAACAGGCTACCTCCGACTAATCTATAACCTTAAACGGGTCGGTTCACTGTCAATTCATGAACCAGAATCCGAAACGTTATAATGGATAGGATTATAAAACGGAATAGTCACGGATGACAGTAGGTAACTTGATTTCGGCTGTTGCTGTTGTACATTTGATTTTCGATCGTGTCATACGTTTTTTTCTTGGATGTGTTTAAGGAACAAAGTACATGGGATTGGGGAGCTTGAAGGTGCGATTGCCGTTGAATTCACCCTGAAGATCAGCCCACTGATCACCGACGTTCCCCCAGATTCTGTAGCCTTCCTCCACCAACCGTCGCCTCATGGCCGACTTGAGCGTCATCGCACTCTGTCCCCTGTACGCCGCCGTCCTATGTATCAGGAAAAGAAAAAGGGAAAAAGTTAAGAAATTTATCGATTGAAAGAAAAATAGTGAAATGGATCTCCCTCTCTCCCCCGAGCGTGGGTGAAATATACTCATTCCGAGGCCAGTTACTACTGAGAGCATGATCAAAAGCACGAGGCAAAATGCAGGACAAGTAGGCACTCAAAAATTCATATTAAAAAATAGAGATCGGAGAGTGGCTTCTTCACCTCCTGATGAGCCTTTCATAACCTACGAATCCCTGGATCCGCAGGTTCTGGACAGTGCACCGTCTGAGTGTCTGTTCGTCTCTGCCGCTGAGCAGCATCACCTTGAACCCGCTCCTGACCAGCTTCTTGAATAGCCTCAACACCGGCGGGATCGCTGGGCATTGCGCTTTCGTGGCCCATGCCTTGAACCCGGCCGCATCGAACGGATCACATCTATGTATCATACATATCGAGAAATAAGCTAATCACTTGACGGGTATGGTCAAATCGTATTCTTTTCTATTTTAATGCGAATCACGCATCCCTTACCCGTATCTCTTCCTCTTATAGTACAAGACATTCGAGATGCAGGTGTCGTCGACGTCGAGGATCCACGCATCCATCCTGTCATTGGCCACACCGATGCCGTCGGCATAGCTCGATATCTGCTCCATGATCAGCTTGAGGTCCTTCTCGTACTGCCCGCCCATCATGTACGTTTCCACATAACGGAGGCACTGCATCGGGACGGTGCCCCAAGACCGGACGTTGTCAGCCTCCACTGCCAGCCTCCAGCTCAGGCAGTAGTTCATGATCTCGGGAGGTATGGTCGGCTGCGAGAGGGGCTTCGCGAGGCGGGCCTTGGAGAAGATGGCCAGGTAGATGAAAATGACCGTTGGAAAATGGCAATTAAGTTGTGAATGAGAAATTGCTTCTCAAAGAAATTAATCAAGGCAGCATAATGACCGTATTAATCAAATGTGATTAATATTTTAATGAACGTATTGATTCAATAGTAACGGTCATATTAATACGGTAACGGCCGTATTAATTCAAGTGTAACGGTCGAATTAATACTGTAACAGTCGTATTAATGTAATGTAACCGACAGTATAGTATTAATGTGGTATAATAGCCGGATTAATTGCCATTAAATGATAGACCCCTTATAAATTGAGCCTTTTGCTCAAAACTATACACAGTTTTAAAACTGAAAACAAAACCTCTCTCTCTCATTTTCGTGCATAGTTTTTCAATCGTGTTCGGACTCTGTTCAGTTTACCTTAGAGCTTCAAGTTCGGCGCTGCTTACGGCTCTGTTGTCGTTGTATCCTGGGAGACTGACGTTCACGTATCCTCAGCACGATCGAGAGGGGGCGAATTGGTCTTAAAGAAACTGTGACTGCCACAGGCCTCGACAATCGGTAACAGTTTCAATTGCATTACTTTTATTCAATTACTGTTCATTGACATTTGTTGCTTATGCTAACAGTTGACTGTATATGCAGATAGTCGATTGTCTATCTTCTCAAATAATTTATCTTGCTTATGCTGACAGTTGACTGTATATGCAGGTAGTCGATTGTCTATCTTCTCAAATAATTTATCTTCCTTATGCTAACAGTTGGCTGTATATGCAAATAGTCGACTGTCTATTTTCTCAGATCATCTATTTTGCTTATATTAACAGTACATTGTTTATATAGATCATTGATTGTCTTTCCTTCCAAATCAATATATTCTATCAATAAATTTGGTTAAAGTCTTTCTAGCACAAATCGTGCCCAAAGAAAGAAACAACATTATCTCTACTTATATTTTCATATTGTAATAGTGTCATTGAGATCATTTCTAAAATTACGATCGGAGGATCAACAATGACAAACTCTTGTACTCGTCTCGCCATGGCTCTCGTTACCGTATAGGCTTGATCCTGTATGTGTTGATGGAGTTATCGTTATCCGACGATAACATAGCAACAAAACAAAGGACTTTAGCACTGAATAAAGTGAACCGAACGGGATTGGGAACAGTGAGAATCGTTTCAGTCTATCACCAAAGGCCCACCTTAAGAATCAGTGTGCTCTTCGTAGTATCGTTGACACTGAAAAGTGCTTTAGCACTACCGAGCAATTTCTGAGCAAAGATGCCACTTGTCGCCATCCGTGTTTGTGACATCCTTATGCATGTCCCCTTTCTCCTTTAGCATGATATATTTATAGGATAACTTAAATCATTTTGAGTGAAACTAATAAATTTATTAATTGGAGCCATAAGCACCCATTTCAATTCGGTTTCTGGGGCTTAATTAACTCGATTTTTGCTAAATTAATTCAAATTGTTGGGTCGGGTCAAAGCACCACCAGAAATTAAGCGAAAACCTTGCCCAGGTCTGTGCTTCGAACCTTCGATCATCAATGGAGTTTTAGGACAGTCAAGTCCTGAGAACAAATGGTCACGAGCGATATCGGGAGAGCAATTGTTCGGGGACGTGTGATGATGCATGGAGGATGAAAACGACTACGTGCACCAACAGAAGCCAAAAAGTGCGAGATGTTGATGGGGCCAGAAACTTACCGGCCGGTATGCAAGATCGGATTGAAATATCCGACGATGAAGGGCTCGATGGTAAATGAGGATCGCCTTCAGAATGTTCCAACCACCAAACCGATCGAGAGATGGGAGGGAGTGAGAGCTTGGAACTGAGATATATTGTGCAATGGGGGAAGCAGTGGAATCACAGGATGGAAATTTATAATCGGAGAGACCAGTCGACCCACAGGGATATCCAGCACTCACCAATCAGATTCGAGAAAATTGATCGAAGATAAAAATAACAAAATTAGAAAGGCAGGTAAGGGAAAAAAAAAAAACAGAAGCAATATTATAAATCATTGGATGCCAAGACTTTTTTTTTTAATTAGTAAAATGAGGGTAATAGCAGTGGAAATATAAGCATATTAATTATATAATATTCAAATTTTCATATAAGTCAATGCTTAATAACTAGCATTCAACAGTAATCTTGTTAGTGTGGCTACATCAGAGGTCTATTGTAAAAAGTTGGAACCCTCCAAGTTCAAGTTTAAAGAGTGCAAGTAGATGGGTTTGACACAAATGTGTGGAAGGAATTCGAAAAGGTGACTTTAAACTCATCAAATTACAGTCGAACGTCTTTTGAACTATTAAAACATTGCACTTGGTGGTCGCAGCCAATACATGTTGAATAAAATGAACTGACATCTCTTCCCTTTAGATAACACATCTGAGTTTCAAGTCTTGTGAATGAATAAACCAACTATGGGAGATTTTCAACCGTGTTCTGACCTTACCTGATTCTGAATATCAGATTACGTAAATCGAGGAAGGATTATTGGAATGGCCAAAAATTAACCTACCATGCCCCCGGAAGAACAAGTACAATGAGTTGCCACAGCAAAAAGGTCCTTTAAAGTTGTGGAGTGGAGTCAGAGAGCAAAATCGAAGTTCCCACGAGGGGGTGCAGTAGTAGACAGGTATCTAGGCAGGACGACTTCGTTGGCCATAAGCGATGGAGGAATCGATCGATACCCGAAAATACACTGGACTTTGTGAGATTATTAGGGCCGACCTTTCGTAGTATTGTACGAGGAGCATACACTCATTCTAAGCAAGTGTGATATTACATAGCATGAAGAACGGACTCGGGATTTGGAAGGGAAGCATGAGAATGGACCGACTCAGTAACGAGTTGTACTAATCTTATTGATGAGGATCGAATTCAGAATTTATAATTTAGAGGACACCTAATTGACAACAGAATTTGTTGGCATGAGGATGGCAGTATGCCACCTTGTGGGACAAATGAAGCAGAAATCATTGTTAACAGTACCTCACTACTGTTCAACTAACGTGGAGAGATTTCCATTATAGGTTGTTTTGGTTCCCCGTTGTCTAAAATATCTCAGATTGCAATGTACTTTAAGCAAATGGTCTTGGTTATATGATTTACCGTAATATATACATTAGTTAACTAGTTGGTTGGGAAAGATGCACGTACCCGATGCAGATCATTGCTGACGTCTCTCCACACGAAAATGGTAAAAACTGGTATCAGTTGAGGTTACGAGCCTTGGAAGTTGTTGGAGAATCAGTCCAGTCAGCTGGAAAGCTAATCATTTTCCATGGACCATAAACCGCAAGTTTAAGATCCAAAGTACACATCTTGTCTTGGGATCCAGAAACTGAATCGGTACCAGAGTGGGAAATTGAATGAGCATCCCTGTCTGCTTGTTTCATTTGGCAAGCATGCTTCCGATAAGCAATTAACTGATGGCTGCTGAGAGGACAGCAAGGTTCCCAAGGGCATATGCCTCCGATCTGATTTTGGCCGTGCGCTGGTGAAGATGTCAAGCCTGGTGTCTTAACTGGATCTGGATCAGAAGGTGGGAATCGGGGAAATTGCTCTTACAGAGCCATCTCATCTTGCCTGCCATTCCTGCACACTTGCAGATTACCCAGGATTTGAATTAACTCAAGACAAGATCAAAGGTTGCCGTAATTGGAGATGCAAAAATAATGGGGGCAGATCAATCAACTCCCCGTCGATTGGTAGAGAAAAGTTTTCCTTGAAGCCTGTATTAAACAGATTAAAGGACAAAGTTCCAACCTCTAATCAGAAGTCCGAGGGGCTTGCAGCACTTTGATGAACATAAGAACTCTTGGATAAACTTCAGCTGACAAGTAATTAATGACGTACACGGGAAAAGAATCAGCTCAGCTGTTCATAGTGTACTGATAGAAGAGGAAAGAGGAAGACACAAAGCGTCAGGTGCAGAGTGCCAAGCAAATTGATCAACCGGACTAGACCCAGCCTTTATTTGGATAAGACTAGACCCAGCCTTAATCATGCCTAACTATATCGACTTAATGAGATGCAGATACCGCATGCGGGCATATGTTCTATACATATATTGAAGGCAAAAGGCTAGAAAAGACCCACACCAGACCCTCGAGGGATAAAACTTAAGATATAGCAGGGTAAAGTAACCGCCACTGCAT
>CM075304.1:5001417-5208500 GCA_037672795.1 Lagerstroemia speciosa | reverse complement strand
CTTGATCCTGTATGTGTTGATGGAGTTATCGTATCCGACGATAACATAGCAACAAAACAAGGACTTTAGCACTGAATAAAGTGAACCGAACGGGATTGGGAACAGTGAGAATCGTTTCAGTCTATCACCAAAGGCCCACCTTAAGAATCAGTGTGCTCTTCGTAGTATCGTTGACACTGAAAAGTGCTTTAGCACTACCGAGCAATTTCTGAGCAAAGATGCCACTTGTCGCCATCCGTGTTTGTGACATCCTTATGCATGTCCCCTTTCTCCTTTAGCATGATATATTTATAGGATAACTTAAATCATTTTGAGTGAAACTAATAAATTTATTAATTGGAGCCATAAGCACCCATTTCAATTCGGTTTCTGGGGCTTAATTAACTCGATTTTTGCTAAATTAATTCAAATTGTTGGGTCGGGTCAAAGCACCACCAGAAATTAAGCGAAAACCTTGCCCAGGTCTGTGCTTCGAACCTTCGATCATCAATGGAGTTTTAGGACAGTCAAGTCCTGAGAACAAATGGTCACGAGCGATATCGGGAGAGCAATTGTTCGGGGACGTGTGATGATGCATGGAGGATGAAAACGACTACGTGCACCACAGAAGCCAAAAAGTGCGAGATGTTGATGGGGCCAGAAACTTACCGGCCGGTATGCAAGATCGGATTGAAATATCCGACGATGAAGGGCTCGATGGTAAATGAGGATCGCCTTCAGAATGTTCCAACCACCAAACCGATCGAGAGATGGGAGGGAGTGAGAGCTTGGAACTGAGATATATTGTGCAATGGGGGAAGCAGTGGAATCACAGGATGGAAATTTATAATCGGAGAGACCAGTCGACCCACAGGGATATCCAGCACTCACCAATCAGATTCGAGAAAATTGATCGAAGATAAAAATAACAAAATTAGAAAGGCAGGTAAGGGAAAAAAAAAAAACAGAAGCAATATTATAAATCATTGGATGCCAAGACTTTTTTTTTTAATTAGTAAAATGAGGGTAATAGCAGTGGAAATATAAGCATATTAATTATATAATATTCAAATTTTCATATAAGTCAATGCTTAATAACTAGCATTCAACAGTAATCTTGTTAGTGTGGCTACATCAGAGGTCTATTGTAAAAAGTTGGAACCCTCCAAGTTCAAGTTTAAAGAGTGCAAGTAGATGGGTTTGACACAAATGTGTGGAAGGAATTCGAAAAGGTGACTTTAAACTCATCAAATTACAGTCGAACGTCTTTTGAACTATTAAAACATTGCACTTGGTGGTCGCAGCCAATACATGTTGAATAAAATGAACTGACATCTCTTCCCTTTAGATAACACATCTGAGTTTCAAGTCTTGTGAATGAATAAAACCAACTATGGGAGATTTTCAACCGTGTTCTGACCTTACCTGATTCTGAATATCAGATTACGTAAATCGAGGAAGGATTATTGGAATGGCCAAAAATTAACCTACCATGCCCCCGGAAGAACAAGTACAATGAGTTGCCACAGCAAAAAGGTCCTTTAAAGTTGTGGAGTGGAGTCAGAGAGCAAAATCGAAGTTCCCACGAGGGGGTGCAGTAGTAGACAGGTATCTAGGCAGGACGACTTCGTTGGCCATAAGCGATGGAGGAATCGATCGATACCCGAAAATACACTGGACTTTTGTGAGATTATTAGGGCCGACCTTTCGTAGTATTGTACGAGGAGCATACACTCATTCTAAGCAAGTGTGATATTACATAGCATGAAGAACGGACTCGGGATTTGGATAAGGGAAGCATGAGAATGGACCGACTCAGTAACGAGTTGTACTAATCTTATTGATGAGGATCGAATTCAGAATTTATAATTTAGAGGACACCTAATTGACAACAGAATTTGTTGGCATTGAGGATGGCAGTATGCCACCTTGTGGGACAAATGAAGCAGAAATCATTGTTAACAGTACCTCACTACTGTTCAACTAACGTGGAGAGATTTCCATTATAGGTTGTTTTGGTTCCCCGTTGTCTAAAATATAATCTCAGATTGCAATGTACTTTAAGCAAATGGTCTTTGGTTATATGATTTACCGTAATATATTACATTAGTTAACTAGTTGGTTGGGAAAGATGCACGTACCCGATGCAGATCATTGCTGACGTCTCTCCACACGAAAATGGTAAAAACTGGTATCAGTTGAGGTTACGAGCCTTGGAAGTTGTTGGAGAATCAGTCCAGTCAGCTGGAAAGCTAATCATTTTCCATGGACCATAAACCGCAAGTTTAAGATCCATAAAGTACACATCTTGTCTTGGGATCCAGAAACTGAATCGGTACCAGAGTGGGAAATTGAATGAGCATCCCTGTCTGCTTGTTTCATTTGGCAAGCATGCTTCCGATAAGCAATTAACTGATGGCTGCTGAGAGGACAGCAAGGTTCCCAAGGGCATATGCCTCCGATCTGATTTTGGCCGTGCGCTGGTGAAGATGTCAAGCCTGGTGTCTTAACTGGATCTGGATCAGAAGGTGGGAATCGGGGAAATTGCTCTTACAGAGCCATCTCATCTTGCCTGCCATTCCTGCACACTTGCAGATTACCCAGGATTTGAATTAACTCAAGACAAGATCAAAGGTTGCCGTAATTGGAGATGCAAAATATAATGGGGGCAGATCAATCAACTCCCCGTCGATTGGTAGAGAAAAGTTTTCCTTGAAGCCTGTATTAAACAGATTAAAGGACAAAGTTCCAACCTCTAATCAGAAGTCCGAGGGGCTTGCAGCACTTTGATGAACATAAGAACTCTTGGATAAACTTCAGCTGACAAGTAATTAATGACGTACACGGGAAAAGAATCAGCTCAGCTGTTCATAGTGTACTGATAGAAGAGGAAAGAGGAAGACACAAAGCGTCAGGTGCAGAGTGCCAAGCAAATTGATCAACCGGACTAGACCCAGCCTTTTTTTGGATAAGACTAGACCCAGCCTTAATCATGCCTAACTATATCGACTTAATCAGATGCAGATATCGCATGCGGGCATATGTTCTATACATATATTGAAGGCAAAAGGCTAGAAAACACCCACACCAGACCCTCGAGGGATAAAACTTAAGATATAGCAGGGTAAAGTAACCGCCACTGCATCAACGAGGGCGAATGGCGGGGATGACCCCGCTCACAAGATCGCTCCCCAGCTAAGTGGAGGACGTGTAAGAGTTCTTTCCATAAATAGATGATGGGAGAGACCCTGATACTCCAGAACTAGAAGCATCTGATTCAGTTGTTATGGTGTTGGATTGTGCGAGCATGGTGGTTATGTCTTCGAGTTCCCGTACCACCTCGAGCATCATTGGCCGGGACTTACCCTTCTCCTCGCAGCACTTGAGGGCTAAGGCCATCAATCTCTTGATGCTCTCTGAAGGGTATGGGCCCATGCTCCGGTCTATTATTGAGAACATGAGACCTGCCTGGAAAGCTTCCAGTACCTGGAGCCGGAAAATAGGGCAGCATCATTAGTGTCTGAAGACTTGCTCAGTCAAAATCCTTCAAGCACGTTAATTAGGGTTTAATAGTTACTTCCCACAAGAAAATCAGAAAAATGGAACAGTCTGATTTATAGTTAATAGACTTTGGGTTAGATTATTTGAGCTATATAGCAGGAAAATGTTGTTTGTACCTCCTGGACAATGTGTTTGCCATGAGAAATGGGTTTCATCCCTGTCAAGAGTTCTAAGAGTACGATGCCAAGGCTATAAACATCACTTTTTTCTGTCAACCTGCGGGTCTGGCAGTACTCTGGATCGAGGTATCCCTGCAAAAAGGGAACACAAAGGCTTTTGTTTTGTTTTCGTTTCTGGGATGCGTTTAGTTTTGCATTAAAAATGCTATAATAACAATTTATCAATAAATTTTCACAACAAAGACAAAAAAGGTTTACTCACAGGTGTTCCCTTCACGTTTGTGAATACATGAGCGCTTAGGGATCCATCAGTATCAGCTTCAGGGAAGAGTCTCGAGATTCCAAAATCTGATACCTTGGCATTGAATTTGCTGTCCAGTAATATGTTGTTTGCTTTGATATCACGGTGTATGATGGGCGGGTCAGCTTCTGTGTGAAGGTAGAGCATACCCTTCGCTGAGCCCAATGCAATACGCAGCCTCACTCCATAATTCAGCGGACTTCCATATCTAGCTGCTTCATGTAACAGACCAAAACATGCACTATAAATGAGGTTTCTGCTGTAACAAATTTGGATATGATCTTTTCTGCTTTTAGAGCAAAGAAATCTTACCATTACTAGATAAGAGATCACGGAGTGAACCATTTGCCATGAATTCATACACCAGCATCTGTAAGAGTAACTAAAAGATAAGATACTGAGCCATCTATACAGTGATTCCGGTATTCTTCCCATTTGAGAGATGTGGATGCTAATTAGGCTAATAGAATTCAAAGTGCTGGCAAAGAGAAAACATAACAATTTACTGCCATTTTAGTATCTCCTTGACATAAAGGATACATGAAAAGGCAAGAGCAAGTTCAAGAATTCCCCAATACCAAGCAGGAAGAGTAAAATGGGAAATATTTTTCTCTGCCCTGGTTAACAAATTGAAACAATGTTCATGTGTATAAATGTTTGGGATTGTACCTGCTCACTTTGTTCATCGCAATACCCAATTAGTGAAACAAGGTTCCTGTGATGGAGCCGTGAAAGCAGTTCAATCTCAGTAAAGAACTCTGTCTGACCCTGCAGGGATCCCTGTTCTGCCCGTTTGATTGCTACAGCTGTTCCATCAGCTAATATACCTTTGTAGACCGTCCCATAGCCTCCTTGGCCAATCTGATTTGTGACTGCAAAATTAGTCGATGCCTTTTCAAGTTCTTCAAAACTAAACCCTTTGATGCCATCAATTTTCATTGGGATCTTTGGACCTGCTTGCAGAAAGAACAAGAAGTTATTTCTTTCTGTTTCAATGGAAGAAAACTGGGACAAGAAGAAAATAACTACTAGAGAATTGTGGACTTTTCTGTTTCTTGAATCCTTGGTTTTGTTGTTTCTTTTGGCGCACTATGTAGAAGGCGAACATGAGGGCCATGATAACTATGACCCCACAGAGGATGGATCCCAGCACGATTGCAGCAACGACACCTTTGGCCATACCTGAACTTGTTGGAAGCACATCATCTGCTTAATAAGATAATGTCACTCTAATCAATATCTGGAACTAATTTTATATATGAGTAACTTGAGTTTTACATGAAATATAGATATACATACAATATGCATATGGTCCTGAGAGAGTAAAATTTAGCACATCGTAAGGACCAAAGGTGTCATTCCCATGAATGGTATATGTTGCAATCTTATTTACAAGATCCTGGAGACCGGTCTCATTGAACTGCTTCTCCGCATATGGTGGAAATAATTTCAGGAACAATCGAAGCCTGGGACCTCTTTCCCAGATGAATGGAGTATTGATCTGCAGCTGGTAAAGATCTAACAGAAGATTCGAGGTTACGTAGTGTCTGAACATATCAAAGTATGGAGGAAAATCTGATATAGCGGGACTCCTCAGAAGGAATCCGACCCCAAGCGGTGCAGAGCATATGCAACTGTCTGGAGAATTCAGGATGTATTCATAGCCTCCAGGGCAGGGATTCACACTGGAACAAGTATTATTAATACTACTAGATGGAGCCTCGCTGGTTTCAGTTTGGTTTCCACAGTAGCTGGTTATGTTCAGTTCATTTGCTCTTCGGCAGACAGCATTACCTTCAAGCCTATATGCATCGAGAAATTAATATCAGGAATAATTAATAGTTACCAGATTATGTTACAGTTCAGATAGGCTGTGTATTAGTCCAGGCTGATCAGAAACACTGCCAAAATGAATGGCTACATGTAAAATCGAACCCAATTATCTATGTATTCGGTCATTTCTTCATATCAAACCAAGCATGAACTTACATTATAGTAACGTTGGAAGGAGGATTAAGACTCCCTGCAATATTTGTAAGAGCATTATTCTGGAAATTCCTACAAAATCATGTTCAAAATGCAAAATCACAAAGCTTGTACAGATATCGGAGAGAGGGGTGTTATAGAATATT
This sequence comes from Lagerstroemia speciosa, assembly GCA_037672795.1. NCBI lineage: Eukaryota > Viridiplantae > Streptophyta > Magnoliopsida > Myrtales > Lythraceae > Lagerstroemia > Lagerstroemia speciosa. The sequence continues at coordinate 5,202,408 of CM075304.1, read as the reverse complement.
ATGTCCATAGGCAGATAAAAGAGCATCTAGCCTTCAAAGAAATGTTGACTTACAATATGAGTCTTGCATCTGAGGCAAAAGTCATATTCTGCCATATATCTGTTGGGACATCACCATTCAAGTAATTATTCTCAAGAGACCTGCATTAATATTCTATCATTCAGCCGAGCATAAAATGTTATCTTCAAATGCAACAGCAATAAAAACCGCAGATCTCCCTACAAGTTTTGAAGGCGGGGAAGACCAGAAAAATTTGAAGGGATAGTTCCACCCAGCTGATTGTTGGACAAGTCACTGCACGATTTTAAGAGGGTTGAATTAGTTTTCTTGAGAATTGACAGTTACAGTAAAATAGTATCAAGTGTATGATAGAATTTCCCATTCAGTATGAGCACATTCACTCGATATAGAATCTTACATTGCAGTGATACTGCTAGCAAGCTTATTTGTTGGTATGGTTCCATTGAGTTTATTATAGCTAAGATCTCTACAGCATAAAAGCAAAGACTGTCAGAGAAATGAAAAGTATTATAGTGAATTCCAGAAAATTTCAGGCTTCTTTTGATCCTCTATTCTTTTGCATATATGACCGCGCTTGTCATCTCATTTTCTTCCCAGTTAATGTGCATTTTTCATTTCAATAGGACAAAGGAACTCTCCATCAGAACAGGTGAACAAAAGGAACTAAAAATCTGACCACCATGTCTATTTCAAAGTCATTCTCCACAAGGTGATTCTGCAATACGCATGAAAACTTACAAATAACGAAGTTTTGGTACAGTGCTAAAATCGGGAACAGTGCCCTGCAACTTGCAGTTCCTAAGACTCCTGTTGAATTGAAAAGTAGAGTGATAATCAAAATAGTGACCAGGTATTGAATATTACAGTTCAACCAACAGCAGATAGGATCATTTATATTTCCTTGCAAAGATGGGGCGATTTCAAATATGCTACATAAAACTCTGTAATTATCATGAGTACTTAAACTGAAAGTTGAGAACGAATATTTCCTGCTGCTACACCACTCCAGAATATCATTTCCATAAAGAGAGTACAGTACCTCATAACATGCTTCAAGGAAAAAAATAAAGTGAAGAGAAATATATATAATACCAATTTCATAAAGGGACTAAAGTACCTCATAACATGCTTCAAGGAAACAAAAATAACAAGAAGAAAAATATATATGCAGGCATGTCAGGGAGAGGAACAGGGGATGGGAGAGAGATCTTACAGCTTCAAGAGATAGCTCATGTTGGTATAAGAGTTTGGAATCTGTGTCCCCTCAAAGTTGTTGTTATCAAGTTGTCTGAACAATGAGGAGCCAAAGTATGAGTACATCAGTTGCTTTGGCCCTCAGTATTATGTTTGTTTTGAGTTGTGATTTTTTAAGCGTATCAGAAAAGGAAGCAAATGCACGGGACAGAAAATTCCCGTAAAGCACCAAGAACAGGCCGCCTTAGGAAAACACCACAAGAATAGCTAATGCACATTCAGATTCCCATTTCACATTTCCACATTCTTTCCTTACTGAAAAATAAATTTACAGTTGACTCTTCATTGATTGGCATTTACAGACATCCACTTCCATCAATTTTTATGGCTGATACAAGTTACGGCTTTTCGACATTCATCAGCAACAATAAAATCACTTTGATTTTGAAAATTTTGCAGTTAAAGGAGGTATATATTGAGTATTATTTAAAAAAGGGCAGCTCACAGGATCGTTAGGTTTGGCATCATAGAAAGCTCTTCTGGAAGATGTCCTGTTAAGTTGTTGTTGTCCAGAAGGCTGCAAAATAGCTCTTTCAGAGTCATAGATGAAACAGAACTTATGCACGATTAAAGTCTCATACTTACAAATGTATGAGTTGAGGTAATTTATAGAGCTCGGGTGGGATCTGACCGCTGATGGAATTGTTATTCATATGACTGCAGAATGAAAAAGTAATGCAAAAAGCACCAACACCAGTAAATTATAGATATTTAGGATATAGACCAACTGATATTTTGCAGAAGACTTACAAGTGCGAGGCTTTGGGCAAATTTGCGAATGATTTTGGCAGTGGACCGGATATGTTATTTAAATCCAGTTGAAACCTTGTTATATTAGGGAGATAACCAAGCTCATCAGGTAGAGGACCTGATATTTGGTTTCCACTGAGAAGTCTGCAATAAAAACTCATATAAGCAGTCTCCACTAGATTGAAATTAGAGTCCATATGGCCAGTTCCACATTTTCAAAATAGAAATCTGAACAGTGCAAGTGTTGACTTACAGAAGATTCAGCAAAGTCATGTTGCCTATCTCCTTGGGTATGCTGCCACTTATATTGTTAAACATGAAGTTCCTGGATGACGAATTGCAGCATTTCAAGTGAAGCAGAAACTAGAAACAAAGACTGAAATATCTGAATCACGAAGACAATTTATTGATGAAATGCATTCACATACAAGATAGTGACATGTGTTAATCTCCCAAGTTCAGGAGATAAAGTTCCTGATAGGTTCCTCCTTAGCAGTCGCCTGGATCATACAAGCAAAGCTTGAGAGAAGAAGGATAACAATGCCAATTGAATAAAGAAAGGATTGTGATGACATGTCTTAGGCCCTACAATTCTTGAACATGTAGATAGCCATCATTCTGATCAAAATTGCAGATAACTCCGGTCCAGTTGGATGTGCAAGGATCACCTTTTCCCCATTTTCTCAATCTTTTCACGGGATCTTTGAGCTGACGACGAACAGCTCTCAGGGCACTGACTGTAATGAAAAGGAGCTGGATCAAAAATCCATGACAGAATTTGATTACTTTCTTGACGTACAAAGTAAGAGAAATAATGATAACATATAGCTAAAATCTGGCACAAAAAATAGTAATGGGACCTTCATCTTCAGGGGTTATCTGGCTCAGGGTAAGTTGAATGAAGCAAGATGTGGATAAAGCAACAAGAGAGCCAAGAAAGAGAAGCCATAATCCATCCATCTTCATTACAAATGTCAAGGACAATTAATGAGAAGCCATAAGTAGTCAGTAAAATTATCTAATCAACATCAACAACTATAATGCATTCACATTCAGTGCATAGAAAAAGGACAAAAGGAATTAAAAAGCTCAACACCAACTGTGATTTGAATGGAAGAGGTTATAGTTCTAAACCGCTATGCTTCTATGCAAACAATTAACGAATGTTCATATATCAAGTTTCAATCATGAAGATATTAGAAGCACTGCCAACTAACCCAAACACTCAAACATGGGGAGCTGACAGCACTTCCTTCCTTTAACAAGCTAATTTCTCAAAAGAACCTGCATTGGGATCAGCTGACATGCCCGAGCAACTAGCCATTGCTAGTGCTAATTCAAAACACAGCTCCAAACAAAATACAGTTGAGCAGAACAGAAAATCCTCACTCACGAATTCGCGTGAACACCAGGAGCGAGAGGATTCCGACAGACCGCCGAGATTGTTTACAGTCAACTGAAGGGGAATCGGCCATGGCGAGGCCCATTGTATATGCTGTTCTATGTAGTTACGTCAGGGAAGGAGGGCCTAGTCAAGAAATTAAAAAGAAAATCACACACACATAACGCCCTGACGCAGAGGGTTTGGTGAAATGGTGCTTTCGATTAGGGTTCTTCGCGGATTCGTTGCCGGGATGTGAGAAGGCCATGGGTACGGTGGACTGGTTCCTTATACGCTGGGAGCCTCTGCAATGTCGCGGACGGCTGTTCAATCATTTTTTTAATTATTTTTTATATATTTAATTTACTTGAGTTGTACTCGAACCGTTATTTAAAGAATTGTATTTAATTTGTCAACGGTAATTAAGTAACGGTTTTATCCCAGCTCAAGTTTTCCAAGTTGTTAGTCCTTTTTTTTTTTAATGTTATGAGATATCTGAATTTCGTCAAATTAATTTCTGTATTCATGCATGCATGCTTACAAATGCATGTAATAGGCTCGAGATTGATTCTCATCTATTTTTTCTCCACTGCACTCCTACTCCTACTCCTTTTCCTTTATGGGAGCCTTAATAAACCCCCCCAAAAAAAAAGAATTATATAATTATTAAATATCTATTTGTTGCAGGAGTAAAATAAATCTCGAATAGAAATGCATTCGAGTTGATGAGTAGAGCTGACTTTATTAGGTATAAATATTCATATAATGAAGACTTTGATACGATTGAACAGCAATTATCAATGTATTAGTTAGGGATGTTACGTACTAATGCTGAGCTAATCGGACAACCGGAGATAGGACGTTCCAGATCTAGATGACCCAGTAAAGGCGAGAGGAGATACAGTTAGGCATTTGCCACCAAAACCTATTCAAAGAGAAGTCGATTCGATTCGTTTACTTTGACGAGTAACACTTGAGGCAATTGTTTGAGTGGTTAGTAGATACCCGTTAGCAAGTCGTTCGTTGATTTTGCTCGTTTTCCAATTGAGAAGCAGGAGATTTGAGCTATTCCCTGCCCCAGATTGCGGGTTTCCATGCTCCGTGGAAGTTTATTTTATCTGCTCGCAGTATCTTCTCTGATGTAGCCGGTAAGGTTGTGGTGGTTGTCGATGGGGAGTGTTTCTTGCTGCACAAGGTATTGCCATTTCTTTCGGATCGTGGGAATATTCGAGTTCAACTCATTCACGAGACAAGAATCTTAACATTCCCTCTGAGAATCTTGACAAAGGTCCATCGACAACAGAAAAATGAGATCGCTTTGTCTATTCAAAAGGACACTGGAGTTATAACTGAAGAGCGAGAACTGATTAGTAACAAATTATCAAGGGAAAGAACAGCGCACAGATCCTCGGGTCAGCAGCCTCGGAAGATTGCTAATGTCTAGAGTGTTGCAGTGATCGATCAGGTCGAAGTCTGTCCAAGAAGACGCTTCCTTATCTGCGAGAACAGCTGGAAAGATCAGGTGGACCAATTCGGGAATGAAAAAACGAAAATGTTGAGTCATATGAATCTGTTTACCTCAGGCAGCTTCTGTCGGAAAACAACTTCCAGTCGAGCATCCAGAGTGTTCTCACACACTATCTTTCCGTCCTGTGAAGCCAGGACGACTCCCCCGGAGCTTCAGAGACCAAAGAAAGACAGACATTTTATCAGTGACATACGTAACACAACCGGTTTATTTGGAGAATCGCGCGAAACTACATACATACCAGGAAGGTTCGTGAGAGTCGGTGCTCTTAGGAGGCGGTGGAAGGAAGACATCCTCGTCGAGCGTAATAGTCGGAGGCTGCAGTTTGGCTTTCTCAGCATATTCGTTCTTTGCCCTTTCCAGAACCGACTCAACGAGCTTCCGGTCCACCTCCCTGCATCGGAGCAGGACCGCCGGTTCCCTCAGTCGCAGCAGGCTCTGCCTCGTACAAGGATCGATCCCGAGTCGCAGAGTCAACCACAGTGCCGAATTCAAAAACAGAATTTGCCTGCAGGAAAAGTGGGAAACTAACTCGACTACCTGAACAATCAGGTCTTTAAGAAGCTTCTTGTACGAATTCTTGTTGTTTGAGGCTCGGAGAAGCTCTTTGCTTGCAAGCTTCTTTCATGGAGTTGACAACATCATCCTGAGCCTGGAGGTACTTCAGTCGGGACGCATTCAGCTGCATCGAGTACTCTCTGAAAGGCCAGATCAGATACCGATTTTTCTGTAAAGATAGCCGGTATATTTTCCGGTTTTCCATTGAAGTAAGAGTTTTGAGTTTAAACTGACATTTTCTTATGGACTTCGACCTGCTTCGCCTTCCGGTCATACTCCTGCCGGATCTTCTTCTTCTCGGAATCAACTATTTGCAGCTTCTCTATGTTGAATTCCTGGAATCGACCAGAGCAAAGATTAAGATACAGACTTTTAAGGGACATGTCGAAACCAAGAAGTTCAATAGGCAGGACTGGTGAAGGGGACCTCTTCGGCGGAGAGAGAGATCTCGTTGGCCTTCTCCTCCGCCTCCTGGCGGATGAATCGGATCATCTGCAGTATCTGCCTTGACACATCCCCGTCGTTCATCTTTCCGATTCTTAATTCAATCTACCTGACAGGTCCCTCTCTCCCTTCTTACACTTGCAATGGAACAGTTGTGTTTTCTTGATCGAGAACGAGAGGATTAAGTTACCAACGGAAACTGCTAAAATACCCAGAAAAGCAAGTGTCGGCATGTCCCTCTGTCCGTTATTGATCGTTAGAAGATGCGAAATTTCCTGCTAGGTACGTTGGGAGCAGGACACCTCGAGACTTTCCATTTTGAATGATTCCAAATATCCCTTTTCTTTTGTATGCAGAAACCACCTGTTATTAATGGGCTACCTCCGACTAATCTATAACCTTAAACGGGTCACTTCACTGTCAATTCATGAACTAGAATCCGAAACGTTATAGTGGATAGGATTATAAAACAGGATGACAGTAGGTAACTTGATTTCGGCTGTTGCTGTTGTACATTTGATTTTCGATTGTGTCATACGTTTTTTTCTTGGGTGTGTTTAAGGAACAAAGTACATGGGATTGGGGAGCTTGAAGGTGCGATTGCCGGTGAATTCGCCCTGAAGATCAGTCCACTGATCACCGACGTTCCCCCAGATTCTGTAGCCTTCTTCCACCAACCGCCGTCTCATGGCCGACTTGAGCGTCATCGCACTCTGTCCCCTGTACGCCGCCGTCCTATATATCAGGAAAAGAAAAAGGGAAAAAGTTAAGAAATTTATCGATTGAAAAAAAAAATAGTGAAATGGATCTCCCTCTCTCCCCCGAGAGTGGATGAAATATACTCATTCCGAGGCCAGTTACTACTGAGAGCATGATCAAAAGCACGAGGCAAAATGCGGGACGCGTAGGCACTTAAAAATTCATATTAAAAAATAGAGATCGGAGAGTGGCTTCTTCACCTCATGATGAGCCTTTCATAACCTACGAATCCCTGGATCCGCAGGTTCTGGACAGTGCACCGTCTGAGTGTCTGTTCGTCTCTGCCGCTGAGCAGCATCACCTTGAACCCGCTCCTGACCAGCTTCTTGAATAGCCTCAACACCGGCGGGATCGCTGGGCATTGCGCTTTCGTGGCCCATGCCTTGAACCCGGCCGCATCGAACGGATCACATCTATGTATCATACATATCGAGAAATAAGCTAATCACTTGACGGGTATGGTCAAATCGTATTCTTTTCTATTTTAATGCGAATCACGCATCCCTTACCCGTATCTCTTCCTCTTATAATACAAGACATTCGAGATGCAGGTGTCGTCGACGTCGAGGATCCACGCATCCATCCTGTCATTGGCCACACCGATGCCGTCGGCATAGCTCGATATCTGCTCCATGATCAGCTTGAGGTCCTTCTCGTACTGCCCGCCCATCATGTACGTTTCCACATAACGGAGGCACTGCATCGGGACGGTGCCCCAAGACCGGACGTTGTCAGCCTCCACTGCCAGCCTCCAGCTCAGGCAGTAGTTCATGATCTCGGGAGGTATGGTCAGCTGCGAGAGGGGCTTCGCGAGGCCGGCCTTGGAGAAGATGGCCAGGTAGATGAAGATGACAAACTCTTGTACGCGCCTCGCCATGGCTCTCGTTACCGTATAGGCTTGATCCTGTATGTGTTGATGGAGTTAATCGTTATCCGACGATAACATAGCAACAAAACAAAGGACTTCATTACTACTGGGAGGTAACGACCTAATCAATATAAGATATATATATATATATATATATATATATGTAATGTGCTTATCAGGGGCTTGGGCCATGTTAAATATTGGGACGGATACAAAAGAACTCAGATCCTGCGCATCTAAGAGTTTTGGTGGATGTGTAATAGTGACCGAACTAATGGTTCGATCAGATCGATTTTCCAGTAGTAGATAGAAGAAAGAGACATTGAGCTTGCGAGATTGGAGCGACCATGGAGCATCTTGGTCGAAAACATGCCCGCCGCAAGAGAGGAAGAGAAAGAGAGGGTGGGGGGAGCCAAGGAACGAGGTGCATGGCCATCAATATAGAATATTAATGGAAGACTCATGTCACTCGTTTTCATCGTACGTTTTGGCTCAAGGACAATTTTTTCCGATACACAAAAGAGACACGTGAACTTAAAAAATGTAGAAGAAAGGGAGGATAAATGAGGTACTAGAGAAATTCCACAAATGAAATTGGATCTACAACATTTAGATCATAAGATCAAAGTTTCCCTATAGAGTTTCGCTCCATATACAAGCTTTCTTGATCCGTTCCGTCATAAAGTAATCACTGTCTAACACTAGAAGGCCTTGCGTACAACTGGATGCTTACTGAAGAGGAAGTTTTGTTCTTCGGTTACCAGAGAAACACAATACACTTGAAATCAAAAGGATAGAAGGAATATTGGATTAGAGAGGTGCAGAGGGAGAGAGTTTACATAATAAGTACATTAGGTGACGTGTGACACAAACCAATGAGTAATTAACATGTGTGTATGGTTCTTGTAATGTCATATATTTATAACTGTTTCTACTAATGTGTTGAGCACTCATTAGTATGTGACGTATTCCTTATGTGTAAGACTTCTTGGCACAGAGGGTTCCAACAATAATAATTAATTAAATTTAATCGTTGGAGGGGATGTTATTATATTTCCCCTTTCTCGAAAAATTCTCTAGCAGTTTTATTATCTCGAATTTGACTCTAAAAAATATTAGTCATGTTACAATAAATAGATAAATTGGTGCTAATTGTTTGTTAGTTGCCGTAATTGTCACGAATTATTTTATTGACGTTTTTTAATTCACTGTGAGTTAGAATTTTGAGACTTTCTCCTCTTTCTCTATGAGGTTTTATTTTTTTTAATTTTTTTTTTGTATACCAACGTTGTGGCAAATGTTCGGAGCAATTTTTTTAAATCATATGTCATGTGGGAAAATTAATGTGAAATTATTCGTGGAAAGAAAAGGAGGTTCTCACGATGGTGTAATGCACATGGAACATCATAAATAATTATACACAATTTGATGAAAAATGTCGTGACTGGAGAATTGTTGCACAGTAAGATGACAAATCATTTTAAATAATCTGCAATTACCTAAAAAATTTAATAGAATCAAGTAATCTAAATTCAAGTTTAGTCCTATTAACAAGGAGTAAATCTTTTGTGAAAGTATATTTTTTTATTTATAATATTCGAATTTAAGACAGTAATAGCGATGGTTTAGTTACCCATACTACGTATTTGAGCTTTCGCGTCTAATCACAAACATGTCAAACCGAACAATCGCTATTAAAATTGGCCTCAACGCCTTAGTTCAAAAGTCATTTCTAGCAATTTTACTTAAAGAGATACTAGAATATGAGATTTTAATATCATAAAATCGTATGAGAATGAATTTTTAATTATTAGATTACCGCCTTCGGCGATAATTCGAATTTAGAATATTTTTAAAGGGAAGATGTACCGAACAAACCGAAACATACGGGATCGGGAACGGTGAGAATCGTTTTAGTCTAATACCAAAGGGCAACCTTAAGAATCAATGTGTTCTTTGCAATATCGTTGACCCTGAAAAGTGCTTTAGCACTAGCGAGCAATTTCTGAGCAAAGATGCCACTTGTCGCCATACTTGTTTGTGACATCCTTATGCATGTCCCCTTTCTCATTAGCATGATATATTTATAGGATAGCTTAATCATTTTGAGTGAAACTAATAAATTTATTAATTGGAGCCAAAGCACACATTTCAATTCGGTTTCCGGGGCTTAATTAACTCGATTTTTGCTTAATTAATTCAAATTATTGGGTCGGGTCAAAGCACCACCAGAAATTAAGTGGAAACCTTGCCCAGGTCTGAGCTTCGAACCTTCGATCATTAATGGAGTTTTAGGACAGTCAAGTCTTGAGAACAAATGGGCACGAGGGATATCGGGAGAGTAATTGTTCGGGGACGTGTGATGATGCATGGAGGATGAAAACGACTACGTGTACCAGCAGAAGGCAAAAAGTGCGAGATGTTGATGGGGTCAGAAACTTACCGGCCGGTATGCAAGATCGGATTGAAATATCCGGCGACGATAAAGGGCTCGATGGCAAATGAGGATCGCCTTCAGAATGTTCCGACCAGCAAACCGATCGAGAGATGGGAGGGAGGGAGGGAGAGCTTGGAACTGAGATATATTGTGCAATGGGGGAAGCAGTGGACTCATAGGGTGGAAATTTATAATCGGAGAGACCAGTCGACCCAGAGGGATATCCAGCACTGACCAATCAGATTCGAGAAAATCGATCGAAGATAAAAATAACAAAATTAGAAAGGCAGGTAAGGGGAAAAAAAAAAAACGGAAGCAATATTATAAATCATTGGATGCCAAGACGTGGTTTTTTTTAATTTTTAATTAGTAAAATGATGGTAATAACAGTGGAAATATAAGTATATTAATTATATAATATTTAAATTTTCATATTTAATTGTGAATAAGTCAATGCTTAACAACTAGCATTCGGCAGTAATCTTGTTAGTGTAGTAACCATTAGAGGTCTATTGTAAAAAGTCGAAACCCTCCGAGTTCAAGTTTAAAGAGCGCGAGTAGATGGGGTTGATGCAAATGCGTGGAGGGAATCCGAACGGGTGACTCTAAACTTGCCAAATTATAGGCGATTGTGTCTTGAACTATTGAAACATTGCATTTGGTGGGTCGGAGCCAATAACATGTTAAATAAAATGAACTGATTTACCTTCCTTTTAAATAACGTGTCTGAATTTCAAGGTTTGTGAATGAATAAAATCAACTAGCGGAGACTTTTAATCCTGTATTCTGACTTTGGCTGATTCTGAATATCTAATGGCGTCAACCGAAGAAGGGTTATTGGAATGGCAAAAAATTAACCTACCATGCCCCCGTAAGAACAAGTACAAAGAGTTGCCACAGCAAAAAGGTCCTTTAAAGGTGTGGAGTGCCGTCAGAGGGCAAAATCGAAGTTCCTGTTGGGGGTGGGTGGGTGTAGTAGTAGATAGGTATCTAGGCAGGACGACTTCGGTGGCCATAAGCTATGGCGGAATCTATCAATACCCGAAAAGACACTCGACTTCGGTGAGATTATTAGGGTCGACCATTCATAGTATTGTACTAGGAGCACACACTATTCCTATGCAACTGCGATATTACATAGCACCGGGAACGGACTCGGGATTTGGATCAGGGAAGCATGTGAATGGACCGATCCAGTAACGAGTCATACTAATCTTACCGATGAGGACTGAATTCGGATTTTATAATTTAGAAGGCACCTAATTGACCTAACAAATTCAGGCCATTGAATGCAATTGCAAATAAATAGTGTTGGGATATATTTCTATATAAGGCGGAACTCGAAGACTGTAAAACTTAAATGACAAGTTGGAGATCAGATTCAAGATGCGAGATATGCGTGAATAAAGATTAACGGAATATCCCGAATAGAATTTTTAAGGATATTTGGAAAATTTTATGGATATTATTTTTTCGTTTGGATGAGATATCCTGGATCTCGTAATCTGTTTAATTTAGAAAATGCATGTAAATAATATTTTATAGGATATCAAATATGATATGATCTTGTATCTATAAATAGGGTTTTGTATGAGTTCTAAAGCAGTATCTCAGTACCGTGAAACTCCAGGGGCCTTAGGGCCCGGTGATAGAGTTTGGATTTGTGATTGGTGCCCGGTGGTATCCTTGAATACTGTAATTTCCTGATTTGATTTAGTAGATTCTCATATTTTGTCCGTAGACGTTTTCCTCTGCGTTGGGGGTCTTAACATGTATATCCAGTATTATTTCTTATTTTATCATCTAATTTGAGATATTCGGAGACATAACAAGCGTTATCGGATTGATCACGATCCCGACGAATATGACTCAAAATTTCCATAAGCTATTTAATATATTTCCGCGACTCGTGCCGTGGTGGGGGGCTCCTGCAGGGGTTCTAAAGTGGGGATTGAGTCAGTGGCCGTCGGTCACTGTGACAAAAGTGGGATGGGAAGAAAAACAAAGCGCCCCTCGTGTGTGACTTGGCGTACGTGCATCCACCCAAATTCACGCCTTTCTTTGGATAATTGGTGTTCAAATCGACACCAGATCGCGTGTGCAATGGACATACAATGTGGTAGGTATCGTGTCACATAACTCGAGCATAAGTTTAATTTTCTCAATCAACATTGCCCTTGAAATTCAGAATTAGCTATAGTTATTTTTCAATTCATTAGTGACTTGTCGTAGCACTATTCAGTAGCATGCTACCTGATACAGATACAACGTGACATAAGAAATTAAAAATTAGAACAATTTTTCATACTCTCTTAATACATCGTTATAAAGTAGAATTTAGTCTATCAAGGAGGACAAGCTCGTGTCAGAGTAAAATTTCGAGATTAATGAAATAATATAAGGTAATTTGTTCAAATTTAAATACATTTTATTAATTTTTTTCCCCTCGAAATGCCCATCTCCAGTTACTGCTGTTGCTTTCTCCTCCTCCCAAAGGGAACATTATAATGAGCAATGGCAGAGGCGGTCTCACTTGTAATCGATTAATGCCACCGCAGTATCAATGCACCGACCGGCCCGATCAGGAGAAAATCTCGTATGTAACGAGTACAGTGCGTAATAGTATTAATATAATATTATAAATTAATTAAATTAAATTATTTTTATAATTATTTTTCTCTTTTAAGATTTATTTTTTTAGAATTTATTAAAAATATTTTAAAAAATAATTAAATTTTATTAACTCATAATACTATATCAATATTATCACGTAGTACACTCCGGTTGTACACGGGACTCAGAAGAAAAGAGAGGAGGCACTTTCCCTGTTGGATTCCACTGAGTGGGAGAAATTTTAATTAATTGATTTTCCCTTTGAGAAATAGTTAAAATAAATAAAAATTAGGACCCGAGTGAAGTGGAAAAGGTAAATAGTAAAACTCAATAATTATTATATTATTATAGATATAATGAAAATAAAATATTTGATAACAAAATTATTAATTAAGTAAATCATTATTTTAAAGATATTTAAAAATTTATCAGATCTCGACTAATTCAGATCCACAGTGAAATAATATTTTTGCCGATGTGACATAAAAAGGCAATGCATTTTTTGACAGAGACCATCTCCCACGGGGAAAATGGAGGCTAAACGTACGTGGGGGACACGGCGGCCGTGGCAGGCACCACTTCCGCTGGTGCCCAGCACTTTCACTTAAAAGGGGCCGACATGCATGTATTTGTAAGGGTCGACACGGATTAAAGGTCGGTCCGTGTCAATCATGCTGGCGTTGGACTTCTGATGCCGCCGATGTGCGAAACAAGATTCCATTTTAGTCGATCTTCGGATGACATTAATGGAGGAGATGCTGGTGATGCTCATGCACCGTGACATGGATCAGGGTTTCATCGTCCTCTCGCATGACAGAGAAGACCTGACCGATGGACCAAAGAGTAGTACGACATCAAGAAGTGGATCGATCAAACACTTTGGTGGCAGCCTCAATCGATCACCATCCACCGCAGAATCATGCTGGGTGTCTTTGAAATTTAAAGAGATGCGCTTTTTTTGACGCACAGTATCGGAATCAAGATTAATTTAAACTCGAACCAAGCTGATCCACTAAGAGATAACGATCGAATACAAGGTCTTATTCAATAGAAAGAGATATCTAACCGTTTCAGGTAACGTTAAGGCGTGTGGCAGATCAAATCTCAATTGAATATAGCAGTTGGTATAACAATTTGATTCAATTCCACAGTGAGAGAAATTATTGGAGTATCCTACTGGGAGGTACTGATTGAAGGAGATGGGTACTAATTATTCAAAAAAATTCTCATAATTTATTATTCACTAGAACAATTTAGTTTTTTTTTTTTTCATGTCATGATGCTATGAAGTTGAATCATTTAAGAATTCCGATCGAGAAGGAAATTTTACCAAGTCTCGTAAATGAATTATTGTGCCTTTATATATATATATATATATATATATCACAAGCTTGGATTTTCTAGAGTTTTAAGGAGTGAAAATTTTCATATAATCCCACTCTACAATAATAATAAAATTAAAAATATCAATAAAACTACTTTAATTGGTAATAGTTGTATTAACCATTGAAATTGTTAATGCTCATTTAATTATTTACTATAATTAAATGAATTTTTTTAACTTTTATTACGTGATAAAATATGATCGCCTTCATGGTTGGTGGTGGAGTTAAGCATATGCCTTTGTCCAATAAGAATGCTCCGCCAAGGTGCAATGGTGACAGTGAAATACGGCAACGCTTTTAGAAAGTCGGGAACCTTTCAACTAATGAGACTCTTCCGCCCATTTTGGCCAGTCAATTTGCTGGTTCGTTGTTTAGTGGGTGATTGATTGTTGCTTATTAGCTTCCTTCTCAAGCTAAGATCATATTGTTGAAATAAGATTAGTGATTCTATGTTCGAATCTCATTAACAAAATTCTATTATTGTCTTCCCCTTTAGTAATCTTATGTCGGGTTCGAGTTACTAGTTTCTGGTGCATCGGGCATTTCCGGAAAGTCGGCATTAGTAGATTCTTTGCTAAGAGTGAGTGATCTATGTGATGGGAAGGTTAGATTTGACTTGGCTTAGATTCGATTTTCCCATTCTCATCGAGTAGATTCGGCCACTCAAAACACAAACCATTAAGGATGGGTGACGTTACGTAACCAAGATTCCATAAACCCAAGAACATCTTTGGTCAGAGGAACGATCGATGGTTTAGGAAGAGCGACTAAATTATGCGACCAATATCACATCAACAGATCCACGAGTCGCACTCTCTTTAAACAGAGCCAATAGGGAGAAGAGAATACAACCTTAGCCGTAGAAATCAATAAGGGATGGCTCAGATTCAAGAAATTAGCAGAATATCAGCTGAAGAATGCTTGTTGTGCGGACTCTCTCTGCATCTATAGCCATTCTTCAGTCAACTGTCCAATTTCATTGAAGGTCCTTCCTGAAATTTCACAGACAAAATGTAAAACTGTCACTTCATCGAAGTCGAATTCCGGTTAAGTTAAGTTGACACCACTCGTATAACCAGCTACAAAGGACATGATCCTGAAAGGGGGCCCGATGAGTGGGGCATCTGAGACCGGGACGGCAGCAATGCTTTCCTGATCAGCTCCCCCATTCTGCAACTCCAGACACCGAACTTTGTTCTGATCGAGCAGGGTTTGGACTACCTCTCATGATTGCTCGGGACTGGCTCATCTCGTGGGATGACAATCTCCGAAGATGGCTCGGGTTTTTCAGCTAGCAGGGGTAACTTCTTGCTCAATATGGAACTGTGATCAGCAGCGTCGGTGGTTCTGCCTCTTCTAAGTACGAATTCAGATTCGGATGTGTGATGGGTGCCTGGAGGTTGCTTTTACGTTGATCGAGCTTGAGATATAAGTTACAAATCATTCACCTGAAAAGAAGAATTAGATGAACTTTTGATTATGTGAAAAACTTGATACTATAAATCACCAACTACTAATAGATTTAAGGTGAGGATGCGTAGCACCAGCAGAACCAAAGCCAATACTTACCTTCTCGACCAGCTCCGAATTTTCAGTTATCCATTTCTCGACCGGTGCAAATGCTCCTTCCAGCTGAGAATTCAACGCATCGCGTTTCTGAAGAATGCTGCATCATCAAGAGACTCGTTGGAATGTTCATGTTTTCTGCACACAATTGGAAAAAGGTTGAAGATCAGAACTGTACCTCTATCCCACACGCTTTTAGAAAGAGAGATAGTTATGCTGCGTCATTAATTTCTCAATACTCATTTCTATCATAAAGTGTTGAGTTGATCCATCACTCAAGGGAATGTTAAAGTTCATCGTGTTTTTGTCACCTATAACATAACGTAAAATCGGAGACCGTGCACGCATAACCTTGCTATATCAACTTAAGTCGTGGTCAAGTGGATAGTTAAATCTTGTTTATCAATATTATTGTATAAGTACAGTCACGTGAAAATACCGTTATACCAAAGACTTGCTCGAGGCGCATGACATACAGCATTGGGTGGAAACTATAATGTAACGTTCGTATTTTTCGATATACCTTTATCCCATATATCATAAGATTCCGCTGTGTAGTTGTCAAATGACCGTTCTGACTCCGAGCCTGCCGGCCTCCTATCTTTCCATCCGGGGTATTTAAGTAATTCCATGTCGATAAGCGGCAAGGAACGCCCCCGCTGCCATAGCCGTTGATTGGTCTGCCTCACTCTCTCTCTCTCTCTCTCTCTGTTTTCTCAGTGAATTTCGTATTGTTTGTTTCTGGCAGAGGAGAAGACGACGAATTCTAATTCTCATGGTTTCATCGCTTCCGTTCGAATCCTAGACTTGGCCTTGGAGCTCGGCCTATCCTGGCGTATTTTTTTTTTTATTGGGCATGGAGTGATTTCCGCCGGTGTTCGAGCTCGGTACAGCTCGGAGATCTCCTTCTGGAGTTTCTGAAGAAATCTGCGGTCCGATTTCGATCGGTATGGATCATTTCTTTCATCGGGTTGCTAATGTCTGATGTTCCTTCGCCCTTTTGACGTTCTCCTCTGCTTTTATTTCCACGGCGGCCTTCTTGACGGCGGTGAATTGTTCTCGGGTCAACCCCGATAATGTGCAATGGATACGAGTTCTCTCCTGAAAATCTCCTTTTATGGAAGCGGCTCTTCTTTGTTTCGACAATGGCATGCCTTTGCAGTAGAAAAATGCAAAATTGGCCCTCTTTTCTGCAAGTTTTATTGATAGATAGATGTGATCAGCCGACCCCTGCACTCGTTTCTCGATGCAAATCAAGAATGTAGATGTGATGGTTCTAATGCTGCATGCAAATTCACTTTCATTTTTTGGAAACATACAGATTTTGCGTCCTTATCGAGTAGCTAGATTCTTCTCTTGATGGATTTTCTTCTTTTGGTTGTTCTTGGTATAATAATAATATTGCGCCTTCCACGTTCAGGATAGTTCTACACATTCTGTTTCTACAAACAAGGCATTTGGATTCTCGCACATCACTATGGGTCATTGTCTAGCTAAGGTACAAATTAGCCCTTTGAGCATTTCCTTACTGGATCAAGAAATTTCTTTAATTCCCTGTTTTTCCTCGTCTCTAATGGTCGGCTTTCCTGCATGTTTATCATAAGTAGAATAGTTGGCACATATTCTTCGTTTTATTTTCTTTTCTTTTCCCTTTTTTTTTGTGTTCAGGCTTCTTGCACTGATTTGACAGCTAAATGAGCTATACACTGTCCTGCAGACTTTGCATACCTTGGTCACTAGTTGGCAATCCGTCCTGAAAATGGAAGATTGTCATGCGATTATGGAGATGAATTTGAAGAGTTGAAATGGTGGAATAGGATCATTAGATAATCCGGCTAGTTGATACCTGTGATTATGCTATTCACCTCAGCAAGATTATCTTGTATGGGGTTACCTTGGACACACAGATGTCAAAGGATGTAAATATTAGAAGTAGCCCTGGGCATTGGGAACTTACCTCTCAGTGACTTCAGCTATTTATACTTGACAACTGATTTAATCTGAACTTATAATTTGAGATGGCAGGGGCTTCTGTCTCTGTACAGTAGTATCCTATGCTCTGGATTGGTTTTGGTGTGAAAACATGGTGGAACTTAGCTCTAAGTACCTTAAGATACTTTTTCTTCTCCAGTTTTTTTTTTTTTTTTGAGGGGACGAGGGGGTGATTTTCACCAGTTTTCATTACAGTACAGTGTCCACATTGAGACTCCTTTATGTTATCGGATGCAACTGACTTGCTTTGACATTATTGTTACGTTTTTTGCAGCATCATATAGAAAGAAATAATTCTGAATGGCATGCCGAATTTGCTGGCGGAAATGTGCACCTCATCACCACTCAAGAGAATTGGGATCAAAAGCTTGCAGAAGCAGAGCGGGATGGCAAAATTGTAAGTGTATTCCCTGAGCCCATTTTAGCCATTGACATGACCCGATGTCTAGGCAATGCACCTTTTTCTGTCTACGCAATTAGTCTCATTGATAACCTGTCGGGTTTAAATTTATGCTATTTGATTGATTGTGCAAGTTAAGAATTAAGCTTTTATTTTTTATGTGGGGACTTGGTTACCTCTTTGAACAGGTTATTGCAAATTTTAGTGCAGACTGGTGTGGTCCTTGTAAAATGATTGCTCCATTTTACTCTGACTTATCTGAGGAATACCCTTCTTTGCTGTTCCTCTTGGTGGATGTGGATGAGCTCACTGTAAGTGATTTGCTGTTTATTTTGTCTCTGAAAACACAATCATTCGATTGCCTGCTCTGGCCATTTCATCATGTATATCTTCTCTTCAAATTCCTATCTTTTGTTAGAATACAAAGTGTCACATGTGAATATGGATACCTTTAAACAAAGAGGACATTGGATCATTAGCTGAACGTACTGATGTGTCTGTGTCTATTCTCTTTTGTGCCATGCAGGATTTTAGCACGTCGTGGGATATTAAAGTGACACCAACATTTTTCTTCCTTAGAGACGGGCAGCAAGTGGACAAGCTCGTCGGAGCAAACAAGCCCGAGCTTCAGAAGAAGATAACCGCCATCCTAGATTTACTGCCCCAGGCCAATTGTCAAAGTTGACATCCGAATAAAACCCGGCAAGGTCCCAGAGGTCAGAGAGCCTCAGCTGTTGTTGTCTGTTCCTGAGTTTTAATAGTATATAACTGCTCCTGTTTTGTATATGTAAATAGACTGATTCGAACATACACTCTTGATCTTTAGAGATGTTAAAGGATATTTATTGTAATGCCGAATGTTTCTGTTGCCCGAAAACACAGTTCTGAAATGAAAGTCATTACTCATCGTACGTTCACCTGCTGGGACACTAGGGGATCACCCCTCTCTTGGAAATTATTAGCAGGTACATGGCACAACGCCAACTGGAGCCCTTGACAATGAGAACGAATGGTGCACTGACCGCTTTCATTTCATTTATTTTCTATCTTATTTGGAGAAATGTGGTCTTGGTTGTACTTTTTTCCGTATAAATTGAAGTTAATATTTGTTTATAAAAAGAGAAAAATAGAGACGGATATATATTCTAGTTCCAGTGCTGGCATCGACCTTTTCATTTTCATAGTGATTTGGGTTGGACATCGTTGTCTGAACTGAGCATGGCATGCCAGCGGCAGACGCCGTGGCTGGATAAGCCGTTTATTTTGGAGCTGGCTGTGTTCTTCCAGTTCATACAGTGCAGAATAGAAGAAATGGGGCGATAGATACACTAACGTAATAAGCAAAGCCAAGTTTTGCTCGTGAACATAACAAAAGCAATAATCCAAGCCTCGCAAATCCAATGTATCCTGTAAGTGCAATAGTTTCGTAATATTCTACCGTGAATTCTCGAGCATAACGTGCTGTACAACTTGTATTGAATGCCCTTATCTTATATTAAGGTATTGTCTAATTTAAGGGTCAGAAAATATGAATGGGTCAGAACATCAATAGCGAAGATCCATCTCTTTCATTTGTCACAGCTAAATAATTTGTTAAACAAACTCCAGTCAAAGAAAGACAAAGCAAAAGTTACACCAGAAAACAAGACAGCAAAAGTCTACGCCTTCATCAAGCGATTCAGCCCGACAGCGCGGATTGGTTCAGGGGCTCCATTCGTCTATGAAGAGATAAAACTGGATATTGGTAGCCCTTTAGTAATGCCAAACTAATTGTTGTTCTTCTGAAGAAAAGAGGCAGGCGGCCTCACATATGTGAATCCAGAAAAGGGGTTGACTCCAGTAGTCGGGCTCGCAGCAGGAGAATCCACGATCGGCATCTCCGTCCACTTCTTCTCGAAGTTTGCAGTGCAATACTTTCCTGCAACTTCAGGACGAAAGCTCGCGTTGATCTCCCGATTCTCCAACTTCTTCCAATGGATCGCCCTGAACCACTTGTGCCGCTTTATGTCCTCACTCCCTGTGGGTCCACTGCCCAGGCGCTTGTCTGCCTCTTTTTGCAGCAGCTAAAATCAAACCATGAACTATTTTTCAAGAGAAATTCTTAGGTAATCCTACCTCGCCACGTGACGTGAGTAAGCACCAATTAAAGTGTGACAAATGAGCAAATTAGTATTAATGACCCTACCAGTTACCATAATATTAATATTAATCAAAACACTTTGATTAGTTCTTCCTCACCATGTTATCGTGAGATAGGACATCTAAGATTTTTTTCATTTTTCAGGGTCTATTCTTTTCATTACGTTTTGCATTAAAAGATCTTTATTCTCCAATTAATTACCATCACACCATGTTTGTATGAAGTGAACGAAAATAAATGGACAATGCAATTAACGAACATGATGGAACTAGTTCTATCCAGCCATTATATTCCTTTCCATTTTTTCATGGAAAATGAGACCTCAGCAACTATACTATCAGCTCTGTTTAAATTCTGTTTATTTCAATCTAAAAAAGTGACAAAAGAATTGATACATTCAAAATGAACATAAACTATGTACCCCTTTCAGCAGAGAGTGGGCTTCACTGGACAAGAAGTTCGGAAGCTTGATTTTGTCCTTCACAATCTTTTGCTGAATCTTTTGCCGATTACCACCAGTAAAAGGAGGCTGTAGAATGGCAATCACCAGAAATAGAGCATTTGAGTTAATGGCCTAAAGATAGATAGGGAGATCAAAGATTTAAGAAGCTGACATTTTATTAAGTGAAACCAAATAAATACCTTTCCTGTGAGCATCTCAAATAAGAGGACTCCCACGCTCCACCAGTCTGCAGATTTGTCATGGCCCTTTGCAAGGACAATTTCAGGTGACATGTATTCTACAGTTCCACACATAGAATTAGATCTTGCATTCTCTTCAAGTTCCTTTGCCAGCCCGAAATCAGTTAAGACAACCTGAATGTTCAGTGAGTTGAATGTGGATCAATTTCATATTTTTCTCCCAAATAGTTAGTCAAATAACAGGTGGAAACCATGAGGTGTGCTGCAAACATACATGCCCATCTGCATCCAACAGAATGTTTTCAGGTTTGAGGTCTCTGTGCATTATACCATTTGCATGAAGATGAGAAACTGCAGAAACGATTTCAGCAGCATAAACACGCGCCAAATCCTCCCTGGCATATTTAAGGGGGAAACAAAATCAGATAATGCCTCTCGCATATTCACTTTTTATAAATTAGAAAAAGCAATAAGAATGAACCTGAAGAGCCCCTGATGGTAAAGCTGGAAAAAGAGGTGTCCCCCATTAATGAAGTCCAGTACGAGGTACAACCTGTACTTAGTCTGCAGAGAAATATCCAAGTTACAATCACGCAAGCAGAACTAAGTGCACAATCCAAAAGAATCAGAAATGGGAAAAGAAATTAATGCCATGTAAGTGTAGAATGTTTTTACTCCGAAATAGAAAGCACTGATTAAAAAGCAAAGAACGGAAATATTTTATAGCATAAATAAACAAAACTACTGTATATCACTCAAGAGCTGAAACAAGTTACCTGGAAGGAGTATCTAAGCCGGACAATGAATGGGTGATCAATTTTCGTAAGAATGTCCCTTTCTGCTTTCATGTACTCAGCATGGTTCTTCTCCATAATTTTGTCCTTCCTCATGACTTTCATGGCATAGATCTCAGATGTCCCCTTCTTCCTCACCTGATAAACTTTTCCAAATGCACCCTGACCAACAACCTTCAAAACCTCAAAATCTTCAATTCCTACGATCTGGGCATCTCTAGGAACCCCTTCAATAACTTCAACACAAAATTCAGTTTGTTCATCATCGGTCAAAAGCTCTGGGAGTTCTTTGATGGCCTCTTCATTAACAGATTCTACAAGATTGATCAGCTCTTCCTTTTCACACAAAGTAAGCATACTTAATTTCAAAGATTGGCTAACATAAGAAGAAGGGCCAACAAAAGAGTGTGATCGGTTATGAACAACAGCTGGTTCACTATATACGAGTTCCGTCGCATCCACATCAGCTAGTGAAATCCCTGCATTGCATAAATTCACCTCTATGTTTGGCTGAGATGGCAGAGGACCAAATACATCTGAAAAATCTAGCTCAACATGATCGGAAACAACAGAATCTTCAGAACTCATGGGCAAGAACAGCTGGCTCTGAGATGGCTTGCATGTCCTGGTCTTAGCGGAAGTAGATAATTGAGAAGAAACCATGCTTGCAGGTGTGAAGGAAGATCACTGCGAACTTAGTTACCACTGAACCGGATGCCCAGAGCTACAGGATGATCTTTCCAAATGTCTTAACCCCACAAACCGCTGAAGGACTTCGGTCAATGGCCTTGATAAGAAGGAAGTTAACAAATGCAAAAGCAGTACCCAAAAACTTAGGCAGTAGGCCCAGCAAAATCCAGAGGTAGAAGCTATAGCAGTTCTTGTTTCCCGGGTTACAGGAAACAACCGATGTTTCAGCAGTTGTTGAACTCATGAAGGTCAAATAATCAAATCTGCAATCAAAAGTGTCACAGGATGATCAGTGAGGTCAAAGGCACTCCCAGCTCCCTTAGATAATAAGATCACAAACGAAAAATCAAAAAGTCCATAAGTTTAGATTGATGTTACACCTTCATATGCTCTAAAACAGATTTTAGAATCAAATTAAATTCAAAATTACATAGCCTGCTCTCAGCCTCTGAAAGATTTTTTTTTAACTAATAAGTTACTAAATAGATGGTTGTTCAATTATTGCATCTAATATCAAATCCAAACAAACATCCAAACTCATTAAAGTGAAAAATTCCAAGAACAGAAAATTAGGTTTCAGACTCTGTATGGCCATTTATTCAGTATTTCCAAAGATAATTCAGATGAGTCAGGAAGCAACTACAAATTTAGAAATTGACCTGGAAAAAAACAAGATCCAAATCTGGATACCCAGAATAAAAACTAGCTCAGCATAAAGTATCAAAGCCTCTGAAACTCAAACTACTCGGAGTATACAACTTCCTAGGGGACAATTCTGCTTCCTTCGTCTCAAATTGAAGATGAAATCATAAGGTAGATTAGCCCAAATCTATGAATCCTCACTAATACTCCCAAATTCTTTTCCTTTCCCCTGGGGAACTCCCGGGAAACAAGCGGACAATGCATCCACAGCCGAGAAAACTGAACAAATTATAAGGGGTTGGAGCAGAGAGGATCGCGATTGGGGCTTTACCTGAGAAGATTGCACAGAGAGAAGCAGAGATCAGAGCTTCGTGATGAATGTTTTTTCAGCGGATCCAGAGAGGGGGTGGAAGGGTCAGTCGTTTCGCCGCTTATATAAGAGCCGTGTGCGGGAGCGTCGCGTTGCGTACGCTTGAATGCAGGCCACGTGGCGCGATATCAGTGGTGGACACGCTGCACAACGTAGTGATGCGAATTTTAGGGGATTGGAACATGCCAATGCGATTGGGCGGATCGGGTTCTTAGCTGGCAACTGGTGGGACCCACGCGAAGCCAGCACGGCAAGGCACGTTCCTTGTCTTATTTATCACCAAAACATAAATAATTCTTTTTTGATGGAAATTTAATTATCGGGCTGCCCTCTGATCTTCTTGGGCCTTTTCGTGGTTTGCTAAATTGGGCCTGGGTCCAAACCTGGGCCCACATCACTCGTTATTTTCTTTGCCAGTTATTAAAAATAGAGAGAAGGGGAAAAGAAGAGTAAAATAATCTCCTACAGAAGAATTCTCTGGTGAACTGGATTCATGAATAACGTGGTTATTTTAGTAAATGAATATTTGACATGTCAGTAAATATTTCAAATTCTTGTTTAAAAAATGAACATTGTAAATGTATAGAAAAAAATGATTTGTCAATTTATAATTAGGTGTTCAACATTTATTTACTTTGGATCTTACTTGCTGCCTGTGGAAGTGTTGCAGTGCAGGCCACTAAGTTCGGCAACCTCTGCCATTGTTTTGCTGAGTGGGCAGAAGTAAAAGCGGTCGCAACTAGAGCTTCTCTACATTTCATTGATCGAGCAACACTTGCTAAGGACGTACCTCTCTCTACACTGATGATGAGTGGTCGAGTTGGGACAGGTTAGGTGATAGTGTTCTTCACCTCGAACTCTGGAGATGGGCTGATACTATGGTCATTGCTCCTCTTTCCGCGAATAGACTGGGCAAGGCACGGTTTCATGCCCTCCCTAGCCTGTGATCTCACTAGAAGGAACAATATCAAGCCAATCTTTGTGGCCACGGCGATGAACACTTTCATGTGGACCAATCCCTTTACGGAGCGGCATCTTATGGTGATTGACGAGCTTGGGATCCCTCTCATCCCTCCAGTCTCGAAGAGGCATGCCTGTGGGGATTATGGAAACGGTGCAATGGCCGAACCTTCACTGATCTACTACACCACCGTGAGGCTTTTCTTTGAATCTCGGTATCATGCTTGCTGGTGTCGAGCACTATTGTATTGGCCTCCCGTGTTTGGTGTAACACTGTTTTTGCACATACGTTCCTATCAATATCATCAACCCCGTGTTTAGTGGATTACTATCTTTGCACATATGTTCCCATTATCAACTGAGAAATGATTCCATCTCGGGAGTTTCCTTCTTGATTTCTTTGTAAGTGTACCATGCTCGCCAAGAATAACGGAAAGATCACTCAAAAGTCAATATTGCCTATCCTTAGAGTCGCATCTGACACGAAGTAATACAATCCGTTGTAGACAAGCGACTTGCACCTAAAGAAGCAATTTCTAGGAGATCTGTACATAGTGCAAACCTAAGGTAGATGAACAAGAGCTTATAACCATGCTGTAGAATAGATACTAATAAATGGGAAAAGGAATAGTCTCTAGATTTCAGACAACAGATTCAAATGACATGACAATGATTTCCTATCGAAGGAAATCCCCGTGAATAATCAGCAGTATCTCCGTTGCCTCTCTTCCACAGAAAAATTAGCAGAACTTCCAGTGGTTATTGCAGTTTACACATGTTACGAACGTAGTCATAGGTTCATCTGCACTCCTCGTTTGCAGCTGATAGTATGTTGTCTTCCTCTGTCCACAGCGACCGCACTTGAACTGATCAGTCGTAGCCTTAGGTGGGCCCCCACGCTCACACTCGAACAAGGCCTTCTCTTTGATCTGACTGTTCTCCTGCTGTCTCTGATCGCTAGCCATCTCCTCCGGAGTCATGGAGATGAGTCTCTCAGGTTTAACCTGCCCTAGGAGCACTTTCCTCCTAAGGTCAGGGTTGTTCGGGTCCTTGATGTTGAACATTATGGACCTGTACTTAAACTTTTGAGTCCCATTGGACCGACCCATCTTCTCAAACATGACTGATTCCACCATAACTGCAACCCGAAGTGGATCACATGCATTTACTTCATCCATCATGTACTTATCCACCTCACTGGCAACCTTGGACAACGCCTCAGCAAGGAGTTCTCTTATTTTGTCACGTAGAGAATCGTTACATTTGACCAATGCTGTCAGCTTGGGAGGAGCATTAGGTGCCTGTGGTGGCTTCTTGGCACTTGCAGATGGTTTCTCCTTGGACATCCTCTCAACTTTGACAGATTCTGAACTAGATACGCTCGGCTTTGCCTTGTCACTTCTATCGATTTTCTCAACAACCACAGTTTCTGCCTCATGAACCTTTTCAATCTTTGCTAAATTCTGACCCCTTTCAACCTTCATACTATCAGCCTTCTCTGTTTTCGTTGTCAATTTGCCATCAATGCTGCCATTCTTCTTGTTTTTGGTAGTTTCATCGACAATTATTTTCTTCCAAATTTCAAGCACATCAGAAGCCATACTTTTGATGGTCCCACTGGGATGTTTTGTCAGGTGCCGAAGCTGTTTTCCAACCTGCAAGATGATGTCAACAGAAGACATCATAGGAGGAAATTAGTGACAGAAAAGGGTGGAAGAAAATCTCATTTACAGTTATAAACAATACTTATATAATCACACCAAAATAGGGAAATCAATTATTTTCGATTAAATAACTTCTTTAAGCAATTGGTTTTCCTCCTTTCAGATCATAGGACAGGTTGACATCAAAAGAATTACCAAGTTGCCCTGAAACTGAAGGTATCATTTTCTCGCAAAAAGTTTCAACAAATTCATGAGCAAGACAAGCCACAATGACTAGAATTTTCCAAATTCAAGAGAACTAAATCGATAAAAGAATGCACAAGAATCAAGATATAGGACACCCTTTTCTTATCTCCACTGTTCATCTTCCTCTCATGAATAATAGCTATGAAATCACCACCTTGTTTATGAACATAACAATTCCAACCCCATTCCCCACTCCTTGTCTATGGTTCTTTTCTGTTCATAAATTCTGATTCTGAAGGACCATATTCAAGTCAAACAGTTAACTAGCTAGTACAAAACTGTGCAACGTGCACACTGAAGATAACGGTATCACTATCAGCAACAACAGTTTTATTGCGGGAAGCTCCACCATTCATCCTCTTATAATGATCATAAACTATAAACATGTGAGAATTACCCCCCTCCAACAATCCCTAAAAATTCTTGACGGTGGCCAAAATGTGATATGTCCACCAGGTAAACAGCATCGTGCATAAACGTAACCCAGATAGATGAACAGCCTCTTCCGCATACTTTATTGTCATCTATAAAAGCTAAATGCGCACAAAAATAGATCAATACATGTTACGGTTTTAGTTTAGCCACCGCTTGGTAACACTGCACACAATCTGGCCTACAAACATCTACCTAGTTCTTCCACAGAACAATTTTCTTTCTTTATTTCCATCCACTAAGTTAACATAGTTCAAAGTCCAGTCTTTGCATCCAATTCCGCAGGAACAGGCAGAATATTCATGAAACGTAGAACTTCACGGGGAATGCAGCGAATGTGCTTTCGTGTCCACCTAATTGCGGGCAAATCAATCCAATTCAATCGATTCAACAATAGGGATTTCATCACAAAGATGCGATTCTTATTACCTGTGTAGCGACGAGTGCGTCATAGGATACGGGGAACCTCTTGAGCTGCTTGAGAGCATCGACGCACCGTGACACAGAAGGCGAGCTGCTGCTTGCTCCATCAGCGGCGGCCGCGTCCGCTGCTTTCTTAGCTGCCTCGAAGAGCTCCACCAGCTCCCGCTCCATAGATTTGCCGGTCAATGCCTCGGAAAACCTACCAAATCCTAAGCATCGGACAGGTGAGCAAGCAATCGAGCGTTGAAAATTGCAAGAACGGAACCCAGTAAGGGAAAGACAGGGATAGGGAGAGATCAGAGATCAGGGCTACCGGAAAGAGCTGGCGGCGGCAGATTCTGACAGTGTGCGTTACTCTTCAACCTCTCCCGAGAGGGTTTGGCTTTGGTCTGCAGAGGAGAGATGTAGAAAGAGGATGGAAACGTCAGAACCGGTGGAACTATGACGAGTTTGGGCAACAGCGGACAAAGACCAACAAAATCAACGGATGCGATGGCAAAATTTGGTGATTGTGTTATGGAATCAACGGCTGGAGATTTCGGGCAGACGGTACAATTTCTCCATGGGCCGTGTGTATGTTACTCAGCTGCTGTTGAAAGACCCAACCAGAATTAACTTAAATAAAAAAATTAATTTTATCAAGAAGGTCCACCATGGTCAAATTAAAATAAATGAATTTACTTTTTTGCACGTACAGTGAATGAATAACACACATTGATAACAAGAAAATTTATTCACTTTTCAATAATTAAGATGCTCGAGAAATGCAAGAATGGGTAATGTGGCCCACTTCACTCCACTGTCCAACTTATAAGGAACTTCCAATAGATTGAATCATAGATTTTGTGAGCTCGCTGTGGGAAAATTCCAATTTAGGATAATTCATGTGCTGTCTGGTTTTGTAGTTCTCAGATGCCAACTCTCGAGTCCACCGAGGCCAGTTAACTCGAGCCAATGTCGATTCAAGAAGAACCTCCCAAATATTTCAATCCGTTTTTTGGTCCAATTTAGGGAGAATATTCTCACGTTCTATAATTCTTTCTGATCTTCCCTTAAATGAAGTTTAATTCTTCCTCCGTTTTTTTCTGATTTATACCATTTATATCCAGAAATCCAACGAATTTCAACTAATTTAATTTGAGTCATGCAGGTCCACTAAAAGATAAAACTCTTTCGACGTGAATTCTCTCAATTTAAAAGATTTGGAACTCGAGACTTTATTTAAATGAGAGAGGTGTCCGGAGTTGGATTCTTTAAGGTGTACATTATGCATGTTCTTGGTCCGCAAGAAATATCTCTAATCCGTGCTCGCTACGTTTGAATGAGACGACGAAGGAAAGGGCAAGAGTTGTGGGCCTTTTGGTCCGACGGAGGAAAGGGCAGGACTTTTAAGGAGAACCTAGCAGGGGACAAGGTTTTGGGCTCCTAATGACATGTTTGGTTGGGAGGAATGGCACTATTCCGCCTAGGGCATGTTTGGTTTAGGGTAATAGGAATAGCTATTTCATATGGAATAACTATTCCTTTATTTAGTTCGTACATTCAAAACTCCTCAAGGAATGGAATGGACGTTCAGAAGGAATAACTACTCCCCTCCCCCACACAAGGAATAGCTTTTCTTAATGGAAATATAAGCAAAATGACTAAATTACCTCCGATGGTTATTCAAAATTTCCATTCCTACGTACTGCCCTTGCTCTAGCCCTTCTCCCCATCGGCCGCCGCCGTCAACCCTCCGTCTTTGCCGTCAACCCTCCTCCTGCCATTGACGACCTACTTGAGCCTTCGCCGATCCAGCCCGAGCCGCCCTCAAATGTAATCAAACCTCTTCAATCCACTCAAGCCCAGTTTCCTTGAGGGCGTTCGACCCATGGGCCCGGTTCTCAAGCTCAGTCGAGCCCTCCTGGGGGGTAGCGAGCCCCCGAAGGCTCGAGCATGGTGCTCGGGGAGGCCCACTAGTTTCTCTCTCTACTAGTTCGGCCTCCCCGAGGCTTGGGCTCGAGCCATCGAGGGCTCAGGACCCTAAAGTTGGTTCGGCCTAGTTCCAAAACCGAGCCCATGGGTTGATTGCCATCAGGAAGGCTTGGGTAGATGGGGGTAGTGGTGGCCACAGGCCAGTTTGGGCCTAGAACTGATCTCGAACCATGAGGCCTGAGATTCAGGGTTGGTTCCACCTGCCTTAGAAATCGGAACCATTGGTTCCGAACCGAAACCTGAACCAACTCGAAACCGCTGGTTCCGACCTTGAATCAACGAGAAAGTAAAAAATAAAAATAATAATAAATTACACTCTCTACCACCCCCTTAGCATGCTATCAATCAAGCCCCACCCTACACTCTGCCACCCCCTAGCATGCTGTCAATCAGGCCCCACCTAACCCCCTGTCATTCAAGCCATGCCCTCCCCCCAAGTTGCAGTGTCAACCACCCCCGCTTTTCAAATTTATTTAATTTTTAATTTACTTTATTTTTTAATTATATGTTTTAAAATTAAATTTTATTTAAATTTAACAGGAAACAGAACCGGTGGTTTAAAGCTGTCCAAAGGAAGGTTCAGGGCCGGTTCTAAGGGGTTACTAAATCGGAACCGTCCAGTTCTGGAATCGTGGCTAGGTCTAGATGGGGGTCGAGGAGTTGAGGAGACTATGCAAGGGCTCGGTGAGAGGGGAAATCGACGATGACACGAAGGTGGGACTTGATGGTGGCTTGCTGGGTCGATGATGGCAAGGTGCTCGGGGGTTGAAGATGATGAACAGTGCACAAAGCACTGTTCAAATATTTTTTTAAAATTTTTAGTTTTTTTATAAATAAAATTATATTTGTGGGACATTTTGTTATTTTATCTTTAAATATCTTATTCCATATCACTCATTCCTTTCAACCAAATAACAACATTCTCATTTATCATTTTATTTATTTATTCATCCATCTATTTCTTTTCTCATTTCATTCCATTCTCACTCTATTCTATTCTAGCGAACCAAATGTGCTCCTAATTTGGATGGCTGGAATAGGTTAAAATGAAATAGCTATTCCTGATATAGCCTCCATCAACAAGGAGTAGTTATTCCTTCCATGAAGGAGTGGAATAGCGTTTCTTATTAGGAATGGTGGTGAAAATACAAGTTTGCCCTCAACTATTCATCAAATTTCCAACTTACGCCATTGCTTCCCCATCATCCCTCCTATTGCATCAGCTCTCTGCCACCGTCATTAGCTTGTAGTTGGCCTTCCTGCGCTGGTTCATCTCACCTCCCATGCCACCCCATATCTCCCTTGAGTCTTCTCGAGCCTACCTTGCCACCCCATGTCTCCCTCGAGCCTTCCCGAGACTCTTGAGCTTTCCCGTGCCCCTTCATCTGTTTATCGCTGCATGAATTTGTTGATTGAGAATAGAGAGAGAAAATTTTCTCTCTATACCGATTTTGCTCATGTAGAGGAAGGAGAAAGGGGTGACTCAAGGTGACACGAGGGCTCGGGAGGTCGGGGTGGGACGGGGCTTGGTGGGTGGGGGCTCGAGGGATTAGCTGTCTGTGGTGGTAATTTTGCCATTTAACTTTATAGACCATATTTCATATCACTTTATTCCATTCGATTAAATAAAACTATTTTCATTATTTAACTTATTTATCATTTCTCTATTCTTTTTCTCATTCTATTATATTTCCTCTCTGTTTCATCTTTACGAGAATAATCTAATTAATGTCACTCTTTTTGGGCAAGAATTAATCTCACTTCCACTAACCAAAATTATTCATGACGTGTAAATTTTTAATTATTATTATATTAATCATTATATAAAAAATTAAGGATATAATAGTAAATGATTAAATTTGTGTCTTAATTGTTCTCATCCACTATTTCCCACCCTTTCGATAAGTCATTGATATCTCATATCTAAAATTACCCATCTCATATATAAAATTACCCATTTTCTATATTTATTAATCAACCTCCGGCTTACATAATTTTAATGAACTCCTAACAACGCTTTTCCTTCACAGCGCTGGTGATGTGAACTCTCACTCGACTTACTCGAGCTTGAACGATCAAGTCGGGCCAGGTGAAGCTCGAGATGCTCAAATAATGTATGGAGTGACTCCGTGAGAATTTATATCATTTTCATTGTGGGAAACAATTTCTCCGACAAAACCAAGAAACCCCGGCGGATCGGTGTGTGCCGAGGGAGCAACATGTGCACTGGGCAGTGACGATCCTAGGATGCCCTGCTGCGTCGGAGCCAGTTAAGTACTAAGACACTTAATTTGAAATATAGTAATTAATTAAGGTTAAGATAATGGTCTTTGAGAGAACCAAAATTTCGGGAGCACAGCCAAAACCACCAGTAAGCCTTTTTATTCCTTAATCCAGAGAGGAAAACTCCAACATGTGGGGGTATTGTCGTAATTTTACCGGCCTCGCTAAAGAAAAGACAAGTAGAGATCCCGCAAGTTGGCCAATTTTTTTGTCAAAAAAGAAAATAAAATGTGTCAGAGTGAAATTAATGTTGAGCACCACTTCTTGATCTTTCTTACGTGAGTTGAAAATTATTTAACAGATTTGCACCTTTCCAAAAAAATTTATTTTTTAAAAATACATACTATTTAATTATTAAAAAATTGGATAAATATGATCAATTTAAATTCAAATTTAAATTAATTTACTGAAAATAAAATTCTTTCAGTATAAACGCACTCAAGATCTTGATTAGCCCAGTGAACTTAGATTGAGAAAAAATAATGACGATTCCACTCAGCAGGGTGACGCACTCACTGTGACATAAGGGCATGAGATCACCTGGACTTCTTATGAGTAAAGACATCAGCCCCACTCGCCTTGCCGGCGCGTGCATGCCAGTGCAAACCTTTCAGTTGCTTTTTCGACTTCTCCAATAGAGACGAGCACCTTCTTCGCCCAGAGGAAAGAGTTAATATTTCGTGTGTAATAAATAATGAGTTCGTTATATAAATTTTTTAAAATTTTAGTATATGTGAAAATTTTATAGTTTTTGAGAATCAAATTTATATGTGTTAATATATGAATGATAATTTATATAACGAACTCGTTATGTAATAGAAAAATTGTACTATTAGTATAAAACATTTTTCTTTAACTCTTTGTGGCAAAAAGTTTTTAAAATGTAATATTTTAATACAATCCATTAAAATTTTTATTAATATCGTTAATTGGACTGATATGGTAATATGATGCAGACGCTTCATTTTGTTGATGTGGAAATTTGGCTTATGTAATATCATAAAATAAATTTAAATGATAAAAATGATAAGAAATAAATAAAAATAGAAATTTTAAAATAAAAATACAAAAATTCAATTAAAAATGCAAAAAATTAGAAACTGATTGAAAATTTTCTAAATATGATTGAATAGGTTTTAAAAAATCCATAAAACATCCCAAATTGATCCGAAACGATTCGAAATTTTCAATCACCAAACCCTAAACTTTATTAACATCTAAAACCATCTTAAAATGAAAAAAGAAATCAGAAACAAAACTGAAAATTTTAGAATATGAGCTATATAAATTTTAAAAAGTCAAAGAATGACCAAAATCGATCTGGAATTTTCAAGAACCGACCCCCAAACTTTATAAATACCTAAGAAGATCCTAAAACATACAAAACAAATTGGAAACAAAATTGAAAAATTTAGAATATGTATTGGACAGATTTTAAAAGGTTAATAAATGATTCGAATTGGTCCGAATTAATTCAAAATTTTCAAGAACCAACCTCTAGGCTCTACCAACACTTAAGACCATTCTAAAATACACAAAATACATCAGAAATAAATTTGAAATATTCACAATAGGAACTAGACAAATTTCAGAAAGTTTATAAATAACCTTGATCGATTCAGAATTTTCAAGAATCAACCTCTAAATTCTATCAACACCTAAGACCATCTTAAAACACATAAAACATATAAGAAATAAAACTAAAAAATTTGGAATAAATATTTTATGTTTTTAATTTTAATTTTTATGTTATTTTATTTTTATTATTTTATGTTTTACCTTTTAACTAAAAAGCTAAAATAAAATTTAAAAAATTAGAAAAAAAAGAGAGAATGAGAGTGAACAATGCTCGGGGGATTGTTCATTTTTTCCCAAACTCCTCATGATTTTACAGGGAATGTAGTAACCCTTGCCAACCACCGTTAACCAAAACGGTGGTCCATGACCCGCTATCTCTAGATCTTGTCTCCCCCTCCAATTCACTCTTTCCGGTCATCTCTCTTTCTCTGATTTTTTTAGTTCTATTTCTGATATATTTTGTGTGTTTTAGAATGGTCTTAGGTGTTGGTAGAATTTAGAGATCGGTTCTTGAAAATTTCGAAAAATTTAAGATCGATTTGGGGTCATTTATCGATTTTCTAAAATCTGTTTAGCATCTATTCCTCTTTTCAATTCTATTTCTAATGTGTTTTGTATGTTTTAGAATGATATTAGGTTTGTTAGAGTTTAGGAGCATGTTCTTGAAAATTTAAGATCGTTTTGAAATGATTCGGGTCATTTATTGACCTATTCCAAATTTTCCCGGCGCCTATTCTAAATTTTTCTATTTCTGATGTATTTTATGTGTTTTATGATGATTTTAGGTGTTGGCAGAGTTTAGGGGTTGGTTCTTAAAGATTCTAAATGATTTTGAATTTTTTTAGAATCTTTTATCAATTTTTTAAAATCTATCAAGTTTTATTCCAAATTTTTTAGGTCAGCTCCTAATTTATTTTGTGTTTTAAAGTAGATTTCTTATTTTATTTTGAAATTCTTATTTATTATTTAAATTTATTTTATAGTGTCACGTCAGCTAAATTTTCATGTCAGCATTATCGAATGTCCACATCACATTACCTCACTAGTCTAATTAACGATATTAATAAAAATTTAATGATTTATATTAAGATATTATATCTTACAAATATTTTATAGAATGAAGCAATAAAAAATTTTACACTAAAAATATTGCATTGGCAAAAGGTGGTATACTAGTGTAATTTTCCACACTGGATATTTACTCGGAAGGAAAAGCCATTTCGATAAGATCGTCCGTACATGTTCAGCACGCTCTCCTAGGTGTGCGCGTGGCCCGAAAGGGAGCGAAATGTGGAATTTTCCTACAAGCCTTAGCTTTAACTTTCCCAGCAGTTCATTTTCCGCGCACGCCGCTCCCAGAACCACTAGGAAATGGAGAGGCCGACCCGTCCGTTGCCGAAGACACTCTCGGCGGCGATCCAGGAGCTGCTTCGTGGCCAGGACTCCGCCAAGAAGCTCCGGGATCTCTTGAGTGCTGTCCGCTGTGGCGCCCTAAAGCCGCTCAAGCAGGAAGAAGAGGGAGGAGGAGGAGGCCAGACGGCCGGAGATCTCATTAGCGATGTCCTCCGGTCATTCACCAGCACGCTGTCGATCCTGAACTGCGGAGACTCCGACGAGGTTTCGCAGGTTCCCCCGATGAGCCGCTGCAACGGCGTGAAATCTGAAGAGTCCGAGGAGAGCAGTAAGACCCCGTCACCTGCGGCCGGCCGGAGAGGCTGTTATAAGAGAAGGTAGCGGCCTGTTTGGTTCGGAAAACTCGCTCACTAGTATTCCATCAATTCCTTGAATGTGAGTTCTTTGCATCCGATTTGCAGGAAGAGCTCAGATTCATGGACGAAATTAAGCCCTAATTTTGCCGATGATGGACATCAATGGCGGAAGTACGGTCAGAAGTCCATCCACAGCACAAAATTTCCACGGTATACATACCCGACACATCGAAAGCATATGTCTCAATACCTTTCCATGGTTCAAAGTTGTTCGAGATATTTATTCATGTCCTTAACTCAGATCGACTGCCAAAGATGATATCGAGAAAATTGTCTTCTCAGGATCAAGGTCGACAGTATTCCTTTGATCTTTTGTAATTGCAGGAGCTACTTCAGGTGCACGCACAAGCTGGATCAGGGCTGCCAGGCAAAGAAGCAAGTCCAGCAGATATCGGATGATCCACCGGTATTTCGCACCCTCTACCATGGGAAGCACACTTGCCGGAATCTCCTCAAGGCCCCTCAGATCATCTTGGCCGGATCGAGCCCTCTAGATTCCAATCTCCTGAGCTTCAAAACTGATTACAGTATTGATCCTCCAAGTCACGGCAACAATAACATCGGCTTCTCGTGCTCAAATGCCCCTTCAACGACTGTGAAATCCGTGGCCGAGGAGGGTACCGTGATGAACTATGTGAACAGATTAGGCAACCCGTCATCCTCATCCGAGTACGAACACTTCACATCATCTGACTTTACATTGTTCGGATCCGCGATCAGTTCCAGCCATGGGGATACTTTGTCTAGCAGGTATAGCTTCGACCGTGGGATGGACCTGATGGATGGAGTTGATTTCCAGAATATGTTAGCCTGTCACTTCACATGATAATTCCAGTGTCAGAGTGGATCGCCATCTACATATATTTCATTTAACCCTAGCTAATATAGAATTATCGTGCATGAATGTGTACACTTCACTATGTACTTGTCATCGGGCTATTAACACCTTATTCCACATGATTATAATCATGTTGTAATAATCTCGAATCATTGTATGGTTATTGTGCTTTGCTGTGATGAATTAGCAGAAGGGTTGGATCTGCTTGTTGTTTAATGTTGGTCGGGTTTTCTAAAATCCTGACAGAAAAGGGGCATACGTACGATGCATGCCACACACTGAGTTCTTGGAATACCAGGTAGTAGACTGCGTGTTCGGTAATCGAGGGGAGGAGCACCCTTTATCCACTTATTGGTCGATTATATCGCATGAATGATGAGATTCTGCGAGGTTTTCTAGAATGGATCTTTTTGAGGGAGAAAACTGACTAGGAATGCACAAACGTTATATTTCCACATATGACTAAATCGAGGGTAAGGTACAAAGCTAGTTTCATGTATTCGCATTGGTTTTGCTCTAAGGAAAGGGACAGAGGAGATTCATCTTTCCTCCCGAGTCACAACATCCAGTTGTAGATTTTACTGTAATTTAGTACTAAATGGATTAAAACATTACAGAATATCGATCATTTCATCAACAATTGTCAAATTTTACGATCAATTTATATGTATTTTTACAATCCATGATCTATGAGATATAGCAATCTCTCATTTCAATTTGACAAAATTTCACCGTAATGTTAATATTATTTGCGATCTAATAATAATCCTATCAGAAATCACGGAGAAAGTGCGATCATTGACGTGTGAACAGGGAAACCACGTTCTGATTTCCAAGCAAAGAGGTATTGTCTCTTTCAGAGGGCCCCTCATGGAAATTAAGTGGAAGTGCAAGACAAAAACTTATGCCCCGACAAAAAAAAAGACAAAGGTGAAAATGAAATTCTAAAGTTGCATCTTAGAATTTGCACAGCACGTCACTTCAAAAGCTGGAGCAGGTTAACCCCGATCGGCACGTCGTAGAGGATGGAACAGCATACATCGATATAACCCGGAACTTACGGCACGACCTCGGTCCACTGAATCGGCCGATTAGATAAGGGTATTATGATCCAATCACACACCTGTTATTCATGTCGATATCTTCTCCATGTCCAATGAGAAGCAGTTATAAACCGACCGAGTTTTGCACCCGGAAACACAGATTCCGCCTTCCCGGGATACTGAATCTCGTGTTCTGTCATATGATTCAGCTCATGACGGCAACCGGCTTTGGGCCGAGAAAGGCCCATCTAGCCAGCCCAATTCTTAACATTGGCCCAACTTTGGTTTAGTTTACCTGGGCTCCGGACAAAATGTTGCCTTCCTTTTTTCTGGGTTGTGAACCGTCAAAGTCAAGAGACACTTTTAGGTCAACGAGTTGCTCAGTGAAAAACATCTGGTGACAAAGTTGCCCCGTAACAGCATCTCAATTGACAATGTACAGCAACAAGCCAGTCTTCTACGGCTATACTGGACAGCAATTATCCGATCCTCTGCCTCTTAAAACTCCTGCTCTGCTTCCGATGACGATGCCTAGCACCGCTCCTTCGATAATGTCTCGAGCTCCCCGGCCCCCGAGAACCTCCCCGAACACGAACAGAAACCTGCCTTCTCCTCAGCTTAACATGGCGGTGCCTGCGGTCATGTCTTCCATGCCGACTCGATGGATAGACATGGCCTTGGACACCCTCAGATTCTCCGAGCAGCTTCCTCTTCTTACTTGCACTCAAATGGTGGCAGTTGCTTGGGAAATCGATTTCTTCATCAGCTGAACCACGGATCCCAACTTCCAGGTCCTGATAACGACGCCTTCCTCTGTAAACCTGCTAGAAAAATCGGTTTACTATTATACCGGAGATAAATTATAAACACCAAGAAACGACACCACACATGGTCAGAGCGACCAGAGCTGTTCTTCTCTAATTGTTGAAATACCGGATCTTAATCTTTTACCCGCTTGGTTCTTATTAGCTTGCGCCAGAAGAAACTCAAGATGTCCCCAATTGCGTGCCAGTATGTTTCGCAAGTAGCCCAACACATCTTGCAGAGGCTCCTTCCGACGCATTGGCATATTCCAAGCTTGAATAACAGGAAGAAGAACAGCAGAACTGAGAGACGGACAGGAAGAGAAGTTAGACATTGTGTTTCAGCTACCATTTCAGCATCCTGGTCGTAGAACTTGAAACCGAAGTACAAATCATGCAGCAAAGAGATGAAAGAAACTAGTAAAATGATTTCTACAAGCTCGAATAAATTAGCGACTGAGAGCATTACTTATGTAGCAAAGGGCCACAATCAACAAGAACTTCACCAGATTGGCGACGCATAAATGCTCGATGAAGCACACTACATCCCATGGCCCAGCACAGACTTCCCTGCAGAATTAATTATCAGCAGAAACAAAGAATTGAAAAAGACATCAGCATTGTCGAGGAATAAAAATAGCAAGAGACACCAATTAGACAAACTCGCATGATGCGCCAAAAACACTCTTGAATGGAGTGGCGATAGCACTTCCAATGGCATCTCCAATGCCGTTTGCAGCCTGGCTGATAAGGTTTCCCATTGCTCAACCTAACAATACACATGAAGCTTAAGATTTCCCGAGATCCAAGCATATTATTTGGAACATTGAGATGATAAATCGCATGAAAGAGGGATTGGGCTTTCATTAAGAAACACGAAAGCAGCTTCTTAAGGCATATTCTCTTGAAAAAGGTTCATCCTTTGAAGTGCCGAAATGCGTAAGCACTCTATCATCTCAAGAACAAGATCGATGAATCATACGATCCTAACATTACAGTGACATTTGGTGGAAAATGATGGGAAATCCAAAGGACACTACAGATCGAAGGAGAGGGATGGACCTTTAGATGCCTGTCTGATGTCAAACGAAGTTACTCCGGCCCGGGAATGCTGGTGAAAGAGAGAGGAGAATGAAGTGGGAAGACAAAGTGCAGGACGGTATTCAGAAGCCGAGAAGAGCAGGCGAGTAGGAGGGAAGCAGAACGGCGGGAAAATGGACAATCGGACAGGAAGCGGTTGGAGCACTCGAACCGTGAAAACCGCCAAATGAAGGGGGAAGTTTCCTCCCGTCTGGGCCGTGGGCCCGGCCCATTTTGTCCGCAGCAGGATCTTTTTTCTTTCCTTCCTTTTTTCATTCGTAAATTTACTAACAGAATAAATCAAAAAAGGTAAAATAGTCACGTGCAATGCACGGGACCGTACATTAGGGTCCGAGAGAAGTTTCACTTTCAGAATAAAAACTGGAATTGTTAAGGAACACGTGGATTTCATGCAACTACGTGGAGCCGCGCTTGGGACATTTGACGTGTGGGCCCCACAAGCTGCAGTACAGTGTAGCCCAACCGAAAAATTCTCAGGGAGCCAGTTTGTGTACCATGTGGGAAATTTAATAAATAAATACTTAATACATAAATAAATATTTAAAATTATAATTAAAAATATATTATTAATAAATTAAAAAATAATATGATATTTAATGATAGTGTATTAAATAACTAATTTGTGATTAGTCTAATAATTTTATCAGAAAACTCTCAACGAATGATCCCAAGATCGAATCTTAAATTGAGGATCGACGAAATTTTTTTAGGAACATTAGTACGATCACAGATTAATTTCAAAATATGTTCCGACTTGTTCGAAATACTATGGATAACGTGATAAGCTGATCTCTCAGCCCAACCACATCAAGCCGCCGAGGTGATGGGCCCGCCCACGATAAATTTATCGTATCGCGAGTTATTCCACTCCCGACCTCTTGAGCCGCTGCACGTCGCCGGTCTTCCTTCCAAAAGGCATCATCTTCCGTAGATAAATCTCTTTCCTTCCCCGAAAATCAAACTGAATTCAAAATCTATTGGATCAGTTTTCAGGTAAAAGTTGGAGATTTGAATGTGGAGGGAAGGTTCAATCCTTAACCCATACGTCTCTCTCTCTCTCGATTTCTCTCGTCTGTTGAATTTTCTCTTTTAACAATTTTCGTCTTGACCTTCAGAGGAGAAATTCAGCTGCAGCTCGTTGCAGAACAGAGAGAAACCATCCTTCTCATGCTCGAGCAGTGATACCCGCAATCGGGTTTCATCCGTTGCTTCGTTTTTCCTCTTCTGGGTCAGCCACGGGTGTAGGAATGAGGGAAAAGTTAGGGCTTTTGATTTGTGCTTGGTTTCTGCTATGGCGGCCGTGTGCGGGGAGGTTCGTGGTGGAGAAGAACAGCTTGAAGATCACGACACCGAACTCTTTAAAAGACGTCTATGAGTGCGCGATCGGGAACTTTGGGGTCCCTCAGTATGGAGGGACCATGGTGGGCACCGTGATTTATCCAAAAGCCAACCAGAAGTCTTGCAAGAGCTTCGAGGACTTCGATGTCTCCTTCAAGACCAAGCCCGGAGGACTGCCCGTGTTCTTGCTTGCTGATCGAGGAGGTGGGTTCCTTTTCTCGACTTTGATCAGTTGATCTGATCGCAGCTCTCTCTTTTAGTAGCTCAATTATTAATTGCGGTCGTTGAGCTTAGACCTCAGTTATACTGGACAAGAATTTCTTTTTCCATTTTTGGACTGTGTGTTTGGATTTCCTTATGTCGCTATAGCTCTTCGGCAAGAACTCTATGTTCTGATTTTGGACTGCCTGTTTGGATTTAAGCATGTTGTTATAACATCTGCTCCTGTCTTTTCATGGGTTCTTTCATGTTCAAATTTGTTCTTGATTGCATGCAGGATATAAACCAAATTATGATCGATGTAATAAATTTCTCTAAATTTTACTAGTTAATTTATTAAGAGGTAGAATTTGATTTCTTCCATAGTGTTGTCATAGGATGCAACTCATATCACATGCTCAGTATTGGACATCGTAGAGCCCATTTCCTTTTAGTGCCATTCCTGCGACTGGTCTGTCTCTGACTGAGGGATAAGTCCGACAGAGTTTAGAAGCGCATCTTGCCATTGTGTTAATGAGCGGATTATTTTTCAAGAAAGGCCAAAACTCAAACAGTTCAATTTTTCCTGTTAAATTCTCATTGTTTAAATGTATTCTTGCTTTTTAGATTGCTTCTTCACATTGAAGGCATGGAATGCTCAGAATGGTGGGGCAGCAGCAATCCTTGTTTCAGATGATAGAGTAGAACCACTCATTACCATGGACACTCCTGAGGAAGAGAATGCTGATGCTGATTACATACAGAAGATCACGATTCCTTCAGCCCTCATAACCAAAAACTTGGGAGACAATATAAAAAAGGCTTTGTCCAGTGGGGAAATGGTGACTATCAATCTGGATTGGACTGAAGCTCTCCCTCATCCTGATGAGCGTGTCGAGTATGAGTTCTGGACCAACAGCAATGATGAGTGTGGACCAAAGTGCGAGAGTCAGATTGAGTTTGTCAAGAACTTTAAAGGAGCTGCTCAGATTCTTGAGCAGAAAGGGTACACTCAGTTCACCCCTCACTATATCACTTGGTACTGCCCGGAAGCTTTTATTCTGAGCAAACAGTGCAAGTCTCAGTGCATTAACCATGGAAGGTACTGTGCTCCTGATCCAGAGCAGGATTTTAGTAAGGGTTATGATGGAAAGGATGTTGTGGTCCAGAATTTACGACAGGTTTGCTTCCACAAAGTTGCCAATGAAAGTGGAAAACCGTGGCTTTGGTGGGATTATGTAACCGATTTTGCAATTCGTTGCCCAATGAAAGAGAAGAAGTACACAAAAGACTGTGCAGATCAAGTTATTCAATCTCTTGGTAGGATCCTTTTCCTGTTAAGGCAAGATCATTGGGTTCTATAATGGGCATAAGAATTATTTAATAAATTTCTGAAATTCTGTTCTCTTTGATGAAGGTGTTGATCTGAAGAAGATAGATGAATGTATGGGTGACCCTGATGCTGATGCAGACAACCCAGTTCTTAAAGCTGAACAG
This sequence comes from Lagerstroemia speciosa, assembly GCA_037672795.1. Classification (NCBI taxonomy): domain Eukaryota; kingdom Viridiplantae; phylum Streptophyta; class Magnoliopsida; order Myrtales; family Lythraceae; genus Lagerstroemia; species Lagerstroemia speciosa. The sequence continues at coordinate 5,161,027 of CM075304.1, read as the reverse complement.
GATGCCCAGGTTGGCTCTCATCTTATTAATTATGCCTGATGCTGTTTTCTCCTTAATGAACCTTATTCATTATTCATTGTTCTCTATTGATTTGCCACTTCTGCTTTGATGTTAGATTGGCAAAGGAAGTCGTGGAGATGTAACTATTTTGCCTACACTTGTCATTAACAACAGGCAGTATAGAGGTATTATGGAGCTCCTATAGAGGCTCATATTGTCTTGCTTGGTTTTTGATGCTCTTTGTTCAACTGTTATCTGATTGTTTCAGGCAAGTTAGACAAAGGAGCAGTCCTCAAAGCCATATGTGCAGGTTTCCAAGAGACCACTGAGCCTGCCATTTGTCTGACCTCAGGTTTCCAATTTTACCTGCCTTTCATTTTTCTGCTTCTCAGGCCCTAGGAAGACATGCTTGTGCCCTTTTCTCGTATTCCTGGTGCTCCTCTTTGCATATAGGGAAATCCAGGATTTTCTAACAGAATAATGACTGTTTACTCTGATCAGAATGGCACTTGTCCTCTAAAAGAGCTGTACTTGCAGATATAGAGACGAATGAATGCCTGGAGAATGATGGTGGTTGTTGGAGGGACAAGGCTGCTAATATTACTGCCTGCAGGGTACATTTTTAATCGCATCACCACCTTATACTCTTGAAGCTTTACAGGACATCAAATCGAGAGCTCCATCATTTCTAATCTTCTCTTCATTAATATGCAGGATACATTTCGGGGAAGAGTATGCGAATGTCCTATATTGCAGGGGGTAAAATTCATTGGTGATGGTTACACGCATTGTGAAGGTAAGTCTTTCTATAGATCGTGGTATACTAACAAAAAAAAGGGTAAATTTTGGTTCAAATTGAACTTTTTTGTGGTAATTTCCAAAGGCCTAAAGTAAGAAGCACAAATGATTGTATTAATGCTCAAGCTCTCATATGGGGATCAATTCATTTACTGCTCTTTTTTGGCATCTACTATTTTCGCACAGTTTAGAACCAAACTTAAAAAACTTATGATCAAGCTGCCAATATCTAAATATGAACAAACTACTTATCGTAATGGGATGCTATGCCTAGTGGTAAATATTCCTTATGATTTATCAGCATACTGCTGATTTCTAGTGCATTTATATAGTTGCAACTCCATCAAAGTTAAGCTTCATCCATGTCTGTCCTTTTTAATTTTCATTCTATTTTGTGATTATCCAGCTTCGGGAGCCTTGCGATGTGAAATTAATAATGGAGGTTGTTGGAAGGAAACTCGGAATGGCAGAACGTACTCAGCTTGCATTGTAAGTTAAACCTCATCCCATTACGTTAACATGTAGATTCCAGCTATCTCATTTACTCTGATTTTACATATTCCTTGTCCCTTTGACAGGACAATCATACGAAGGGTTGCACCTGTCCTCCTGGGTTTGTTGGAGATGGTGTAAAATCCTGCGAGGGTATTATTTTTCTTTAATTAATCTATTTATTTGTGGAAGATATAGTTAATTTCAACTGGAAAGATGCTCATGCTTTAAGTTTCTCATGCCCTGAAATTGTTCTCAAGAATGAGAATTCTAATTCTAATTGTGGATGGGCTGCTTGCACGCTTTATCTTTGTCTGTTTGTCATTGTCTTAGATGTGGATGAGTGCAAAGAAAAGAAAGCCTGTCAGTGCCCAGAGTGCAAGTGCCAGAATACATGGGGCAGTTATGACTGCAGTTGCAGCAATGGTTTGTTGTATTTGCAAGAACTTGACACTTGTATCAGTGAGTATATGCTCTACATTTCTCCATGTGGAGTCATTTTGCTGTTTCTTACTCAAGGAGATGACAGTTCTTGCCTTTTTATTACGATATCCTGATCAACTTATTTATTTAAACATGAGCAGGTCAAGCACACACCAGTGGCTCGAGCTGGGGTGCGTTCTGGGTAATCATTCTTGGCTTGGGCGCTGCTGGGCTCTGTGGATATGCGCTCTACAAGTACCGAATTCGGGTAAGACTGCGTTGTAGCTATCATTCTTGTGCCTCTTTGATGCTCCATCTACAAAGTTAAGTTATTTGACAATTGAGAGGACACCCCTTATCAATGATCTCTTTTCCTTCTAACTTGTGTGAGCAGAGATACATGGACTCGGAGATCCGAGCTATCATGGCACAATACATGCCTCTTGATAATCAAGCAGAAGTACACGTCCACACCGCTCGTGGAGATGCGTGAGAACATGAGAAAATATCGAACTGAATTTGAACCTGAGAAGAATGGAAGGTGGGTTTGGTCAGACGGTGTGGTTCTACTACATATATATTAGTTAGCACTGTCGTTCTGAAACAGTACCAGTTTCACTGAAAGGAGACGTTCTTTAAATCTTTCTAGTCTTACTGTAAAATTGGATTCTTTATGGATGTTGGCTCATAAATATTTCCATTTTCACATGGGAAAATTTCTTCTTCGGTCGGGGTTCGCAGCATGTTTGGAGAGGTACCCCTTCATGTCTGTGTCGTGAACATGTCACTCACTCGGCTCTCCCCTATTTTACTCTGGGCATGTCTCTGGTTATAGCGAGCAAGATTGCATACTGACAATAAATCTATTCCAACAAAGGGAAGGCTTAATACTTACTGCACTACTACGGAATATATGTACACACAATATCTGGGAAACGAGGAAAAACAAAAGTCGAATGGATAAAACGACCTCTTTCTATAATAATGATGATTAAAAAGAAAAAGAAGAAGCAAATGATATAAGGTATCAGCACTCTTATCTACACATCATCATTCACCACCAGCACCATCATCTGAGAGGGATGACTCGAGGAAGGCCACTTCATTATCTTCTATAACGGCCTCGGATACCCACCAAGAAATAGAAAAAATGGAAACACAGTGGGGGAACCCTGAACTTCTATTAACAACCTCAAAACCCCTCCACACTGGCCCTCCTGAGGGCTGATGATGACGATGACTTACGGCTCTCTTGAAGGTCGAGCTCCTCCATGGAGAGCGCTGAGGAGCAAGCTCGGGGAGGAAGGGCCAAGGGAAGAGCAGGCCCGGGGTGTCTCTTGGGAGAGAGAGAGGGTGGAGGCCGCAATGGTGGGGAAGGCGATAAGTTCAACCTCGGGGCAGGGGTGACTATCCCATTGAGGCTTGGGGATCTGAACATTTGCTTCCCCGCGATGGCTGCAGGCTCTTGAAGAGGGAACCGGCACGAGTACTTCATGTCCTGTATGATCTTGAGGTTGCTCACAATGGTACTCATCGTGGGCCGCTCCGATGGGTCCTTCTGAAGGCACTTTAGAGCCATGTCTGCAACTGTTCGGGCAGCCTTAGTTGGGAACCTGCCCTTGAGCTGTGGGTCCATTATGAGGGTTAATCGACAGTCATCAGCCAAAAATGGCCGGCTCCACTTGACGAGGTTCCTTTCCTCCTTGGGATGACGACTGTCGAGATTTTTCCGACCCGTGAGAAGCTCGAGCAGGACAATTCCAAAGCTCCAGACATTGCTCTTTGGTGTGAGCAATCCCCTTTCAAGTGTCTCCACCGAGAGGTTACCCAAAGCCTGAAATATGATACATAAAATGAACACCATATAACCAGAAGAAAAGGAAATTGAGCAACAGTGATCTACTTGCACCGGGAACTCATTAGTTATCATTTGATTTGGTGAACATCAAAAGAAAGTTAATAGATGAGTATCTTCCTGCACTTCATAGTTTATAAGAGCATTTTTTCCCATAGAAATCATGAGAATGCATTTCCTTAGAAAGATAAAGGGAAACAACTAGAAATCATATGCAATTTAAAGGAAGAAAATAAGCAGTTAGTCAAAAACCAACAGAGTGGAACGGTCAAAGAGACAGTAGAGCAGAATATTAGCAAATTCAAGAGCATACCGTGGAGCTGTTTGAGATGTCAGCATCTGGAATGTGGCTCCCGCAACCATATCCTGAAAGCATTGCGCTAAAATCCTTGTCGATTTGTATGTTCACGGTGGAAAATTCATTGTACATTGCCTGTCAATAAAGTGACAGTTTCAATAACCAAAAATGGGTTTATCCATTGAGAAAGAACCAACATGAGTAACTAATTTATTAAACGAGGTTGCTACCTGGAACGGGCCCTCTTCGTGCAAGAAAGTTAGGCCCTGAGCTGCACACAAAGCAATCTTCATTCGAGTGTTCCAGTCGATGGGAGGCCCATCAGATCTCCCATATAGAAGACGGTCCAAGCTTCCATGGTAGAGCCTCTCATAGACCAAAGCTCTCTGCTCTGAACCCTCTCGTGCATGGTAACCAAGGAGTTTACAGAGGTTTGGGTGTTGCAATGACTCAAGGGTGTTCACGTCATTCACAAACTCCTTTATGCTCTGAGAGGCAAGCACAACTCAGGAAATAAGAAATTCAATGTTTGATGGATGGGACCTGAAAAATTTACCATACTAGACATACAGATATTCTATTAATAGCCAATAGCAGTAAAGGTTATGTGGTTCATCAATTGAAACATGGAATTAATTAGCCTTAATTCTCTGAAAACCTAAAAACCAAGAGAAAAAGTCAGCCCACATTTTCCATGCAAGAAGGCAGTAGTTACTTTGAGAACAATGACCAGCATCTTATCAACATTCAATCATGTCTCTCTCAATATTATGTTTAATCTGCTTTAGAAGGATATGAAGTCTACTATGTATGGAGGCGACAAAAAGTTGGCTATTAGCACAAACAATAATAATTATGCAGATACCTGCTGCGATGTTTGAAGGCGGGTGACAGTCGCTTCAAATTTCTTTGAACCCACAGCATCATCCCCGAAAGAAGCCTTGTATGTAATGAAGGAAAGGCCTTCAGAGACGCATCGATCTGACGAGAAATTTTGACAAGCCGCAGATATTTCATCATATGAGAAATTCCGAAGTGTCACAGAAGGAGGCAAAGGCAGGGGCCCTGAGGTATACAGAGGTCCACTGCTGGAAACAGACTTGAAGCTTCCCGTAGGCTTCAGAGCCGCGCTGCTCTGTTGTGATGGAAGAGGGAGAGGATGTGTGCTCAAAAATTGCTGTTGATGTTCCTTGGTAGGAACTTGGTACCTAGAATCCTCAATCTCATCAAGTTCAACAGATGATAGGGCATCTTGTTCTGCTGTATCAAGGGTCGAGGGTGCAGAGAGTGCCCGCATCCTACTGTTGGCTATTTTATAGACCATCTGAATGGGCTTCACTTGGGTCTTGAAACTTGGTGGGGCTGATTGGAGCGATCGGGTTTGGAACTGAGGCTCGGGTAGAGCAGCTGGTGGATGCTCCTTAGGATCTTTACTAGGCTTGAAGCACGTCGTTTGCTTGGGTTTCTTCTTCTTACTCTTCAGCACAGTGAAACAACCCATGTTGTATCTGCAACTGAGAAGCCTTGAACAGAGCAGTGCTTAAATCTCTGCGCATAAGAAAAGAAAATATGTACATCAAAATCTCAAATCCAGAGATTTTGTCGAGGGAGAAAAACAAACTTCAACACGAAATTTGACAAGTCCATTGAGATAGCGTGGATGAAAGTTCAAAGCTACAAGAGCAAACAAACACGAGCCATATTCCCTTTGACTGGCTCTTGCCTGAAATGTAAAACCAGGAATCATACCAATTGGTCCGATTAACAGCTGAAAACAATAGTTAACATATAAATGATTGAAATTGGCAACCAAATGCTCACAAAAGAGCTAATAAACTGGACAGGTTGATTGTCTACTAACTCTAATACTGGCTGGTCATAACGGGGAGAATCATGCCACCAAGAATATAAATAGATAGAAATACAAATTGAATCATACCCATCATTATATCCCATATTACCCCAATGCCACCGATATACTAATTACCCACCTAGACAGTTTATTAAGCAGCTCATAGATTGCTCTTGAACTAAGCAGGCTGCAGGCCCGAAGCTTACAGCTGATAGAGAATCCATAAATCTCATCTTAAACAAGAAAAGGACCCATCGAGCGGATCAACAGATTAAAAAAAAAAATCAGAGCTTTGACCAGGAAGAAGATTCATTACTCAATCTTTTAACTCATGCAATAAGAACATACCCTTCAATACAAGAAAGAGCCCCAGAAACTGATCTCCGAGTCAATCAAGAGAGAGAAGTGAGCATCGGCAAAACCTGCAATTTCCGAATCTTGGAGCTGGGCGGAGCTGAAATTAGGAGCGGGGACTTGCGAATTCAGGCGAGGGCAAGCAGTCAAAGGAAGCAAAGAATGGGGAAAGTATGAAGAAGGGTCAGTGCAATTGTGCGCGCTGGAGAGAGAGAGATGAAAGGGAATGAATCCACTTTGAAGGGGGTGCAGAGAGAAGAAGAGAGAAGACAGGGAGGGGATGTGAAAGAATATTAGAAAATTTCGGGTAGAAAGAGAAGGGCGATGGAGCCCAATGTGCAGTGGTCAAACCAACCGTAGAATACCAGTCTTTACTTAAATTGCACCTATAAGAATAATACCATACTCAATCTGAAATTAAAAGACATAAAAATCGACTGGACTCTCACATATTTTTATTCCTCCTTTGTTCATACACTTTTCCAAACTTGGAGGATTCTAATTTTTTAACAATAATAATAATAAAAAAAAAGAAGAATCCATTGTGGATTTAATTTTTTTTTTGGTTACCCACCCGGTATCCGGTACCCGAAGGCCCGACTAATCCGGATTCGGGGTACTGTCGGGCGGTTTCCCGGGGACCCCTCCCAAGAAGGTCTGCTGCGTTCACAGGGACTCGAACCCGGCACCTCTGCTTAAGCGACACGAGCTCCTTCCACTTGCGCCAACCTTCGTTGGTTTGTGGATTTAATTATTAATTGTTATAATTAATTTTCCCTTTTCTTTTTCTTTTTTTTCTGCTTGAATAATTTTCCCTGTTCAATCTCTTCGGTTTCTTTATCTTCCTGTTTGTTTTCTAACAGCAGAAAGCGATGGCTTCCGTCATTTGTCTAGACGGTTTTGCCCTCAGGATTCTTCGCTCATTTAATTATTAATATTCCAAAAATAGTTTGTGTCAATACAAGTATGCTTCTTTACTTTTACAGTTTGAATTTTATAAACAAAAAAAAAAATTTAATCCCGAGTAGGTCCAAGAAGCGTTACACTTGGGATCGGATTTATTTCACATCAATTTGAAAATTCTTAAGAATCAATGATATGATTAGCTAGATGATCGAATTGTTTTTAGAAATCTTAAAATTGAATTCACTCAATGTAAATACTTAACTCCATAGCCACCTGCCCTGGATTACGTCTTCCTCCGGTCCTACGTGCCCGATCGGTTGAGAGGGAATATTCGTTGCGAAATATTGGACCATTGCTGAGGACTATATGGTCATTGCAAATTCCGCAACGGTTGGAAAAGCATGGGCGCTATGGTAATTGCGACCCGCGTCGGTATTCAACTGAGGGCCCCCTTGAAGTGAAAATCCAGTCAAAGCTTTGATTTTTGAAACCAAATTTCATATCTTTAAGATCACGATTCCCGCGTGGTCAAAGAGACCTGTCATGATGTGTGTTTGACTTAATTCTTCATCCGTCCGATTGCCTTGCTGGCGGAGATCTCGACGGCTCCGATCCATCTTACCGAGAACTGCCTGGCCCACCGAAGGGGACAGGTTGTCAAATGGCCCGTATCGAAGGATCCAATGGGCCTCACGAGCTGGCCTTAGTAGTAGTGTGGGCCATTCCGGCCGACCTGGCACGGATCATGGAACTATCGGCCAGCCTTGATCCGTGAGAGGATACAGGTAAGGGTAAATCGGACCATGTCAGGAGCAAGTTTGGGCCAATAATCCTTCTCTCGTGCTACCATGTTCTCTCTCTCTCTCTCTCTGTTACCCGTAGGAATGGCAATGGGGTGGGATGGGCCGGGCAGTTGAAGACCCAGACCCTCTCCGAACCCTAGACAGGTCGACCAGCACCCGACCCGTACGTTGGGCCAATAATAATCCTTGTCTGTCCCGCACTACCATGTCTTACCTTACCGACGTTGTTCTTTCTAGGCTGCTGGGAGTGTCATTCATTTGTTGGACCTTATCAGATCAGCCCAAGTGAGTTATGGACCTAATCGAATCTGCGTGAGATTGTCTGTTGGAACTTTGCAAAATTTGAGAGCAAAAAAAAAAAAAAAGTGGGGATGTACATGAAACGAGAAATTAAGAAAACTCATAAACTGGGTGACTAAATATTATATGTAAGAACTCATTAGAATCGGTTTTAGTGGAAAACCGATCCCACACTCACTCCACATTTCAAACTTAAACAAGTTTTGATTGGCTGTTATGCATTCACAGTGTATGTCTATTACATACCTAATATGATCCCACTGTAAACCGAGGAAGGAACAATATCTACCTAAGGTGGTGTTTGGTTCTATGTAATGGAAAATTTTCACTTTACAGCCCATTTTGTGATGTTTGGCTGCAAAATAGAAAGCATTATTAGTTTTTCGGGCCGTGATCTTTTTTCCGGGCCAAGCCATTTTACCAGGAAATGTTTCGCAACGGAAGGGGACGACAGTCCTGAATTGCAGCGGGCCCCGGGGCAAAATTACAAAAAGGGAAGAGAGAGTGTTGTCATGAAGTAACGCAGCCTGAGGGGAGAAGAGGGAGAAGGAAAAGGGTAGATTTGTAAAATTATGGATTATAATATTATTATTTTATTTACTTTCCTAACATTCTACAATTTTACTAAACACAACAATTTTATTTTATAATTTACTTTTTATGTAAAATATAAATATTTCATGTAATCCAACTTTCCGTCGTAATCCAAAATTACCCGAATCAAACGCCCTTAAATGGTAAGTGAACCAACATGAATTAGTTAATTGAAATAGTAAAATATCTTATTCCCTTACGTAAAGTATTGGATTCGAGTCCGTTGAATGAAACAAAATTCACGTTGGGAGATTTCACCCATTGATTTACCCGACTCAGATCAAACATGAATTAGCGAGAATTCATTGAATTTCTAAATACATCATATTATTAAAAAAAAAAAGTGAGTAAATCCACTCAGTAGCATCCTGCCCTTTCCTTTCCTCACCATTGCAATTTCTTTTTTTTTTGCTGAGTAACTAATAATATTATATAATAATATAGTCAAAACGTCATTACATCTTGCGTTTTGTTACCTAGGGTTCGGGCATACATATTCAAAAGACAGAGATCTACTTCGTCGAGAAAGCAGAGGTCTGTGGTGCTCCCCTTCCGTCCAAGCTTTGATAGTTCGTCTGCCAGAGGATTCGACTTCCTCTCCAGCCAAATGCAATCCCAAGCATCAATTCGTTGCAGGTAACTCTCTATTTCCTTGACAATTTCTCTGATTTGAGCTTTGGCCTGGTTGTTCCCGTTGATGGCTTCGATTAGGGTTAGGGAATCCGAGTAGAATACCACTCTTCTCCAGGATTTGGTAACGGCAATTCTGGTGGAGTTGAGTAGGGCTTCAGCTTCTGCATGCAATGGACTGATGCAATTTCTTTTCTCGATCCAGGCACTGCTTATGTTGTCTTGGTTGTTGACGGCAATTCCCGCCATTCCAGCGCTTCCATTCATCCAAGAGGCATCGGAATACACCAGCATTTTCTCCGGGGCACCAGGCATGGTAAGAATTTCTGGATCTTGTTCTGCTTGCTTTCCTTTTGATGTTCTGCTGTGCTCCGAGTAGATTCTGTTAATTTTTGTTATGAATGTAGACAAGTTAGGAGCAACTGAGCCATGCATAGATTTGTTACGCAATTCCCAGATATAGTAGCACAATATAGACCCAAAACAAGTAAAATTATCAGGATTGATCACATCAAGTGTAAAATCTCTGGGAGGGTTTATAATAAACTCCACTAGATTCACTAGTGAGTCCACTGGATGAGGGATTGTCCAGATCTTCCACGGTGATTCCCTCCAACTGACCCTATAGAAAGGACACTTGTAAAATAAGTGTCCTGGTTGGTCAGAGCCTGTTTTGCAGATAGGGCATGTTGCCTCCTTATCAGCAAACCAGGGGAGGCACTGGTTCACCATTCTCCATAGAAAAACTTTGTATCTTTCATGGATTTTTAAACTCCAGAGTTTTTTCCAAAGACTTGTATTGATGTTTTGGAATCTAAATTGCTGATCTTTCAAGTAGAAGGATTTCACCGAGTGTGATCCTGATGTAGTGGGTTCCCAGGTGTAATCATCTTCTGCATCTTGCTGTTGTAGTTGAATCCTTTTGATTGTCTCTACTGCTTCCCTCGTAAAGATCTGGTCTATAAGTTCTGTGTTCCATCTCCTTGGATCATTTAGCATTAAGTCACTGACTTGTAGACCTGGGTTAGTGATTTGGTTATCTGGAGCAGCTACTGTTGGGTCTGGAAAACCTGGGATCCAGTTATCCATCCATGCTCTTGTGTCTTTTCCATTCCCTATTCTTCTTGTGGTGTTCTCTTGTAATGTATTTTTACAGTCCTGCAAGCCTTTCCAAATAATAGAGGGGTTGCTTCTATGTCTATTTGAGTGATTTAGGAAGTTTCCATACCTGGCCTTCATAGTTTTTGTGGCAAGAGTAGTTTTACTCCTTGTTAGAGCCCAGGCTGTTTTTGAGAGTAGTGCCTTGTTTTGATCCTCAGCCCTCCTAAATCCCAATCCTCCAAATTCTTTCGGTGTGCACAGGGAGGCCCAGCTTTTGGGGGCAAAATAGTGTCTTTTTTCCTCTGTAGCTCCCCACCAAAATTTGCAACAGAGCTGGTCTATTTGCTGACATGTTTTCTTGGGTAATTTGAATAGAGACATTTGGTAATTTGGGATTGAATTTAGAGTGGTTCTGACTAGTGTAGCTCTTCCTGCCCAAGATAAGGATTTAGCCTTCCATGATGCAAGTTTTGCTTTCATTTTTTCAATAATGAAATGGAAGGATTCAGCTTTTTTCTTTCTTAGAAATAATGGATTCCCCAAATATTTGGCTTCGACTTTCAACTTTCTCATTCCCAAGATTCTTTTTATTTCTCTTCTGGTCTCAGCTCTAGTGTTTTTTGAAAAGTGCACCCCTGATTTTTGGAGGTTAATTTCCTGCCCACTCCATGCACATAATTTATCTAATATGGCTCTACAGTTGGAGATCTCCCTTAGACCAGCCTTACTCACCATTGCAATTTCGCATGGCTTTCTCGTCATTCCTTGGGCTTGTGGGGTTAGAGGCATCCAAGGTATAGACGATGGATGGGAATGGAGGTGTCGGTGTTTGCATCGGAAGTGGTAGTTGTCAAGGGAAGACCACAATTCCTATGTAGCCATTGAAAACAATAATATTATATATATCCATTAATCGGAATCATTTAACACCCTTTTTTCCAAATAAAAATACATGATTTAAAACTTTTATTTTTTAGTAAGTTGACTATATAAATTTAAATTAATTAAGATTTACTACGTTATAAGTACCGTATCGCGATGAACATAGTAAAGAAAGTGTCTTTGAGCCTACCTGCCCTTTGTCTTCCCCACTAAACATGTTGTGATTAATTTGGTGTCACCAAATTATTATTATTATTTTTTGGTCGGGGCATTTAAGACAGATGCTGTATTATGTACGTCCGCAATAAATGGTTTCTATTTTTATTTATAAAAAAAAGTTGTAGCAATTGACACAAGTCAGTCGGTGAAGCAAGAAAGCAGTTTAAAACTACAGTGCTCTATCGCCACTAAATGAGGTGATTTAATGGTTTAAAGATTATTGATTTCATGTGATTCAGGGAGATTAAGATCTCATATTCGAATCTCCTCTACATAAAATATGTCAGAAGGGCTGTTTTAGTCTAGGATCTTGGCGGGCACATCAACCTTTAGTGGCGTCGTGTTGATGGCTCCGGCTTTAGTGTGAATCGTTCTATTCGTCTGATTTATTTCACGATTGAATACAAAAGTCCGAATGTTACGTGGCGGAAGGTGGCCGGGTCATCATTACTGTCGTCCTCTTTCTTTATTTAGAAAAAAAAAACTATGGTATTATGTCCCGGTAAAATTAAGAAATTTTGTCATGTATGCATACATTTTTGTTTTCGTAAATGGTATTTAAAAATTAAATGGATTCTGATTAATTTAAATTTAAGTTGAATTGATCGAGTAATGAAACACCTTGTTGTGCTATTACAACTGGAGCTATATTAATTGTAAGTGAAAATATACTTTATGACGATGATATAACAGTCATCCCTTAGGTTGGAGATAGATCTCTTGTTAGGGTTTCAGAACCCCAACTCTTCAATTTATTCTCTCGAGCACATCATATAATCCTGAGGCAGATGGTGTCTCCCTTTGCTAGCTGGCTCATTACCTCACCCTGCAATTAGTAAGAGAACATAACGTGAAGCTGGTCAGTGACCCATATAGCACAGGGTGAAAATATATATCGGCTCTGCTTGTAAGCTAGCGAGGCCAACATATAGGTATAGAAGATGATAGTTGATCATAAGATGGGAATTAGAAGGGGTATAGAAAACCCTAATTATACTAAATATCAAATTCGGGACCTCGAATGCTGAGGCGGGCTGGTGAAGTCTCACAGACCATATTTTGCCAAAGGAAGCAAAAGCTTTGTGCATGTAGCTCGGTAAAACCGACATTTATCCTTATATATACCTGCTGCAGTCAATGGATCGGCTGATTGGGTAAGGAACTTTGACCCCGCATTTTCCAGGGAGACCGCTGGCTCGGGGGACCACGGTGGTGCCCCTGACAGTGGTGGCGGCCTTCTTGAGGCACCTGCAGACAGCCTGGCGATCGGGGGTAGTATTAGCAGCATTATTGAGGGCTCTGACTCCATTGCAGCAGGTGGGTGATGGAGCACCCACCTTACCCTTCAAGTAACCGATACACGGGTTGAGGCGTCCCAGGACCTGGTTGCAGGTCAGGATCGACTCTGCTGCCACGGCCATGCTGGCCACCACGAGCGCACACACGACTAGAGTGGTGCCAATCTTAGCCATATATTTTTCTATAATGGATAGCTCGATCAGTGTACATATCAACTGGGGTGGTGTGAAGCTATTTATAGTAGTGAGGCATTGAAGAGGGTGCGGAATGGTTCCTGTAGAAAAATAAGAAAATGGGGCTTATTTGCATTATGAATAAACACCAATCAAATTACAACAAATGAATAAACGAATTCGTTATCAGTAAATTTCATTTTTAAATTGATTGCTCAACCGACATCATCGGTAAGAAGAGTTATATCCTTTCTAAGGAGCTTTGCGAGCCTGTCTTATTCAGTGGCCTCTCGGCAAACCCATCTGGCTTGCACTGCACTTGCTTCACAGCTCTCCTGAGGTGCTTGTATCTGACTTCTTTGACAATTTGTTTGATTGTCGATAGAGTTCCTCGTCAGCTTCTATACATTTGCAGATCACAACAATAGTAGTGTCGGGTTCAATTATAGCATATGGGTGCCCTTGATGGTCTCCGGCACGCACTCCTACGCCGGTGTTCACATCCCATGCAGCATCTCGGTTGATTTTGATGTGCCCCTCTGCAGGCATGGTTTCCACAATCTATTGCTACAGCCCCTCGCATCTTTCTGTCGGTCATCTTCTTGGAACTTAGCCTCTCAAATTCTGTACTGCATGCGTCCTTTTGTTAGTCACGTCAAAATATAACTAGGTCATAATCTTGTGAATTGAGAGAATACTAATTTAAAAGAATGAAACTACACAAAGAGTTAAAAGATGAATTTCAAGGGGCGAAATAAAAATAATTTAACAAATATATATATAATTAGAAATTTTCATATAATATTTTACGTGATTTCCCGAGTTGAAATGTCGTGATCGTCCTCGCACTCCCTCTGAATATATCGCTATGTATGCAGACAGGATATTAAATACGGAAAATGTCACATTTCATGTTATCTAGGACTACTTGAATGTAGAATCATGTAATTGCTCGAGATATATGTGGGCTTCTTTCTTCTCTCTTCCACTCAAGAAGCGGTTGGGTGTTAATGGTGGCTTTGATTGCTCAAAACGAGGGAGAAAAGGAAACTATTCACCGATCTGTGTTTATGTGGTGTCGGCTGCTCGCTGTTTTTGTCTTTTCGTCGTAAGGAGATTTTTTACAACAATTAATTTCAACAGACTTTATGAGACCGAACCGAATACCTATTTATCATGCAAGTAGGATAATTTCTTAAATATTTACCTCCTTTTCTAGTTTCCATGTTGGTGAAAAAAGCCAAATGAAACGGTGTCGTATCGGGGATGGTTTTGGGCTTAGAACTCGCCTGGCGGCTCGGGAAACCAGCATGTATTACTAGTGCAAGACAGTCATTTGGATCAGGACTGTAATTTTGTTGCTTAAGTGCATGACTGGAAAGTGCAAGTCTGTTTTCGATTTTTTTTTTCAAATTTAAAATAAGTAACGAGCAAGTAGATGAATTAGAGGGAAGATGGGATGATTTATTCATGTTCTTATACAAGGAATGGTGATTTTTCTACAGCAATATCAACCGTAAAATTTCTACAAAATATTTAAATTAATAGATAGCAATACTTAATCATATTTTTTTTATATGAATTTAAATAGTTTTCTGAAGTCATAATCTCAAATAAAGGCCAAAAATATCGTGCCTTATATTTATTAAAAATACAAATAAATAAATTCTAATTTATTAAACGATATATTTTCACATATCACATTATCTTTGACTTTGAAAAGGTATTCTTACAAAACCGTATCATTAACTAAATTAAGCTATTCTTATTGTTATTTTTGAATTTTTAAAAAAATAATTAAATCTAATTGATCAAATATAACTGTGTAATCCATGTTGATATCGTGATACGAATCACTTTCTCTGTAACTGTAACTGGTGAAGATAGAACCTTTTTCTTTTTTTTTTTGGTCGCCAGCCATGGTATCCAAGCAGGCCTCACCAGCGGTGAGATGGCATCTTTCAGCCAACCATACTTGACTAATCCGTTGGTCGCCCCGGGTCGCACGCCTGGCAATGGCGGGTGAGGCTCCCAAGAGGGGTGTCTGCGTACGTGAGGTCTCGAACCCGAGACCTCCTTAAGCGGCACCGAGCTGCTTACCACTCGGCCCAACCCCTCTTGGTGGAAACCGCCATGTATTACTAGTGCAAGACGGTCATTTGGACCAGGACCGTAATTTTGATACGTACGTAATTGCAAGTCTGTTTTTGTATTTCTTTTTTCAAATTTAAAATAAGTAACGAGCAAGTAGATGAATTAGAGGGAAGATGGGATGATTTAATCACGTTCGTGTACAAGGAATGGTGGTTGCACTACAGCCGTAAAATTTCTATAAATATTTAATTAATAGATAGTAATACTCACTCATATTTTTTATATTAATTTAAATAGTTTTCTGAAGTCGCAATCTCAAATAGAAGCCAAAAATATTGTAAAAATATAAATAAATAAATTCAACTTTATTAAATGATATATTTTCACATCTCACGTTATCTTTGACATTGAAAAAGTATTCTTACAAAACTGAATCATTCCATTATAACTCTTCTCCATTCCTTGGCAACAGCAAACTTAAGTCCTTCATAGATTGCAGAAGTTTCCGCAATCACAGAGGACATACTCAGCATGCTCTGCCCATGACCACCAATCAGTAGTCCTTCCCTGTCACAAGCAACAATCCCCACACTAAACTCCTTAATAACTAGATCATGCGCTCCATTGCAGTTAATTTTTATGAAGCCTGGCTCAGGAGCTTGCCAACAAGAGGAGCGAGAAGCAGAAAGCCCCTTTACATGGGAAGATAATTCAAATTACTAGGAAGTGAGGCAGAGAGAAACTCAACAATTGCACCACGGACTCAATCAATGGTCCTGCCTATATTAGGCCTATCCTCACGAAAAATAGCAAAGTTTCTTTCTTTTCAGATATTCCACAATGTAAAAGTAAGGGTATAAAGAAACTCCTTCTTACCAGACCCAATAGGGAATCTCATCAAACCTTCAACTCGGTTGCCCATTGTGCTCAGCCCTATTGCATTGATCTTTAAGCCCAGCAACTCAAACCAAATATATGAAGTCCAACTACATATCAAGAGGGCATGTTCAGTCGTTTCCGTAGCTCCACAGAACTTACAACTTGGGTCCTTGCTCACATGTCTCCTGACCAAGTTCGCACCAATTGCAATGTTATTGGAAATGGCTCTCCATAGGAAAGAACGAATCTTAGGAGGACAGTGGATATGCCAAATTCCATATCACACCTTTTGATTAACAGTAGAGGAAGAAGAAGCCTTCATACAAGGACCCTTTCTCTTACATTCTCGAATCAAGGCATAAGCAGATTTGACAGTGAACCTCCCATGCCTCTTGAAGGGCCAGATGATCCTATCCTCTCTGCTAACAACAGCTAAAGTATGCCCTATATGGTCCTTATAGTATCCACAGATATAGAACCCTCAATTTTTGAGAGATCTCATACTTTCTCTGCATGATTAATAAGGCCACAGACTCTCAAATTCATGTCCACACTCCTAGGATCGAGAGGACTCAACTTATGATTGCTAGAAGCAAGAAACCATTCATCTGGCCACACCCTGATCCTGCCACCATCACCAATATGCCAAAGCATTCCCTTCCTCAAGTAATCTCTACCTTCAAGAATACTACCCAAAAGTAAGTCCACGTTACACTACTATTTTTTATCTGGTCAGATAAAACTATACTCATCTCGTCCATTATTATTCTAGTGAATTTTTCTTCCATGGAGAGTTCAATGAGACATATTTTACAGCCAAACGAGATCAAACAAGGTGTTGATTTATAATTTTTCATGTTAAGTGAAAGATGAATGTATGAAAATACCGTGCGTATGAAAAAAATTCTTTAAAAACGGTTGCTTGAAAAAATTTCCTTGTATATTGTCAAGAGATCAACATACGATCTCAATTTTGTGAAGAGATCGTATCTTCAATATACGATCCCTTAACAAATATATACCGTTTATATTTGTTAAGTCTTATTTTTTAGTAAAAAGATCGTATTTTCAAGATGCGATTTTAGATATAAATAAAATTTTTATCTTTGCATTCAACCTTCATTTTTATGTTAAATAAATTTATATTTATCAAGAAATCACATCTTGAAGATGTGATTTTAGGTATAAATAGAATTTTAGTTTTTGCATTCAACATTTCTTTTTCTGTTAAGTAAATTTATATTTGTAAAGAGATCGTATCTTGAACATGTAATATCGGTACAAAAATGAGATCGCAGATTGAAGTTGCCATCCCCTAACGGTACAAACATAAATATTTTAGTCGGGGAGATTTTTAAGGAATTATTTTCCGATCGTACGACATTTCCGTACATTTCTCTTAAGTGAAAACTTTACACGGAAACAACCGGCCTTTAGATATCCCTCGACCTTGAGGAGGAAGCATATTCGACTGCGAAAAATATTAGTGCACTATATTTTACATTTTTTAATCAAAATACGACACATTGCTAGTATATATATGTGAAGTTTATTTTATATCTTACTCTGAAATTGATTTTTTGGGAAAAATATTAATATTTTCTTTTTCCTCCTCTTAAAAATAGAATGCACCGTAGGATAGGACTAAGTACTGTGTTTCAAATTAATGAGCTCAGATGTCGAAGTCGGTTTTTCCGACACGGGCAGGAGTCAACTTCTCAACCAGTAACCGGGCTCCAAGTGGCTCGGCCAACATGTCAACGGCCACCCAATTAATTCTCGCTACCTGTCTCGGGTTATCCAATGAACATGCACCACGTCATCACTCCGTCCTCGTGTACAAGTTGGTTTTTGGAAACACGTGATTGGTTTTAATCTCCCTCCTCCTGGCGTTGACCTTGACCACTGCCACGTCAGCACAAGCTAACTCCTTGCTGGACTTCTCTGATGTACACGTATATGTGCGAAATAAAACATAAAAAAACAAATTTGATAAAATTTATATAATATTATAGGTATCTTTTCTAAATATAAAGGGGATTTAAAAATTTATGTTATTTTTCTTGGATAACATACTATGTTAACTTTATTTGAATTAAATCTATGACTAAACAGTTGGATACCGTGTTTCTTGTATTTCAGAGCTTCAATTCAGATTTTTTTCCCTCTTGAAATTGGAAAAAATTGAAATATCTCATGATGTTATTTATATCGAATCTTGTAGGGCGGTAGGAAAAGGTGATGGAAGAGAAAGAAGGGCACCCACCCCCCCACATCTGTCCATCTACCCTTCACTTTTCTCTCGTATATATACAGGTGGCTTCCTCGGTCCTCTCCCTCCATCAAGCAATTCAATTTGCTCAGACAAATAAAACAAAACAAAACAAAGCCCTCGTACACTACTATACGTACAGACATACGAGGAAAGTTGAAATGCCAACAATCATGAACCACAGTGGACAGCGGATGGCATTTCTCTTCCTCATCTTGCTGAGTGCAATATGTTTCGAAGGAGCCAAGGGTTCGATCTACGGAGGGTGGCAGAGTGCCCATGCTACATTCTACGGCGGGTCTGATATTTCAGGCACAATGGGTATGTAAACCAAAGTCATGTATCGATCGAGTTCAGGTCCATGTACAATAATAACAACACCGTAGCTAGTCAGCCATATTGCAGCTTGATAACAATTCTCTCGCCTCGTTTTCTTCTTCAGGGGGAGCTTGTGGGTACGGGAACATGTACAGCCAAGGGTACGGGACGCAGACTGTGGCGCTCAGCACTGTAATGTTCAACAAGGGCTCGAGCTGCGGTGCGTGCTACGAGCTCAAGTGCAGTGGTGACCCCAAGTGGTGTCTCTCTCGCACCATCACCGTCACCGTCACCAACTTCTGCCCTCCGAACTATGCATTGTCTAATGATAACGGTGGGTGGTGCAATCCTCCTCGCAAGCACTTTGACCTGGCAGAGCCTGCTTTCCTGCAGATTGCGAAATATCAAGCCGGAATAGTTCCTGTGATGTTCAGAATGTAAGATGTCGGATAATTTTTACAGAAAAAAGACGTAAGTCATTGACAAACATATGTCTCATCTTTTCACATTCGGTTCCGTGGGCTTGTATTGTAGGGTTCCTTGTGTGAAGAAAGGTGGGATAAGGTTCACTATTAATGGGCACTCCTACTTCAACCTGGTGTTAATTACAAACGTTGCGGGAGCCGGCAATGTGGTTGCCGTGTCCATCAAGGGCTCCCGGAACAGCAACTGGGTCCCGATGAAGAGGAACTGGGGACAGAACTGGCAGAGTGACTCGTATCTCAATGGTCAGGCCCTCTCCTTCAGGGTCACCACCAGCGACGGTCAAACCGTTACTAGCAACAATGTTGTCCCACCTGGATGGCAGTTTGGACAGACGTTCGAAGGAAATCAATTTTAGCATGAGTAATACGATGGTTTCATCAAAATGGCGCTACCTTGTCGTTTTACCCTGTTGTGTTGAGCTAGGAAATAGTATCTTTTATTATGTGATTAAGGATAAAAGCAAAAGAAAAGTGTGGCAACTAGTGTAATATCCTCTGTATAATGTTAGACCACCAACGTTGTCTGTCTAAGGCAAGGAGTTACATTTTCACCCTTCTCTCCACACAAATGACTGTAGAGATTTGAATACAAACTGGAGAAACCAAAACTGAAACAGCTACAACTTCAACATCTGAACTTAGCCACATCTCTGGCATATTGACAACCTTTGCCAGCTTGTTTCCGGTTGCTGGAGCCAGATCTCGAGTCAGCAGAGGCAGAACAGGGGCTGTTCCCAATCTTTGTTTTGTTGTAAGCATTAGAGACGTATGAAGAAATTCAGCCAAGTCATCAAACAGATTTTGCAGTTTTGAGGAGTAGTGAAGTGAGTTCTTGCTGAACAGCCAATGTGGGAGTGAAGCACCTCAGAGTCCTAAGCGAGTAATCTCAAAGGAAGATAAATCTGTACATGAAGCTTCCATTCCAGATCGCCTCCATGGTGCTGCGGATGACCTTGCTACCAGAAGAAAAAGGGTGATCTCTCGAGCCCAATCAGAGCAATCGACTAGTGAACCAATTGAGCGTCCTGCCAACCCGAGTCTGATCTCTTGTTCTTCTGAAGATTCTTACTCTGCTTATCCTAGTATTCAGGCTTCATCTTGTAGTCTCGAACCTTCAAACTGTTTTAACAGATCTCTGTGGGGACTGCGAGTTCCACATAAGCAGACTGCAGTATGGGCGGTTGTGTTATGATTATGCTCTTTCTGCTAAGGCTTCTCCTCAAGTTTCTATGCCATTTATTTCATAATTGTAAGGGAAGAGTCCATGGATTTTTATTCGAAGTTGCTTGCAGCACAAGCATACATACTGCCTTCTCAATGATTAACACTGACCGTCTTGTCCCTGGTCGACCATTCTGTCACATGAATTCTCAAGCAATACAGACATTTGATTTGGCATGGAACTATGGAAGAGATGCGGAAAACTAGGAGAAATGGTACATGCTTCCCGTAGCCCAAGCACGGCAATCTGCTCTTCTTTTTGTTTCGATGTGGCATGACGCTCCATTTGAATTTGGGAATTGTACTGATGGAAATTGACTTATATGGTTTATTCGATGATGGCCATAGTTTATGCTTTCTCGGTTAGCCTTTAGATTAGGTGAATGGATGATCGGTTTGCTGTGTAGTTGCTGCAGATGATGTCTCGGGCAACCTCCTCCTCGTCAGATCCTATAAAAATCAAGGTCACATGTTCTTCCTCTGTGGAATCCGATGTTTGTTTGCTGTTCTGACCACTTGTAATGTCTGAAATCATGGTGGAGATATAGATAGTTATAACTAACAGTGTCGAGCACAATGTTCAGTAACTTCCACCTGATCGTCCGGTCCCTTCTCTTGTTGCATCGAGCTGTATGTCATTTCGCAGATTCCTTGTCACCCGAGATTTAGTGTTACTCGATCGGGTGCCTGTGGTTGAGATTTCTCGGATGCAAGTGATAAGATTTTCAGAACGAATTAGGGTTCAAAATTTTCAGAATGAATGGTAAGAATCCACGCTGGAAAGAAAAGAAAGCTGAAGACTTCGAACATCTTCCAGTCGGATGCGCAATCATTCTCAAATTTAATGGAAAAGAGGAGGATTAACCAGTAAGCTTCGGACAAGATTGGAATCGATTTGGACGTTGACCATCCATCGAATTTTTCCTTTTCGTGCACTAAGAAGTTTAACTGGCCTTGATTAATTCGTGTTCAAGCTTATATCAGTTCATCAGGGAAAAAATCTCGTCTAATTATGAATTTTTTCCAATATTCGAAATCTGAAATATTATTTAAGAGAAAGAAACGTTAAATCATGTCAATTAATTTATTCGCTATATTCGTTGGTCAACTATTAATT
This sequence comes from Lagerstroemia speciosa, assembly GCA_037672795.1. NCBI lineage: Eukaryota > Viridiplantae > Streptophyta > Magnoliopsida > Myrtales > Lythraceae > Lagerstroemia > Lagerstroemia speciosa. The sequence goes on along the minus strand of CM075304.1, from coordinate 5,139,662 downwards.
TAATCGAATCATCATGCATATGACAAAAAATGAGGATGTCATGGGGGGGTACACCTGTGAATTTCAATTGGGTGCCACATCCTTTTTTTTTTTTTTCTGTTCTGGAGTAATTAGATAAGAAGACGTGAAATTGGAAAGGTGGGGCTCTCATTGATTGACATCGGAATCAGCAAACAGGGGATTGGAATTTTAGGGAAAGGAAAAATTGAAGGGGAAATGGTTGGTGGCTGTCCTGTTCCATGTACTCACCATGATTGAGTGGTTGAATGGTGCTGCAATTCCATTTTGTTGCACATAATGTAACATTTGACATGCACAGCGAAAACCACTCGATCGAGGCAATGCGTGGTTCGATTCGAAGGCGTATGAGATTGTTCGATATATCCTATTAGATTAACTGTTTTAAGAGTTGATATCGATCTAGGTCTGGATGCTCGATTTTCCAAGAGGCTTATTATCAGTACAATTTATGACGAATCAAAGAACCCACGCATATTAATTTAAAATGGTTGGAAAGTTGAGTATAATTTAAGAATTCACGGTAGGAGTTGTGATTCGGCAATCGGTTTTGTTAAGTAAAAGAAATAGAAAAACTCATCTGGAAGAGTTTTTATCTTTTAATAAACCGACTCGGCTTGAACTGAGCCAATCAAAAGATTATACGGATGGTGTTGATAAAAGAAAACTTTATGATAAAACAAACCAACTAAATACGACAAAATTAAAAATTATGATACAATGATGCCGGGAGCCCTATATATTTATCGATTTTTATAAGTGAGTCATAAATGTTTCAAAGTATTAAATCAAGTTTTATATGTATTATCACCTGCCGTTACTTTAACCTGACATGTATCGTCCCCACATCAGTTTAAAGTAAAGGTAGGCGACAGAAATAACTTGACGTTGTAACGCAAATAATATATAGGACTTGATTTAATATTTTGAAATGTTTAGGATTTGTTTGTAAGAATCGACAAATATATAGGACTCCCGATATCTTTATTTCTAAAAATTATGGTCTCGTGGTACCTCCTCAAACAGTCTCTACGGTGACAACAGCCACGCTGTGATCTAGTGACACAATATTAGACGACTTCAAAATTTAAAATAAATATGATATCATTCACATATACTGTGAATTTCAGAATTTTAAAATAAATATGGTATTCTCCACTGTCTATTAATTAATATTCCGAGCAAATATTAGACAGACTTTAGAATTTTCACCATACTATACATAAATATGTTTTTAACTAGTATTTTTCAATATTAAATGGGAAATTAAAATAAATAAAAATTTAGACCCGAGATTAATTATCCTTTCCAGATAAATAGTTTTGGAATAAAAAATGCGAAGAGAGAGACGTGCGCAAATAAAAGCATATTCTAAGTGCAATCGAATCCAATAATGCTATAATAATGACGAAGTAAATTAACTAAGCCATCGCAAGTTGCCCTATTCTTCCCCTAATAATTGCAAATAAAAATACTTTTATATTTCATACCGCAAATAAAAATAGGTAATATTACCGAAATGGATTAGTTGACGTTGCTCGATATCTCTTCTTCTCAAGTAAAGTCTCAGATTCGAGTTTTTGTCAATTGAGAGAATTTACGGTTCGGAAAGTTCTACCCCTTAATGGGCTAATTTTGCTCGAATTTAAATTAGCCATCGTATCGGGATTCAAAATATTAAGCGGTTGAAAAAATTAATACCCGGGATTATTTTCACTATAATCCTTTCCTTCCTCATCGAAATATTCGAACGTAGAATTTTTGTAATTCTATTTCCCGAGATATAATTGATTCAAATATGAAATATCTCGCTCAAATATGAAAAATCCTTCGAGAGAATTACTCTACATATTTTTTAAAGCCTATTTAATTACTGAAACATATAAAATAAAATTCATTATAATTCATACATGACAGACAAGAGGACAAATACCGATGACACTGTTCATCGGTTGACATTAGGTAAGCTCAATTTAGGACAAATTAAATCCTGAATCTGCACTCGAACAAAACAGTTTAAAATTCCTACTATTTTTTTCCTTAGATTTGGACCGATGATTATATAAAATTAGGTCTTTAACTATATACTGTCCTCAGTACGAACGTACCGGGTCACCCGAGACCTGGCGGAGAACAATTTCCTCTTCACCTTATCGGAATCCCGACCAAACACTTGCGCGAATTTGTCACGTTTATTTTGTGCGAAATTCTCTTCATTGATTCCGTGGCTTACAGTTTCTCTACGGGACCCGTGTCGTTAAGTTCTTGTCATCTTTGCAGGGAAAACGTGGAGCTTTGCTGCCAGAGATTCCACATATGGCAAGCTAACGCCGTCTGAGGTAAGCCCATTATCGAGGGAGCCGTCCGACCAACCACCCCCTCCTCCGTTACATGTGGACCAAAAGAGATGGGCAAGAATATTTTTAATCAAACGTAATCTTTATTCATCCATTTATTTGATACATACGATAATAATGTTTAGAAATTTAAAGAGTTCTGATTAGTCTAGGGTCAATTTCATTTAGGGTTGGCCCATTAAAAAAAGAAATTATTTTAAATATGAATTTTCTTTATTTATAATATTTAAATGTAAAATTTTCAATGTATGAAGTAGATATATCAGTGTAGAAGAAGAGAGGATAAAGTGGAAATAAAGGGGTATGAAGATTCCATCAATAAGCTCAGAATCTCTTAGTTTTGGAATGCTAGTGCTGGGTGAAATTTTTTTTCTCTTCAAATATAAAATTATATTAGATAGAAAGGGATTCAAGGCTAATTCTTGATTGTTCTTGGGCTCTCTTTAAAAGGAGAACAATGTCCTCCACTACTTCCTCCTCCTCCTTTTGGCCATCTGACTTGTCTTCATCATCTTCTTCCAATATCTCTCTCTGTAACTCTCAAACCTTTTCCTTTCCCATAGAGCATTAAAAGGGAACATCTCTAAGTCTCTCTCTATCTTCTTTTGCTGTAAGGCAGATTCCATCCAAGTCCCATCTGTCTTCTCAGCCCCACCAAGAAGCAAAATCCATCTTGGTTTCTTAATCTTCATCTCCCTCACGCATCCACAAATGATACTCCCAAAGAGAGGCCACAGGTTCTTCAAATTCAGAATCAGCCCAGCATCAGCAGCATCAGCAGCCCTTCCCATGATCTCCCGTCTCACTGTCTTCTGATCTGAAGGCCAAAACCGGAAACCCAATCTCCCAATAATTTATTTACTTTGAATTTTCTCTTTTTCAAGATAATTCCCTGATTGGATCGTGGTGGAATATTGTTATCTTCCACCCCCGCACAGTCGGACACACTAGAAATTCTCTGTCTCGTCAGGAAAATATCCCTGTCAGTCTTTGTTGTCGCAGCTGTTGTTTTTTTTGGGACAATTATTACTGGTTTTTTTTCTCTCTCCTTTCGATATCACTTGCCTTGCCATATCTCTTTCTCTACTGGAGGGACCAAATGAACAATAGGGATCACTACGACAACTACACAAAGTCAAGGGCTGCTGCTACGACGACGCCGATGATCGGGTGGATCATGCTCAGTGTCGACTACTCGAGGCTCTTCTGGTTGTTGTTCGGTGTCTTCTCCTACGAAAATCACGAGGGAAAGCCTCGGATCTTCTAACACTCGATTCCCTCTCCTTTCCTTCTTCCCCTTAATCAAGTTGTCACTACTATATATACTTTGCCACATCTATACCACACATAATCTTTAGCTATATACTACAAGTTCTCTCTCTCTCTCTATATATACAAGCTCGTGTTGAGACCAGGATACGACTCGTTCGAGTCGAGAAGCGGAGCCATGCCAAGGGTTCACTCCAGAGGAGGTTGTCTGGACGGCAGCATGGCATCTCCGGGATACGCTGAGACAGACCCTTCTGGTCGTTATGGCCGGGTAAGTTTTCCATGCCCACCAAGTCGACCATATTTGTGCTTTCCTTATGTGCCTGTGGGCGTATAAATAATTACATGAGGTCGTCACGTATGATTACTGCGTTTTTTGTGATTAATATTTTCATCGAATCGCTGATATATAGAGCTGACTAGGGATCAATTGCTGGACAACTTCAGTTCGGTTCGATACTAAATACATCCGTAATCGACAATAACTCGTATACAGGCCGGCGTTTTCGATTGGATACTGTGTTCCCTTTTCTTGTCGAGCTACCAGCCACAATCCTCTAAAATCAAATCTAATGAGCAATCAGGAGGTGGACATGATTTGAACCCGTCTAACAAATCCAAAAGAAGAGATCATTGTTTTTGTTAATATATTAACGATAGACAAGTATACGATGATGTCGACTAGTATGTTGTTTAATTTTTGTTGTTGCTGCTGCTGCTACTGGATGTGTACTCCTCGGTACCTGCCGGGTTACTGAAACGTGCCTTACGAATTATTTTTATGTTAGGTGGACCCTCAAGTGATTTAATTAAATCTTCTCTGGTTAATTGAAAAGCCTCATTATTAACCAATATTTTTATATGAGCCAAATATTAAAATGTCTTATTTAATGTCGGGTCAACCATCATATAAGGGAGACTATTCCACTGCTTAGAGAGCTTTATTCCCTAATCTACCTTAAATTTAGATTAGTAAGGACACTTTAAGTACTTAGAAGTTGGTTCAAATGTGAATTAACTGAAATTCATTGAATTTCCGTATATCATATGTGTATCTCGGATGAAAGAAATAAAAGTAAAAAATAAACAACCTGCCGAACTTTAATAAGATTAGTTCTATCTTTGCTAGGCTCATCAAATGACGTAGTACACCTCCCATCGACCTTTCCCATGCCAACTCCCATAAAATTATCCTATCGCTACTAGTCTATTAATATAGATAAAATTATCGAGTGAATCAAGTACACGAGTAATCTTTAGGACGAAGCGAAACCTTATATTTTACGACTAATCTACCATTGACATGACCCTTGAGTCTGTCTGTCCAATTAATTGATCTTCTGACTATAATTAATGAGACTACGTACTCATGAAGGTGTACGCAGGCCCGTAGGAATGGGATTACACAATTGTGTGAATTTATTAGTATGATCATGATGGGTTTCATTCATATGGAATTTTGATTCACAAGCGGCGGTTGGATCGGATCATTGACGATGGCTGAGATGTGATATATCGATAAGCCTGATTACAGTGAAGTGATGATGACGATCTACTTTGCAGTTCAGGGAAGTTCTGGGGAAAGGAGCGATGAAGACGGTGTACAAGGCATTCGACGAGGTGATGGGGATGGAGGTGGCATGGAACCAGGTGAAGCTCAACGTGGTGTTCCACTCCCCGGTGGAGCTCCAGCGGCTCTACTCGGAGGTCCACCTCCTCAAGGACCTCGACCACCCTTCCATCATGAAGTTCCACTCCTCCTGGGTCGACCCCGATCGCCACACCTTCAACTTCATCACCGAGCTCTTCACCTCCGGCTCCCTCCGCGAGTAATTAAATCACAAACCCCGACAGACATCTTTTGTAACCGACTGGTGAAGTTATATTTTATGCAGATTCGCTCTATGTTAGTAGACTCAACTGTCGTGTCCTAATAATCTATCATCGTGTCGCGCTCATACGAACCGAACTCAAGAGTAGTTCCAGGTATTGATTGAGTTGTCGGGATAATTTACAGGTACAGGCGAAAGTATCCTCGAGTGAACATTGGAGCTGTGAAAAGTTGGGCCCGGCAAATCCTCAATGGTCTCGCCTACCTCCACAGCCATGATCCTCCGGTTATCCACCGGGACCTCAAGTGTGACAACATCTTTGTCAATGGCCATCTTGGCCAGATCAAGATTGGCGATCTCGGGCTGGCGGCTATCCTCCGCGGGTCTCAGCATGCCCACAGTGTCATAGGCACGTAATTCGTTCTCATGTTACTCTAGGCCGAGCTTGTTGGCTTTTACACTAAATGCACTGATCTACTGACCTTGGACTTGCAGGTACACCGGAGTTCATGGCTCCGGAGCTATACGAAGAGGAATACACCGAGCTCGTGGATATCTATTCGTTTGGCATGTGTGTTTTGGAGATGATCACTTCTGAGTATCCATACAGCGAGTGTACAAACCCGGCTCAGATCTACAAGAAAGTAACCTCGGTGAGAAAAGAGATATATAATCATTGTGTAGTGTCAAGTGTAATGGCTGCAAATCCAGTAAATTCCTTTAGAGTCGATGTTAATGTGTCGTAACCGATGTTAAAATCAATATGTTCAGGGAAAATTACCAGAAGCATTCTACCGAATTCAGGATGATGAAGCTCGGGATTTCATTGGCAGATGCTTGGAGACTGCCTCAAAAAGATTGCCCGCCAATGAACTGCTGTTAGACCCTTTCCTTGCATCTGATGATGGAGAAAAACTGTTACCCACTTGGAGAGGTCCAAGCCAGAGCTCATCACCTACCCGGACGTTAACTGATAAAGATTTCTGGCCAGTGGCTGCCGAGTGCACGAGGAATACAGACATGGCTATCACAGGGACGATGAATACCGGGGATGATTCTATCTATCTCAAAGTACAGATCTCGGATAAAGATGGTAGGTTGTCCTAAAGGGTACATGAATCTTCTTCTCTTTTCGAAGAAAGTTGAAATGACAAGCAGCTGTGATCTTCTTTTCTCCTTTTGCTGGCACAGGACATGCTAGAAACATATTCTTCTCATTCAACATCTTGAATGACACGGCGATGTCTGTAGCGACCGAGATGGTGAAGGAGCTGGAGATAACGGAGTGGGACGCCTCTGAGATCGCTGAGATGATCGAGGAGGAGATTGCATCTCTGGTCCCGGCTTGGAAGAACCAGAGCTTGCCATTCAACTACAGCCGCCGAGAGAGCTTTACCTGTGAAGAAGAAGATGAAGATGAAGCAGAAGCTGCTATCCGCCATCCCTTTTACGCCTCCTCATCGCATTCTTCCTCCCAAGTTTCCCTCCCAGCTTTCACCGACCATAATTCATACCATGATGTCGCCCTTCTAAGTGATCGGATCATCGGAAGCTCCAGCCAGCATTGGTTTCAAGGTATGTTTCTGTCGTATAGAGAAGATAACCAGGACATGTTACTGGACCAATTCATGACTGAAATCTAATGGCTTCTTGCCAGCAATGACATGTTCTTGACAAGGACAATGAATAGAACAACCTATGTTGCACAATTACATAGTTGTTCTGTTCCAGCATGTTGATTATTGAACGAATCTTTATTTATTTTTGGAATATATTATATGATGCAATTAATGAACAAGCATGTTGCAAATTGGTTGCAGATGATATGTTTTTAAATGATGAGACAGCTTCTCAGAGCTCCACGAACTCCTTCAAGTACTCGAGTTTCTACTATTACTCGGCAAACGAGTTAGATGATTCGGATCTAATCAGCCCGAGAAGGGAAGGCCCTCAAGCTCAGTGCACTATGAAATCCCATCAGCCCGCTGCTGCTACTGCAACACGGTTCTGTCCTGAACTGAACAGGCAAGTAATGGGTTCTCATCGACAGCACAGGCAATCCCATGATCACTCCGGTGCAGCCTGCTATCCGTGCTCAAAGAATAAGCACAGAGGGATATCCCGGATCAGGTCAATGGTAGATATTAGGAGTCAGCTGCTGCACAAATCTGTGATGGAGGAGATCAACAGGAGGCGGATGTTCAAGACTGTCGGGGCAGTCGAGAGCATCGGGTTTCAGGAACCATGCGGGTCATCAAACAAGGTCCTTGAGGAGCAGAAGATTCAGTTGCGGTGGTAAAATCAGTAAGCTGCTCCGGTCAGTGTAAGATGCCATATGACTCCAGCAGACAAGACGGTCTGCTCCTGTTATACATAATCTTGTCTCTGGTGGGTTTTAATGATGCCTCTACGAACTATTTACTATGAGAAAACACTATGCAATCACGGTACGATGACGACGATATGTGCGTAGTCCTCTACAATTCAGTTGTACAGATGCCGTGTGCTGGCGACCGAAGTTGCCTCTGTGGAGTGAATAAAAACTGTCACATGTGTGTGTGCTCATTTTGGGAACTGAGGATCAAGTATTTCTTATCGTGGGTCTTGGCAAATATAGATAATAAACCACCTATGTTTCTGTCCTTTTTTTTGGGTCGTGATCATAAGGTTTTCGGGATAAAAATGAGAATATTTTACATCATCCCAAAAAATGGGATGTTGGTCTTTAGTTTCCGGATTGAACTCCGGGGCAGAAATCGTTTGGCTGGCTTTAAAGCCTTCTACACTGCTTAGAACTATGCCAGAAGTCTGAGAGGCGCACCGCATGATAAAAATCATCAACTGAAAAAGCCAGAGAAGAGAGATCGTCCATGAACAGGTCAACTCTTTGAGAATAGATGGGTATGGGCCACATGGTTGGTGGGCTTGGTGAAGGCCCATCTTCCATCTTCCAAGGCGTTTTTTTCCCGAGTTCAGCAGTCATGGCGACCAGTCACTTCTTTACGTTACATTCGGACTTTTGTGTTTAACAATGCTAATATATATCGGACGAATTGGACAAATAAATCGCTGCTGAGCACCGGTCTTGTTGATGTAACACCACTAAAAAACTAGCATAATTTAAAAGGTTAGTTTTCTTCGAAACTCGTGTCAAATGAGGAAGCTTCTAGCGGATGTTTTGATTCAAGGCATAGAAGAGATTTAAACATGAAACATCGATCTCGTCATAACACAATAAAGTGAGTTTTGAACTATCAGATCGGACTTCGATCTTCCCAAGTCTGTTACTATCTTATCTCTCACCTGCACCCGCGCATGAATGTCTATTTTCTCAGAATAAAAGTACTGCGGCCAACAATATATTGGGCGAACATGGAAGGATAGAGTGGATGAAACTATTGCATCTTATGAAGTTTGATGTTGATTATTTGATAGATGACTCGTACAACGTGCATGATTAATTACTTCGTCTACTCTCTTATTTGCATATATGTAAACAATAATGAAATCGATTGATGGACTTGTCCGGACAGAACATAAATGACGACTTAATTAAATCCGTGCTACAAAAGAATGACAAGACTTTGACGGATGTATATGAGCGTGCGTGTCCTCTTGTCACCCGGCACGAATTAAATTCAGATCATCGTCTTCCCTTTCGGTGAAGATTCTGATCAGATTTCTTTTTTGTCTGTTTGGATGCACGCTCGCAGCTTCCCAACGCCAATTTCTCCACTTCCTGGAAGCTAGCGTTTGCAATCACATTTCAGAGCCACAGTTCACTTGTACGACTCCACATGAAATAAACCCGTGAAGGAAAAAAAAAAAATCAAACCTTTCTCAGAGTACATGCATGTTAGAAAAGATTTCATCGACAAAGTTCACTTTTTTTTTTTTTTTATTGGTTCAGGGCAATAATTCTGGAATAGATTATATGTTGCCAATCTATTTACACACGTGGTATGAATGAATTAATTAAAGGAAACGGAGAGACCCAGAATCTGCCGACGACAGCTGCGTCGGATCAGAAGATGTCTGTTTGACTCTCTGAGTCTCTGCTTGCTTGTTGCTGCTTGCCGATAGAGCCTGTGTCAATCCCGACTCAAACCCCGGAAAATAAAAAGATCAGTAAATATTTAATTTTTACGATAATCAACGAGTTTATCGTATAAAACATCGATATGATATTGATACATATAGTGTAAATCCTTAAAAATTTTAAAAATTTTACATGTATTAAGATCTAATAAATATTTACACAATAGACTTACTATGTATTACATGTTAAATGTTTACTAAATCTGTCATAAATATAAGCATCAGGTCACCAAGAACTCAGCTAAGTTGTTACTTTGAGTGATCTCAAAAGAGGCATAGAATACGAGCACTTTCAATTTACGCCCAAAAAGTAGGGCTTTATATTACCTTTTTTTGTAATGAAAAAGGATTGATTTAATGTGATCCGAAATTTTGTAAATGAGTTATTATTATTATTATTATTATTATTTGTTTCATTTCCATTCATGAAAATGGGTTTTGGAGGGGGCAAGGGAGTGAATAATTCGAGTAAATATTTAATATATAATAACTTTTTTATGTAAATTTTTCTCACATATTAATATGTATAAAGTTTTTACAATTTTTAAAAATCAACTCTATTTATATATTAAGATCTAAGCGATGACTCCCATGCACTGAATATTTACTCGAATAATTTCCTATTCCCCTTCCTCCAATAAAAATATGCATCCAAATTAGGGAAATATTTCCCATTACTTCTTTTAAGACTTCTATTTAGCCACAAGATTATTTAATAACTTAATGTAACAGTTCACAATTAACGATTCAAATTAAAGAAAAGAATATAATAACTTTTAATTATTTTCTCAACCTACTAATCAGTCCAGTAACTGAATAGTAGAATTTACCGTGTAGCCTACTGCATCACCAAAAGTCTCTGAAATTCACCGTGACACTGTCTATTTTCACCGGACCCAGATCCCTCTCCACTGTCGGGAAAGGTGAACTGGTGCCGAGAATAGAATTTGTCGTACCGTTTGGTAGCATGGAACACAATTCTGCAAGTACGTTGTAGTTCCAGTTTTAGCCATGCAAGGTTAATCCCTGTCGAGAAGCAACCCACTTAGGTTGTCTCAATCATACACGAACGAAGTTGATTTGCCATTTCCTTTTCTTCTTCTAGCTGACAGAATCAGCAAAAATTTCATCTGATGGAAAGGAAAGTACACGTAGCTAGCTCAGTGTCAGCTTTATAAGCCTATCGTGTCTTTCATATCTTTGATGGGGCAAATCAGCGCGAGCTCTTGTTCAGTGGTATGGTTTGCTCGAACCCGACCCGATTGACAATGACTATCGAGGATAAGATCATCCTTTGAAGTGCCAATATGGCCCGATCAGCCTTACAGCTATTGAGAGGTGTAGCACGATGTTCAGAGTTCATCTGAATCAGCATAATTGACTGTAACGATAAATGAGTCACTTATATACACCCGAAAAACGGTTTTATTTTTTAGGGAAAAAAAAACCAATTATATGGCAACACCTGACACTTAGAAAGTTAACGCACATGATTTATTTAAATTTATATCAAATCAACCCATTGATAGGTAGAGATTGAAGCATTGTGTGGATTACGTCCGGGTTGTAAGACAACTTAAGGGGAAATGTGAGATGGAGTTGGGCTCGTCCTTGGTAAAATTTCCGATCGGCAATTCGATGTCCTGTTCAAAAGTTTGAATCAAAAGTTAGTGATCTTCAACCTCTTATGTTTCAAATTTTTTAACCAACTTTTCAATATAAAATTTTTGATTTTTTAATGCTTACATCCACATGTCAACGTGATCCGTATTTAAAATTACGTGTGATAGATGTCCACCTTGCCCTGCCAAGTCGTCTAAAATTTGATCCATTCTTTCCTTTCTTCTCTGTCAATGGGATTTAATCAGTTACAGGACTCAACCACTTACTCTATAAAGTCGAAAATCCAACCCCACCCATCGAAAGTTTTTTCGTATTTAACCGCTCTCTGGAAGGTCTACATGCTATATTATCATCGACTTATAGAAATTGGTAAAAATAGCACACAAGAGAGTTGAATTTAAATTTTACTAGTCTATTTGGGTGTTACGTCTCCCTTTTTTTAATAGCATAAAATTTATTTTCCCTGAATTTATGAAAATTCTACAATCTACATTCATATACGTACAAGCATATATCTACATGGACTTGCTCACTTTGAACTCTCACGGAATTCGAATTTACGGTCTCGTCTTTGAACTGCGTATATAGAAAACATGGGCACAACCCATCTAGCTACTTGCAGCTAATCCTTTTGGGGTTAATGTGTCCCATTTTTAATCCAGCAAGCAGAAGAAAAGATGTCCAAATAAATTTTGTCCGGAACAAGTGAACATTGACGGAGTCAACGGTAAATTGCCATTCTTAATTTTGCTCTGAATACTAATTAAAGCACTAAGAAGACTGCATAGTTATGTTCTTCTGACAACAAATTGAATGCCCATATACAAGTAGTCAGCATTGCAATCCTAGGACGCACCGCTAATTAACGGGAAACCTTCCTTCGTTCAACTGACTTGGAGTGAACTAATGTCGATGAGATCGAACCAGATTTGCTTGAACACCTCGACAATGAGCTCATGATACTCGTCCGAATTTAAGGACAGGTAGCAAGCGAGGAGCTCCTCGAGGTCCTTGGAGGCCTTGATGTTGTGCTCTACTATCATCTCCACCATCGACTCCCTGAAGTCCCTGTGCGGGTCCGACGACGACTTCACGATCGCCGAGCAGCCTGAGAACTTCCCACCAGGGTCGGTTCCGGTGCCGGTTCTCCGAGCCTGAGCCGGTCTTCTGCTGGGAACCCTTGGAGATTTTATCTTAAGCCTCAGCCTTGGAGTGGTGCTCACAGAGCACCTTCCGATGACGCTATTCCTGCAGCTGCCACTATCCCTGGCTTTTCTGGCCGATTTCTTGGTCTCTCCATCTCCGGTTTTGGTGTTGTGATCGTGTTTGGGCTTGGCAGGCTTGGTTATGATCCGTGGCAGCTCGAACTTTGGCGAGGAGTCGAATCTATGATTCCCGGTCGCCCCCGTGGGCTTCCTGGCAACAGAATTCTCATCCACGCAGATGACTATGTCAGGAAGGTCGGTCACAGGATTGACCCTGGAGCTGTAGCTACTGAGTGATTCGGGAGTGAGGACTCGGTCGAGCCTGAACTCGGAGGAGCTGCTATCGAAGTTGGCGTCGGGCGAGCCAGCATACTCGGTCCTGGTCCAGACTGAGTCGGCCAAAGCAGACAGGGCGGCTGGCCTGGGCTTAGACTTCCTCAGTGGCTGGGCCAGCTCGGATGACCTCAGAGGGGGGTTAGGGAGTCTAGGGGAGAGGTCCCGACGAAAGTAGTAGGACTTCCTAGAGTTGAGGTCATGAGGAGGAAGAGAATCAAGAGATGGGCTTGCTGGGCGGTGTCGGTGAGTACTATTCTTTGAGGAAGGAAAGGAGTTGCTCTTGCTGGTCGGGTGGTCTGGTGTTGTTCTGTTCATGTCTCTGAGCTTGTAGAACCAGGCGTTGGGCATCATGTGTGACAACTTGAATCTGCGATTCCCCATGGTCTTGTTTCTGTGTGCGAGCTTACCTGCTGTGAAGAGAGGAAGAGAATGGAGATGAGCTGAAATATTCTGCTGCCGTGAAAAGGGAAAGACGTTTGCCGAGACTTCAGTGTCTGTTTGAAGAAACTATACAATAAAGTGGGCATTTTTAATCTTTTTATATACCTCTTTTTCCACTTCCCCTCACTTGAAAAAATATTTATACATTTCTGACTGATTGAATGACTGGGTTAACTTGTATTATTTTCTGTAATTCTGTTCCGTAGTACCTGTTAGTATTGTCTTTTATCATGAACTTGGGAAAGTATAGTCTCATTCTTTATGGGTCTAAACATTTGATACTTCACAATAGGGGAAAAAAGAATACTACAACAGAATAAAATCCCAATCTTTACCGTCCATTGATTTCAAACAAACAAAAAAAAAATTTCATTCTATCAAAAAAGGGAAAAAAAAGGGCATACAAAGAAAAGGGTAGGACAAAGGGACATAAACAGAAACACCTAAACGGGCTTTTTGTGGAAAGTGAAAGACTCATTCGGGACACCATTATGTGCATCCCACAAAAGCAAGCACTCCTTTTCGTTTTCCCGTATATGCTGAAAGTTGCAATGGCTTTAAATCATTCTAGTGGGTGCCTTCATCTATGGCCGGGGCAGGACGGGGCAGGGTCGTCGGGTATCTCGAGAGCTGGGCCCGTTCTGTGTTCTTGATCCACTGGCTCGTCCTGATCCGTGACTTGCCACACGAGGCATGTCAAGAGGACCCATGCCAGTCACGGGGTAACTTGCGATAACAGAATCTTATGATTTCCTCCTCCTCCTCCTCCACATTTCCAACAAACATGCAATAGTCATTTGCAGTCGCATTATGAAGATCGGGAAAAACAGCATCATAACCCCGAGTTCGATAATAGGGACGGGAAGAAATGTCGATATATTTTTTTGTGCGCACAGAGGAAAGAGAGGGAGAAGGAATTCAATTTTGTCCTCCATAATAATCAAAACTCATGCGAATTTCTCTTATTGATTCTTTCGAATGAATGTTGTCGACTGGATTGCTATGAATGTATCTATGGCATCCTATATTGTTTGTGTGTAAAATGATTGGGAAAAAGTATGAAAAAAAATTTTAGGAAAAAAAAATCATAGAAAGAAAACAGTATTAGAGCATTTGCTGATGTCTTCATCGTATCCTCAGTTGTTTATGTCATTGATGCGTGGGCTTGGTCCAGACGGCGCCACCACGGTTCCCCTGGGTAGGAAACCCAACAACAACAAAACGTTCCTAGACTTGCAATCCCTGAACGATGATAGCGATGGTTCGACTTTGCTTCCCCCATCGACTAGAGCAACATCATCGCCTAACCCGGACTTGGTGATCGTGATGGAGGCATCTTCCGGATGATTACCCCGGCCGAGGATCCTGGCACCGGAAGCTTGAGAAACAGCAACAGTGAGAAGGAAGATCACCGAGGCGACTGTGATGGCAAACATTCTGGTCGACGACTGCGCCATTTAGTATGTAGAAGAAACCGAACTGTATACGATGTTCCTGAAGATGTAGGGTTTCTTGTAAGAATTGATTAGATGCTTGAGAGAGAAGCTGCTGTCAGCTATGGTTGATCGAGAAGTAGTGTTCGAGAGGTTATATATATGGAGGAAATGGTGAGAGAGAAAGAGAGAGAGAGACTTGGTCTAAGAAGATACTATGGAAGAATGGGTTGCTAGTCGTCAGGGAACCGAAGTTGACTTTTCTAGCAAGTATAAGAGACTCCATTGACGTTGACTCCGCAACCCTGACTCCACGTCTCTTTCAAAACCTGATGCACGCACACGGCAGAGAAACACGGTCCCCAATTACTCGGAGACTTTGAACAGCCGCCTGGATCCAACTACGCGTAGATCACTGCAAGTGGAGCTCCAATCACGGATCACAGTACGTTTTCTTTTCGCAATATATCGGAAGATCCTTATACGAACTGTACAACTGAACTGGTAATTGTTTGATGTGCTAATAAAAAGTGACGCGTTATCATTTTCTATCCTCAAACTCGGCAGGACACAATCGGCGCGCAACATCTTCAATTTGTGAACCAGATTACAGAAACGTTTTGGGAGGATCAGCTTTAATTAGAAAAATGGGGCTTTTAGGCTGAAGGGTCGGGCCTAAAACGCTGCAGCGGAATCGTCCTAGTCGACGATGGGCAGACGACCACCTCATGTGGGCTGACAAGGTCTCTCGATGTCTTTAAGGTTTTAGTTCTCGTTGAAGTACCAATTATATCGTGTATTCTAAAATTATCATACTTCTTAGCAACGATAATTATCCAAGGACATGGTAAGCGAAGATAAACGGGACATGATTTCAATAATGAGAATTAAATTAAAAATTTTAAATTCCAGAAGTGATCAAGTACCCTATATCGCGTGAGAAAAATCTTATATGTAACAATATTGCATATGTAATAAATTAATGCGTATTTAAATCATCAGTAAAAAAAATTTACGATTATCTAACTTGTTACAAATAATATTCTAATATATTGATTGCCCATCGACTTAATCCGTATATTTCGTGATTTACCAATTACACATGAGACTCTATCCGCGCCTTCATGCATCCGAATTTTCCAAGACACGTCCTTTGAGTCTCAGTTGGTTGTTAATTGTGAGGTGTACACAATTTTCTGTCTTGTCTATATTTCGAGTTTTAACGGAGTTCGAATAGTGCGTGCCCACCAAGGAGGTTGGGCCGAGTGGTAAGCAGCTCGGTGCCGCTTAAGTTCGAGACCTCACGTACGCAGACACCCCCCTTGGGAGCTCACCCGCCATTGCCAGGCGTGCGACCCGGGGCGATCAACGGATTAGTCAAGTATGGTTGACTGAAAGATGTCATCTCACCGCTGGTGGGACCTGCTTGGATACCGTGGCTGGCGAAAAAAAAAAAAAAATAATGCGTGCCCGTCCCTTTCATAAACTGTCAGACTTTCCAATCCAAAGCAGTTTTTCAACACGTTTCGAACAATTTTCTTTTTTTTTTTCCTTGTTAGTAATGTTTTTATTTTCTCTCCTTGTTTGAATAATGTTTTCATTTGCTTATTATTGAATTGTCAACACAAGACGGAAAAAGAAAAATGAGTCATTGCTATGCTGCATAACACAAACCAAACCTCATGGGAAGTGATGATCGTCACGTCACGTTATCGTCCCAACATTTTTTTTTTAATAGGATCCATAAATATAAAAGGAAACGGAAAAGAAAGAAGGAAATAACGTGAAGAGTCATTCTAATAAAAATTAAATAAATAATATATTGATTTCATATTGGTAACAGTATTGCTATTTCAACAGATTAATGATATGAAGTGGCCATGAGATTTCTTTCTTTTTGCAATAATGTGTGAGTAGCTGGCTCAATTCAATGTCCCTATTAAATGACATTGGTAGACATTTCTTGACCCGTGAAGTGAACTGTTCGCATTGTTGCTTTTTTTTTTTTTTAATTTAAATTTTCCTACAAAAGAGTCCTGTGATCGTGTCAAGAAATAGAAGCCCGAAAATAAAGGAGTGTAAAAATTTTCACTTTGCAATAATCGAATCCATCGTCATATTGTCAAAAATTAAATATAACATCGCTATATTAAACACTTTTTTCTATAAAGTTTGATTCTTTTCATTGATCTACTCCATCGCGAGTTCATGTTGCTGGAATGCTTTAGAGCGAAGAGCCATTAATCAATCAAAAGGCATGCACGGTGGCCAATCTTCTATTTATTTTCTTAGCTAGCAAAAAAAAAAATCTATTTTATTCCATCAAAATTTGCACATCATAAATGTCTAGATTTTGCCCGAATAAACGAAATTTTATAGTTCTTGATGTCCCAAACCCAAGCTTTTCGAGAACGTCCTTCCCGATTTATAATTGATGAAGGGGCATGTTAAAGTAAAATGCTTATATAATCTGAACTCACCATGAATTATTTAGGAAAAAGTACATGCACTTTTATATTTGGTGTAAATAATCCACGGTAAGTCGAGTTTATCTAAGAATCTCTCATCGACAAGACAGTCGAGGTGGGGGTAGACTTTGTCCGTGGAAACCAAGCTTAAGAAATGGAAATACCCTAAAAATCGAAAATTTGCAATCCACAGTAATAACGCACGTTTAATTTCCATGTATCTTTTGGAGGCGGGGACCCCTGTGCCAAACATCTATACAGAGCTCAGCCATATCTCTTCGAACCAGTGTAATTGTCCCCCCGATGAGAGGAAACAGACGGAAATGGAAGACACGATGATCTCCTTTTGATGACACCAAGTGCTCAATTAGGGTTTTCCTTGTTCAAATGGTGCACACCTGGTGATATATACTTATAAAGAAAGCGAAATGATGAAGGGTTGGTGTAATTATATCGCACTGGGGCGCTTGATTTCATTTTCATGGAATGAGTGTGGAGATGTGGGCATTGTAGATTCATTTGTGTCCGTACAACAAGTCCAAGGTTATCTCTGTTGGTCGGATCCATCCATTTCTGAAGTTAAGGCAGCTGGCTGCATTATTGTCCAGCATAATTATCAGCACGTCTCCCACCTCCATACCATGCCATCATCGACAGGGCATCCCGTGTGTCGCTACTCGGGGGTATAGAGAGGACCATTCCTGAGCTCTCGGACTCTTGTGCACAACATCGTAATTGATATATATCTGAGGGTGACTTCTCTTTTATTTCAAAAAATCGGAAATCGATGTAACAATTTTTGATATTCCTTTATTTTCATCTTTTTCTTATCGTTTTTTCTTAGTATTGGACTCCTTTAAGTTATTTTTTTAAATGACTAAATGTTTTTGCTTTGACCACTAATTACCCCATTATCCTTCATGTACTTAATAGCTTGAAAATGTCAAGAGGAAAGGGAGAGACGAAAGGTTTGACCCGGAAACTGCTTACCATAATTAAGTAATTCATTCATTTTGTTTTGGGGGGAAAAAGACATTTCTTACTCATTAACCTTATTTATGTCCTGAACCTTCTACATTTTTCTCACCTCACCTGGATCACATGAACTTATTATCCTTTTTTTTTTAAAATCAATTTCCATCCACAAATTATTGTTTTGATTATAATAAATTTAAAAAAACCCGGAAAAAATCGAAGGAGAGAAGCGCGGTGAGGCTCTCGCTAGCGTCCACCACCCTCTCAATCGGGTCGCTAAAATTGAACGTAGTAGCCACTGTTCCGTTAAAAACTTTCCCATGATGAGGGGAATGGTATGGTAGCCACCGGCAAGAGCCCCACCGTCCACTTTCCCTCCTGATTGCCTTTTTTTTTTAATCAATTAAGTTTTTTTTAAAATCATTATTTTTTGACAGAAAATGTGCTTTTTGATGGAAATTATAATTAGGTCCGTTTACTGATAATTCTCCACCAACTACAGATATTATATCATCCCCCTTCATGAGATATTTTTCTTGTGCCAGCGGAAGTTCTATTTTGCTTGGTTGGTATAAATTGAAAAAAAAAAAAAACGAAAAAAGAAAAAGGAGAAGAAGGGTATGATATTGTAGACTGACAAAAATACCCCTTTTATTTTTTAATATTTAGAGACACAATAAATACTAACTGATTTAGCGTCATGTTTGCTCTGACTTACTACGAAATAAAACTTTTACAATTATTCATTTTTTATTTATAAAACTCGAATTTTAAGACGTTGTTTAAAGTTAAAAAAAAAAAGCATCAAACATCTAAGTTTTTTAGGTAGAGCCATAAAAATGAATATTGGCATATTTCTTTTTCTGATTCTTCACTATTTTGAGTATCCTCTTAAATTTTTAACATTATATTTAGCATACTCACCTAATAGTAAGATGTGCAAAGATACAGACCGAATATGCCATCTGGTATATAGAACGGTTCAGACGATTTGAACGAGTCTAATATGTCGTGCATAATACCACAACTTTTTATATTCTTTCATAATGATAGCTTGGTTGAGTTGAAGGTTTTGTAGAGATGAGGTAAAAGGCAGAAATAATTAATATTTTTTTATTTTCAAATGATAAAATTGAAAATAGAAAAAAAGGTGTTATGAGGAGGGTAATAAATAAAAAATATACAACCGTAATTTTGTTCTCAGTTGAACTGATCCAACTCGAATGCATTATATTACTTCAAGTTCAATGTAAGAAGAAAATTTAGTTCTGCAATTGATTTTTAATGTGCAATATTTGATATTGAGGACTTTAATAAAATTTAATTATTTATTATAAGCTTGAGCAAAATTATTTTACTTAAAAATAAAATTCTCTTGAATATAAAGCTTTTTTAAAAAAAAAAATTTTGTGGGATAAATTTTCATTATTTACACACGGATTCGTTATAACTATCTCTACTCGTTTCTTTTCTTGGGTTTTTCCGCTCTCTTTCCCTCCGTCGTTTCACACCGGACTCTCTCTCTCCCCCTCTCTCTACCCTCTTTCGAAACGTAAGGCCCCGTTCTCCTCCGCCCCGACCAATTCAAAATCCAAACTTTAAAAGGACTTCCCTGCCGGGGCGGAGGGCGGGGATTTGAAATCAGATTTCGATCCTCCGGCGACATAGCGAATGGGTCGAGAATACGCCCCTCCTTTCTCCTTGATTCGATTGTGATTGAGGGGAGGGGGAAGAGGGCAAGGGATGCGGGAGATTGAGGCGGAGCGCTCTTCCTCGGCGGTGGCGAGAAGGCCGAGGGAGGCGGTGAACCGCCTGATGGGGAAGTACGATGTTGGAAGGCTGCTGGGTCAGGGGGCGTTCGGCAAGGTGTACCACGCCCGGGACGTCCGGACGGGGCAGAGCGTGGCGATCAAGGCAGTGAACAAGCAGAAGGTGGTGAAAGGCGGATTCACGGCCCAGGTCAAGCGGGAGATTTCGATAATGAGGCGGCTCCGCCACCCCCACACGCTTCGCCTCTTCGAGGTGCTCGCCACCCGCAACAAGATCTACTTCGTCATGGAGTTCGCCAAGGGCGGCGAGCTCTTCGCCAGGGTCGCCAAGGGCCGGTTCAGCGAGGATCTCTGCCGCCGCTACTTCCATCAGCTCGTCTCCGCCGTCGGCTACTGCCACTCTCGCGGCGTCTTCCACCGCGATCTCAAGCCCGAGAACCTCCTCCTCGACGAGAACTGGGACCTCAAGGTCTCCGACTTCGGCCTCAGCGCCGTGCACGACCAGATCGGCCCCGACGGGATGCTCCACACCCTGTGCGGGACCCCCGCCTATGTGGCCCCGGAGATCCTCGCCAAGAAGGGCTACGACGGCGCCAAAGTCGACGTCTGGTCCTGCGGCGTCATCCTCTTCGTCCTCAATGCTGGCTATCTTCCATTCAACCACCCCAATCTCATGGTCATGTACGAGAAGATCTTAAAGGGGAAATTCCGGTGCCCCAAGTGGACTCCGCCGGAGCTCAAGCGGCTCCTTTCCCGGATCCTCGACCCGAATCCTGCTACGAGGATCACCATCGAGGAGATGCGGCAGGACGCTTGGTTCCGGCAAGGGTACGATGAGGCCAAATTCCGCCGCCACGATGTCCAGTTCGAGCTCGACCTCCTCAAGGGGGCTGCCGACGGAGGCGACCGGGATGCCAAGTGCCTCAACGCGTTCGACATCATCTCGTTCTCGCCCCAGTTCGACCTCTCCGGTCTAATAGGCGACGACTATGACAGCACGGTGGAAACCGAGCGGTTTGTGTCGGCGGAGCAGCCTGAGGCGATTCTGAAAAGGGTCGAGCAGGCTGCTGCAGAGGCGAGCCTGAGGGTGGAGGCGGGGGAGGGCTGGGGAGTGAGGCTGGAGGGGCAGGGTGGTAATTTCATAGCGGGAGCGAGGATCTACCGGCTGACGGAGGAGCTGGTGATGGTGGAGGTGAAGAGGCGAGAGGCTGGGTCCGGCCGGCGTTTATGGAAAGATAAGCTGCGGCCGAAGCTTCTTGGTTTAATTTATCGACCGGAGGCGCCCGTTCACGGCGACTCTTCGGCCCTTATTACCGAAAATATAGCCTAATTACTGTTGAGGGGTAAAATAGGAACGAAGCCCCGACATTAGTAAAGAAAAAGGAATTTCCAGGGCTGTCTGTAAATTTGTAATTTTGGCCCGGATTTCTCATTTATCATACGCCCAAGAAAAAGACACTTTTTTCTTTTTTTATCGCCAGCCACGGTATCCAAGTAAGCCCCATCAGCGGTGAGATGACATCTTTCAGCTAACCATACTTGACTAATCCGTTGGTCGCCCCGGGTCGCACGCCTGGCAATGGCGGGTGAGGCTCCCAAAGGGGGTGTCTGCGTACGTGAGGTCTCGAACTCGAGACCTCCTTAAGCGGCACCGAGTTATTTACCACTCGGCCCAACCCCCTGGTAGAAAAAGACACTTCGTGTTGTTGAATTCCAAATTTCGGCCCGACCACTCTTGTCCTTCGACAAATGTGTCACATCATACTTATCAAATATATTCACGATAGTGCCATGACTGAAATTCAAAGACACGTAGGATTTCCTTTAACGGGGCTCCATTGCCGATGATACTCGGTCAACTAATGTCCATATGAGCTTAACGATGTACGATCTGTCCTAGTACTTGCAAATTGGATTCTAATTGACAAAAAAAAAAAAACGTGAAGGTGAGAGCATATAACTTAATTTTTTGAGAGACGACAAATTAATCAGGGAGGGGGAGGCTGTTCCTTCCTGCATTCTTTATTCATATAATCACCATGATTGGAGAATCTTCTCACCCTTTTTTGTTTCTCCGAATTTTGAATCTTCGATTCCCCTGGATTCCATATTCAGTATTTTAATTCTGTGAGAATTATTTATCGTTTCCTTGTATTTTACCATTTTCAAATCGGGGTGATAACTGTAGGTTAAATAAAACATGTTGACTATTTAGTATGTTTATCATTTACATCTCTCTTATATCTTTACATATTTTTATAATTTTTTTATAGTCGATTTTATAAGTGTCATAATTGGAATAACAATTAAACATTGACTATATGCTCGATGATATGGACCTTATAGACCGATAAATAAACCGATAGGTTCGGGCTTCCGATTCCAATTCCTGATCCATCTCTAGTCTTCTGGGCTATAGCGATTAGGATACGAGCTGAACAATAGGTTCTACTGATCAGCAGCGAAGAACGTGGAAGTCCTCCCCTGTGACTCGGGTCCTATCGAGGTTGTCCTTCGCTCGGCAAGCTTGAGCAGTGCAGATTTTGGATCAGGTTTTTGTCGTGAATCCATGTGCAATACAATCTCCACCATGCGGTTGAGTTCCTATGGTGTAGACAGTTCCTGGCCCTTGGCTTTAAATCCTTCAGGGATGAGTTTCAGGAACTGAGCAGAGAATTTCTGCTGAAGTTTTGAGTCTTGTGGTCATTTCCTGGCACTTCATTTTTTTTTTTTTGACAAGGACAGGATTCCTCTACCTGGAACATCCTGGTTTGATGATTGCAGAAGTTCGAGAAAAAGCACATTTGGGAGGGCTCGATCGCGCCCATGTTACTCTCTGAATCTTACATTCGTAGGATAGTGACAGATGCTATAACTGATAGAGAGTAAGTGATGGTGAAGCATCATAAAGATGATTAGCTATTCCACTGAAACAAATACCAGACATACCACCAGTTGCAACGGTTGCTGACCACTGTTAATTAGGTAAATCATAGGATAACAACCAAAAGCTCATAAATCAAACACAAGACAGCACTTTATTGCGGATCCTGAGGCAGCGCGTTGGGCAAAGGTGAAGGGTTAGGACCTGGAACCACTTGGACCCGCTGCTGCTGCTGCTCGCCTTGCCATGTCCACACGATGTCCTTAAGAGAAGGCCTTATGTCCTCCTCTAACACCTTGTGGTACTCCAGCGTGTCTCCACTCGATTTCTTCAACTCCACCAGGTGGAAGCTCGGGGTGATCTCAAAGATCTCCGCATCAATTCCCAAGACCCCTTTCCTTCCTGCCTTCAAGCCCTCGAGCTTCATTACCCCAGCTTCCTTCTTTTTCACCTTCAGCCTCAAAGACTTTGCAAGGCTCTCAAGCTTTGAAATGATGGTATTCGCGGGCTTGTTGGACATGAATCTGACTTCCTTCTTCCGGTCCTTACTATTTGCTTCAAACAGGCCTGATAGGTCGAAGCCTGCAGAGTAGGATATGATATCAAAGGCATTCAAGTTTATGGGCTTTGACGACAATTCTTGCTTCTGCTCGATTTCACCCTCATTGGTACTCGAAATGGATTCCAAGTCAATAGGGGGCAGTACTGTCCCCTCTGTTTTGGTGCCAGTATTCGAATCCAGCCCCTTCCTGAACCAAGAACTCTCCATTATCTTCGCAATCGAGATTCTGGTACTTGGATTTGGGTCCAAGATTTTAGTGATCAGCCTCCGGACTTCAGGAGCAAACCAGTTCGGGAACTTAAACTCTGCTCTCCCAATCTTCCTATACATCTCCATCAGATTTGAGTCGTGAAATGGAAGGTAGCCTGCCAGCAATACGAACAAGATCACACCACAGGACCAGATATCAGCTTTGGACCCATCATATCCCTTTCTGTTGATCACCTCAGGCGCCACATATGCAGGGGTCCCACAAGTTGTGTGGAGAAGCCCATCCTGTTGTTTTGATTCTGCCAATGCACTTAACCCAAAATCAGACACCTTCAAATTACCGTTCTCGTCGAGCAACAAGTTTTCAGGCTTCAGGTCCCGGTGAAAGACTCCCCGACTGTGACAGTAATCGACAGCACTAATCAGCTGTTGGAAGTATCTTCGGGCTACATCTTCTTTTAACTTCCCCTTTGCAACTTTGTCGAAGAGCTCGCCTCCCTTGGCATACTCCATCACAAAGTATATTTTGGTCTTTGTGGCCATAACCTCGTAGAGCTCAACCACGTTCGGGTGTCTGATGAGTCTCATCACAGAGATCTCCCGCTTGATATGATCAATGAGACCTACTTTTAGGATCCTCTCCTTGTCAATAATCTTGATTGCGACACTGGTCCCCGTCTTAATGCTTCTTGCATGATAGACCTTGGCAAAGGTTCCTTGGCCCAGTAACCGGCCGAGTTCATACTGGTGCATCAGAATGCTCCCTTTCAGGTCCATCTCAACTTAAGCAGAGAGCTAAAAAAATAGTAAATTGTGCAATATCTATGACAGGTAAGGTCGAATATTGGAAAGATCAAGCTCAACCGTCATCACAGACATCAAACTTCAACAGGAAATTTTGCTTCAGATCAACCGCGGTGGTGGGCATCTGAGCAGTGAATGGGAATGGGCCGTGAACTGATTCTCCAGTCTCAACAAGGGTAAACAAGGGAGGAGCAAATGAATTCACAGCTAGATGCACTATGGCAGGAAGGTACTCAACTTTCAAGCACATCTTTCAGCATTCCCTGGATTTTGTTCTACCCTAGAGAATACTGAAGAAGATAGAGCTTAATCAGAGTCGAAGTACTTCTTCACAAAAAGGGAAATGCGGGGCAGACACCAGCAATTAAAGTGTTACTGATTCCACAAGCGATACAGATGGCCTGGAGAGAATTCAGAGACAAATAAAACTCATCACTTTCTTAGCCAAAACTAATGAATATGGGAGAGACATGTTACAGGGGTATAGAGTATCATACAACCAGATAAATTACAATGACATTATCATACGGATTTAGCAGGATTTTTAAGAAAGACACATCCATTTTATCCCCCTTTTTTCTTTTCCAAGCTTTTTCCCATCGTTTCCCAGCTTTTATGTCCATCTGACCTAAGGAATTCAGATAGTATATCGTAAGTGGTCAGCTCTTCATCTAACTTCATCTTTTGGCACCAAGCTTAAACACTCCGTTTACTCAAGTTAGCGAGTACCCTGAACTCGAGTAATTAGCACAAAACCATAGCTCTACGTACTAGCACATAAAAAAGACTTAGATCGATGAGAAAATGGGTCAGACTGTATCAGTCTCATCAGCTAAAACTGATTTACCAGCTAAAACATCAAGAATTGTGCATAAAACAACCTTAAAGCTTACGACTTTCGACAGCCCAGTACACTTAATCGGGTTTTAAATGCGTCCGGGACCGAGTAAGCATCAGATCCTGGTGCTCTAGCATACAATGGCTCACCACAGAGAGGAAACGAGAACCGCAGAGTACGACGAAACATCAAATTAGAATGAGAGAATTACCCACACGGGGGGTCTGGCGGAACTATAATCTACTGGAAGAAGAGAAATACCTTTGAGAATCTGGTGTTCTCCGAGGGATAGTCCGAGGAATCTATGAGAGAAATGAGGGAATCGATGAGGAATGACAATAGAATGGGAGCTGTTTAAGGGGAAACCTAGCAGCGTCTGAGGCTGCTTTGTCTTTATCGCAGTGCCAAGCAGAAGCTGACGATTCTTTGAATTATTATCATCGTTGTCATCATTGTTATTAGAGTATATTCTGCAGCGGGAATATTCCCTTACACCGATTTCGCTTTTTACTGTTTTTTATTCTTAAAATTTTTTATAAAACTGAGTTTATCTTTCTCACATCCATGAATATCTCACAAGTCCGTGGATCCGGTAGGTCCATGTGCATGACATATGTGTGAAAGAGCTCACCCAGACAGCATGCTCAAGGGAGAGATTGAACCTCCCACTTTGTGAATTGAAAAATTTATCATATTTATTTGATAGATTAAAATTTTGCAATATTATTTAATAAAAATTATTATGCTTAAATCCACATATCTTCCGAGAAGCGGATACAATTTCCTAGACCAAGATTCCGACCAGTTTCATTCTTAACTTTGCTCCCTTTCAGTTTCTGATTGATTTTCTTTCTTTCTCTCTCTTTCAATTTATGAGATGATTTTTGCCATAGAAATATATAGGAAGACAATTATTTAGTGTGGACGTGTAAATCGAACTTGCGAGACGAAGAGATGGCAGACATGACACGACAGTAGCGCATCATATGATTTGTTAAGTTCAAAATCCATGTCCGAATTCGAGCACGTTAAAAATATTTAATAGAAGTTCGGTTTTTGAACCTGGGTTTTGGAGGACACTGTATTAGTGCAGTGATTACGGAATCAGAACTGAATACTGGATTTTAAGTCGATCCGATATCTTCGCAGCTGAACACAGAGACTCAAATGTTATGCGGTGAGAAAACAATTGCATTGCCACTGTTGCCACATTTTTCAACTTATCAAAAAAAAAAAATCAATCAAGACATCTCGTAACGTGGATGATATCTAAGAAATGGGGCTTCACATAGTCCGCCTTCGACCTAAAAATAAGAGATCCACGATTCAATTCTCACCAACGAGACTTCTCGTACACTCTTCTGAGTTTCTGTTGCGTACAAAAAAGGACAAAAACCGCGTAACCGCGTAAATAACCCACCCTCTATGTCTTACCACGTCTGCTAAAAAGATCTGTTTTGGGTTTACGTTTGACGGAGGAAACTTCGTCGGAGAGCGAACAAAGAATCCTGTGGCAGATCATACGCGTCCAATTTACACCGTCCAAATTCTTTCTCGGGTCTCTATCGCGATAGAGAAAGATGTAAATAATTCTCGGCTGTTGGCTGTTGCATCCCGGAAGACGTTAATTAGCTTGGCGCACATGTTGCCGTAAGACAAACGTAATCAAATGTACAGCACCAACTTCTTATATTATACTAGATTATTAGTGTTATTGTACTGACGGGACCAATGCTTAACATTGACTGTTAAGCTTGTCTGATATATTTGATATTAAATATAAAAGTTCGGATGTTATGTTAAAAAAAAAAGTGATCAAATATCGTGACTTATATTACCATCTTTCTTTTCTTTTTTTTTTTTCAATGGAAAAGAGGGAGAAGAATGTAACCTAACGAACAGGACGGTGTGATGATGGCGATGCCAGAGCTGATCGGTTTCTGCGAAGGGGAAGCTTCGCGGCCCCGACCTAACCCAACCGTCGATCAAAACTGCCAGTCTGCTCAGTGAATCAACCAATAGAAGGCTGCCACCTAAATGATACAAAACTCATCTAGGAGGGACCGAATTGTAAGTATTTTAGTTAAAATAGACAGAAAAGTTAATAGAGAATCTCTCGGGATCAAATTGATATTATGAGGGACGAAATTGATACTACGAGGGATCCATTTGATATCACAAGGAACCTAGATAATATAAAATGCATCTCTGAGAGAGTTAACTGAAGTAAAAAATTTCTAAGGGATTCAAGTGACGTAAAATTCATCGCTCAAAGATAAAATTATTAATTTACTCAAAAATAACATATCGGATCGGATCCAACAAAATTAAATATTGCCGTGCACGTACACATTATAAGTTAGTCTCATTGAATGTTTTCTCGTGGTTTGATGGGTCAGCGGTGTTCCCCTGCCGTACGACATGGGAAGTGATCATCTCTCCAACATTTCCCACTGGTTAATAATTTCTCAATAATTTTAAAATATGTTGCATGATTATGTAAAAATAAAATAAAAATTGTTTTTCCATGTGCCACGTGTACAGCAAGATGTCCGGACATTACCTTGACTAATTAAAATTTGATTAAGGAAAAATTCATTAAAAATTAAAACTATTCTAATTATAAATTTTTTTATTTATAAAAAGACAAGACGAATGTAAGATATTTAAGGAAAAAAAGATGTTCAACAAACTATACTAATAGCTTGATCTTTTAATCAAGTTTGGACTCAACAATAAACTGATAGCCTAGAGCCTTTGAACAATTATTCCTTTTAGATTCAACCTTTCTCGAATAACACTGATCGATCGAGCGGTATATATTAATCAAATCAAATCGAACAACACACAGCTCTTTCAGGCTAATACTACCAAACTAAAATAAATAAAAATAACAAAGATTCATTGTCCCTGTCCCTCAGTGCTCTATATTCTTACTAAATAAAATCATCAAAAAAAAAAATTGGTCGACTATCCAGTGTGACAATAGAAAGGGATGTGATGGGTCTAAAATTGAATAAAAAAATTTGGATTTATAAGAAAAATGAATACCATCATTTATTAGTTTAAAATTTTAAGTGGAAATGAGCTCGAAAGTCTTTTAGGTCCAAGTAAAAATTTAGTATGGTATCAGAGCAGGTCGATCTTGAGTTCATGCTATACTAGGCCCGAGTGTAGAGCTTGTGGCTCGTAAGCTCGAGACGGGAAGGAAAAATACTTGGCTCGAGGACAGCAAAGAAGGCCTATCTCGTGGTAGTTTGTCCCCCCTGTCCAAGATCGGAAGAGAAATACGTGATTTCCACATCGACCGGGTTCAATAAGAAACTCGAGTTTGTAAGAAAATTGAATACCATCATCTATTAGTTTAGACTTTTCAATAGAAATGAGCTCAAGACTCTTTTATGCCCAAGTAGAAATTTAGTATGGTATCAGAGCAGGTCGATCCTGAGCTAATATCATGTTAGGCCCGAGTGTAGAGCTCGTGGCTTGTAAGCCCGAGATGGAAAGGAAAAATACCCCACTCGAGGCCAGTTGATAGCTCGAGGACGACACAGAAGGCCTACCTCGTGGTAGTTTGTCCCCCTTGTTTGAGACCGGAAGAGAAAAATGTGAATCCCACATCGATCAAGTTAAATAAGAAACTCTAGTTTATAAGATAATTAAGTAATATCACCTATCAGTTTAGACTTTTGAGTGAAAACGGACTTAAAATTCTCCTAGGTCAATGTAGAAATTTAATAAATAGTTCCATTATTAGGTGCAAATTAGCAAGTGGATGGGTCTTGACTAATTTCTAATTGTTAAAGTCTCCTCAGAATTTAATTATATGTTGATGCGTTTGATTGTCTAATTAGAGGTTTTATGCAAGTGGGAGTTTCCACTAAGAGCTCTTTTCTTCGTATAAATTGGAAGGCTAAGTAATCTACTTCCAACGATCGATCCCTCATTACATGTGATTACGACGTGGTAACCAAATGGGAATTATTCTTCACTTGGAGAAATTTGAAGCAAGATGACCAGCTTAGTTAGCCTGCTCGATTATGCATCATGGGTACGCTACAGATTGCGTTGCACGGTCAAGAGATTCGTGCAAGACGGCACTTCCAAGAATGTAAAGAAGCCAGGAGTCACAGCAATTCTCATGCATATCAGCCATCGGGGGCTCGATTCCGTGGTCTATGCTAGAACCATCTTGTTATGGCAATGATCGATTGCGTTTCATACGCAACCTCGCAAGGAAAAGTCCACCTTAACTACGAGTTCCATGTGCATATGCTTCTCTATGCTTTAACGCATTAACCGACTCTTTACTGTCGCCATCTTTAATTAGCCAGCTACTGTCATTTAATTGGGCCCCTCTGAAGTTATCTTGGTCAATGGAGTTTTATTCCGGCACATACATCTGAAACTTGAAAGTTCAATAAACCCGTACCAATCCATATTTGAGTTAAGTCAATAGGCTATGATACAAAACTCTCCAAATTATTAAGTCGTAATTTTTTTCACTCGTAGGTTGAGATGTGATATCGAACCGCTTGGCTTATATTACATTTCAAGAATGGCGTGCGTACATGGGCAAGTGTCGAAAAATTTCTGATCACCGGGAAAGAAGTAAAGAAGAATTCTAACATATGTCCACATGGGACAGGGACAGTCCTCCAATCGACAAAACTGTGAAAAATTCGAGTCGAGTTTATAGATGATATAATAAACTTAATAAATGAATATTCAATACATAAGTAAGTATGATTAAAAAATAATATTTTAAATGAAAAGAAAGATGTTATATGATGGTTAATAAGAACATGTTAAAAATTTAATTGTGAAGTTTACAGATAACGTGATAAACTGAACTCGTATAAGAATCTCTCGCAAACCTCCGACTTTGGCATTTCAGTATTTTGGGTCCTTGGAATTACCATTTCCTCCATATCTCTTATAAAAGTCCACGCCCACAACCCCAAACCCTAAGGTCCTATCCTCGGCTCTCCTCGCTCCATAATTTTCTTCATCTCCCGTTTCGAAGTAAATTTCCACCATCCCTAATTTTAACTGGTCCCATAAACATGCCGAATCAAGGAATGTTGAATGGAGAACATCCTCAGAAGCCTTCCTTCCAGCTGATCATCAACCAAGACGATGACAAATTCTTCTCCAAGCTCCTCTCCAAGGAAATTCCCGACGCCTCCTTCAGTGTCAAGTGCGACGGCCTATCATGTTCCGTCCCGTTCTTCTGGGAGTCCCAGCCCGGAACACCGAAGCACCGGCTCCATGAGATCACCATTCCACCCCTCAACCCACCTCCCTCGTACCACGTAAAGTCGGGCTACGCCAAGAGATCATCGAGCTCGAGCAAGAAGCCACTGGGCTCCAAGTTGAACCTCTTTCGGACCCTTTTCCTTAAGGCACGGGGCCAGAGGACGTCTGAAGAGGACGACACATTGGCTTGTCCCTCGGCGAACAATGCTACTTTCGGAGACGAGTTTCATGATAGCAAGATGTTTTCTTCTCGACGAACTTCATCTTTGTCCGACTCGAGCTTGAATGACGGGGATCAGATCATCAATGGATTGTCTAGCTCGACACCTGCGCATCAGGCTCGTGAGATAGGCAGCGATGGCCTAAGCCGCCACAGCCATATACGTAGAACGGATAGTTAAGAGCCTTCAGGGATATAATGGCGTATAAATTTTGTTGTCTATAAGGTACATATTCATGCGTACTATATGTAACACGTACATTTTCTTTTCCGGGTTTTATCGAGAATCAATTCGCGAAGTTTTGGGTGGTCGATGTCGCATCTCCTTATTTATAGGTTGATGCTGTAATTTAATTGACCAAAGGAAATTATCTTAATCAGTTGTCACGTGCAAGTGGTGATGGTATGGAGGGCCATTAGATATAAATGTTGGGCCCAAAATAAGTCGTCCACCATGATATGAATGCGGTTTTACTTTGAATAGGTTAAGCCCATTTACGTTAATTAGTAATTGCTTTCGGCCCATCTTGATCACATTGTTTTCTCATCTAAGTGAATTGCTCGGGAAAGTAGGGCCTCCCTCCACATTAAATAATATTTCCGATTCAAATCTTGAAAATAGAAAAAATTCACATTAAGAAAACTTTATTTATTGGTAGGTCCAACATGCTCGAATTGAGATTACTCAGGATCTGCTGTGCTTCTGGATATACAGTATATGAGTTACTTACTACCAGACCACCTGCGAGGGTGTTGTGCTTGACATTCAATTTGGATAATTGTCTATAAAAAGAGTTTAATATAATGGTATCACTCCTAATCTAAGATCGAGGAATTCGGAGTTTGATTTATTTCAATAAGATTCTTGTGTGGCTTTCATTCTTGCATCTTTTCCTCCATTTAACTTTTAAATCCATTGATCTCACTCATAATCGACAAGAGTATTGCTTGTGATCCATGCACATCTTGAGTTACATAAAATCTTATAGTTGAACCGGTTTGGGTTGTCGAGTCGAGTGCATGCACGATAATCTTCTCACAAACATGATAATAGACACTTCGACTGCATTAATTATAAAAAATTGTCAGAGGTACACATCAAAATTGAAAAATACATCTGTATATCTTCGGGCCTAGGTCCCGCAATTCTTCAACCCAAAAAGAAAAAAAATCCTTTATTTGATTTTTTTTGTACGATAATTTCCTAGGAAAGAAATAAGAGAACACTCCATCCTTTTGGATTCTGATTCGATCGACCAAGGTTGGCCAACTAGTGAAATGTGTCAATCAATTGACCTTTCGGCAATTCTTCCTGATTTGGCCCTTGCTGCCGGTGAGGGGGCTGATGTTGCCCATCTTCACCATGGCTTTGGCAAAGTCGGACTTGAAGGTGCCTGGGTTGGAGGCGTAGGCCTTGACCTGGGAGTCCGCGGAGCCGCCGTTGAAGAGCTGCTGGTCGGAATGGAGCAGCCCCTTCTGGACCAGGAGGTTCTTGTAGTAGGCGTTGTCAAAGGTCGTCGGGCTGGTGGTGTCGAGCGGTGCAAGGTTATTGTCCCCGCCAGAGCTGGGGCACTTTTTCCTTAGGGATGCAGCGAATGAGGCGTCGATGTTGCTCTCGTTGTATATCCGAGGCCTGAAAACCGTGCACCGGGCTTGCCCGATCGTGTGGCTCCCTGTAACATAACCGAACAGGATTCGATTGAGATTCCTAGTTAATTCAAACTAGCTATGAACATGGTAGTGACCACTGTCGTGTTTGTTACCGAAGTCAGTGGTTATATATTATATTATTTACGTACCTGAGAGTGTAACCATTTCCTTGGCATTGAGTCCTTTCTTGGAGAAGGCGGAGATGAGGCCGTTAAGGTTCAGTGTCGGGGCCGGGAGGTCGCTGTTGGCTTTGCTGAGGCTAGCTGTGGTCGAGTCTCTTCTTCCGAGCCGGACTGTCCAGCTCTGCCCCCCCAACTGCAGGAACCAATCCAGAAAATATTATCTGCTGCACATATAAGATCATTGAAAGCATCGAGGTGCTCGGTCCTGTGGACCATATATGATATTATTAGCTTAATTACCGCAACAATGGAGTCTCTTGCGGCAACAGCGAGGATGTCGGCACAGGAGACGACACCGGGGCAGATGCTCTCCAGCTGGGACTTGATGCTGTCGACAACATCGAATCCCCTCAAGGAGTTGATGTTTGGGCCGGCGGTCTTTTCCCCGGTGAAGCTGGATGTATCATCCAGCAGAACTGATGCATCACATCCCTGTACATACGCAACCGGCCCCGGTCAAAATCAAAATTTTGGTTGTTTCGATGTGTATTTAATTTTTAATTCTTTTTGGGAGTGCATCAACCCATATTCAAAAGTTCTTAGCTAATCTAGACTTGAAACGGATTGGCCTACTAAAGATTACAACTATCAAATCATACATTTTCTTAATTCACAAAATTTTAAAAACTTAAATCTTAAAAGAAAAACGCAATGAACGAGCTCTACAATTTCATATTGACACAGTTTTTGTTCGAACTTGTGGAAATAAATTGAAAAAAAAGAAAAGAAAAAAGGAGCAACATTTTTTGCCGGTCGAGGATTACAAAAATTGTTGCGCAGTGGACACGGGCAAACTAAAAGGAAAAAAGGGATCATAATAACTGGTCAAAGGTTGGTCCGTGGCTGCCTAGGTAGATTAAATAATTTGTAAAGCTTAGGACAGTCTTTTCAAGGTGCTCGACTGTTACAGTTAAACAAGTAAATGAATGATATGTGTGTATATACATATATATCGAGAGGAGGGAATCGGGGGACTTGCATTGACGAAGCAGTCGTGAAAATGAAGGCGGACTAAAGAGGCTCCCATCCGAGCCTCTTTCGAGACGGCAGACTTCACCCCTGATTGGATGGTCGAGAGGGCCTTCGGGCATGTTTTGTCGTAGAAGGTACCCGACAGCTGAGCCGAAGCTGTCCCGACAAGAAGTAGAACAAAGAACAAGAAGCTGGACAAGGAATCCATTGATTAACTAATTATAAGCATCGAGCGAAACCCTATGAACTCGAGGATCTTTATGCTGAGGGTTTCATGTTTCTCTAAGATTGCTTCTATTTATAGTTCGAGTTGTAATAAGGACTGCGTGGCAACTGGTAGACTAAGTCCACGTTTTCCATGATTGGCATAGGAATTATATAAAATATTTATATGAGAAAATAATTTCCGATCCATACTGTAATAATATTCTCATTTTTATCAGAGAGTTTTACGCTTATTTCTTATTATTGCTATTTATTATATCCGTGACTAAAAAAAACTATCCAATTCAGCACTGATCTTAATTAGGGTTCTTAATTTGTCTAAGCTTCAGTATTTAGGAGCACAGAGATACTGTTGAAAAATCGGACTTGTAGGTTGATTGGTGTAGCTCGACACAAATGCTTGAACATGTGTGGATGAAGGGGGGATATAGTCAATTTTACTCTCGATTTTTCTTTTACATCATTTTCTCGATGCTAGACTATCTCCCGGCTCGAATTGAAATATTGATCGAGACCCGTTAGACTTATAAATACCAATGTTATGGACCCGAAAAAAAATGAAATGTAAGTCGTGAAGTTTTGTTTTCAATGTGTCACTCTCTCTTCTTCTCATGTAGTTTGATCTCCTTGTATTTTGAACTCTTCCGACACAGCCCATGAATAGTTCTCGCAAAAGGAAAATAAAGAAAAAAAATTATATGGCCTAATGAAATTTTAATAATTTTCTGACATTCAACGAGGCTGACATGTCACGTATCATGTAATTAATTATTATTAATTGATTTTTCTTGATGTTTTCTCCTTTGAATAATCTGCGGATGACGAGAGCCAGAGTAGTTAGGAAAATGCTCCTTCTCTTTGTTTTTTTTTTTAACAATCAAGTCAAATATTAATATGTGAAAAACTAATTTTTTGGATTGAAAAGCACGATTTTTAGTATTAAACTGATTATCCAAGTTAATATTTCTGGATCAACTTATCCTATTCTTGTACGTTTAATTTGCTTCTTTCTAAGTGTCATACTATGATACGAAAAATCTCATTAACGAGAATCGAATCCACCCCCTTCCCCTTTCAAAAAGTAAATTAAATCAAGAATATAATTCCATATTCTAGTATTTTTCTTTAATTTTATTTTTCTGCAGGATCGGACACATGACATATGGCATCGAATTTCAAATATGGCTGTTTGTAATTTGTACTGGTCCAGCTGTTCAATGGAGGAGGCGTTTGACAAATTCGTAAATTCTCAATCAAACCCTAATTTTAGGCACATCCTTTCAAGTAACAAGCCATCAGTTTATTTCAATTTTGCTGTATCCGTAAAGATAAATTCATCGTTAACTTTAAATAGATAGGACAAGCGTAAACTTCCTTAATGATTCAGGTGATGGTAGATCTGAGTCCATCGAGAACATGATATTTGGTGAGACTATCCATACATGTATTTGTATTTAAACTTAGCTGAATTCATGAGTGTCGGATTATTTTTGTCACCCGAACTTATGCCATAGTCATATTAGAGGCTGCAAGATTATGAGCTTATGCCACGCTTATAAGAGACTGTCGGTTCAGCGGACTCATAGTTCATTGAAAATATATTGTTGTTGAGATTACAAGAGGTTGGATAGATATTTACCTAATTGTACCCTTTGGGTTGAACACGGTGTTATGAACTCTGATCACCCTGACTCTGATACTACGTCAAAATTTTTTTTACTGTAATGTATTAAATATTTGGAAAGCGTGTAAGGGAAGGGAACGAACTTATATTCACCTTAAAAGTCCGAAGTTACTGCATGCAGGTTGTTTCTTTCACTCCTCCGGTCATGACGAGGAACTGGAACGTCTGTTCTTTGCTGACGTTGTTGAGTGCACGTTCTAGCACCATCGATCTGGTCGTTGTCGACCTCGTCATCACTATTTTCATCCATTTTGAACACGTTGTGTTGAAGATATCTGGATCCTCATGTAAAGCATACTTCCCTTTTCATCGGATCGTAATTAACCTTTCTGACTATAGCATCTTCTCTCCCTATAGCGGTCTTACAACCGATAAATGTATAAGTTCTTTCCTAGAGGCGGCAACGGACCCAGCCGAGTCAAGATCCTTATTTCCGATCTTAGTCGGGAATGGTGTGCTACCAACTCCATAAACAGTCGATGTTGGGTGGATCATCTCGGAGCTGACCGACGACTTACAAATAGGAATTGGTGGCTGCCTCCGATGGCCGAACCGCTCCCTTTGTCTCAACTATGTGCAGGGCTTTCCTTTTTAATTATTTTTTTTGGGAAGTGACAAAAATATTTTTTAAAAAATTTTAAAGCTAGTAAACATTGTGACCTTGGAAAATTTGACAAACTTATTTACGGTCTTAATGGATGCGTTTTCCCTTTTCCAACATTTTTTTTTTTTACAGAAAGAACTCGTGAACTAGCAAGGACTGAAATAAAAAGTGAATCAAGTTGCATGAAATCAGATTTCATTTCTCATATTTTTCACTTTCGAGAATTGTTAGAACCGTGAGGATATGAATACGATCAAATTTCTATATTGTCAGGATTTACGCTTGATTGTTGATGCCGGAATTTTTAATACGACTGTACAGAAAAAACTGAGAAATAAGAGAAGAAATATGAATACCAGATATACGTAATAAAACTCTTATCTAAGGGAAATCTCCATGGCATAGAGTAAGTAATCCACTGGATTAAAGTAGAAGATTATAGCTTCACAGGAATTCTCGATTCCTGTACCAAAGCCCACGTTCGGTTCAAAAAGGAGTCTCGATCCGATCTCTAAAGTTCTCACGTCCTAACATTATATAAAAGCTTATCGAAAATATCACTCACAATTCCTCTCTCTTATTCTAAACTCTATTCAGTCCTATTTATAGAGATCCGACACAATAAAAAAAGATATTACATATCTCTTAAATCATATCCTAGAAAATATTCCAATTTAATTTGTGATGAGATGTCAGGAAATTGGAATAATTTAAATTCAAAATATAATAAATCTTTCCTTCATAATTTTTACTCATCTGAGAGATTTTCGGATCTCATGAGTATTTGACTTGATACAATACAATCTCAAACATATATCAAGTGGCACAAATCCTTTCCAACATTGGTTAGCCGACAGCATCTTAATTTGTCGTCATATAATGCAAGAGGGTAAAATCCTCGTTAAATATACTATCAATATTGTTGTTATTGATGATGGAAATTAAATGAAGATATGGACAAAACTCGAGACATTATTGACATGGACCATGCACTCTCTGAAATAGTAGTACTGACGTGGGGATCATTTTCAAATTGGATAGCCTCTGTTTGAACGAGACCAGAAGAAAGAGCCAGCCATGAAAGCCATCGATCCTTCATTAATCCCCATATATCTCTAGCTCCTCGAGCCCTTCTTCCCCTTCCTTTTTCCTCTAGTAGGGTTTAGTTGATCTCTTGAACGGGGAAGATCTATAATTAAGTTGAGCGGACTGATAGACATCGAACATGAATTGATAAAGATATTTAACTTGTGCAGAGCAGATGGTGCACAATATAAAAATATAATCTGTCAACAGACCCGACTTTGCCTTTCTTCGATTTCTTTTCTCCATGCTCAATAATTATCGAGGCATTTGATTGCGTTCTTGCTTAGAAAAGTAGTAGACGTTTTAGATTGAGAACTTATCCGCTAAGTATTAATTGCGGGACAGAGAATTCAACCGAAGGAAATTTCGTTTTCAACCCGCGCATCTAAAATTGACATATCCACAATTAGTTTGTTAAGCCACACGACTTTTCAACAAACATTATGATAAAGTTTGAATAGTTTAGCAAAGAACCAGACAGTTTCCATTAATTCGATAGTTAGGTTGTTAAATCTCACATCTTTGATGGGATAGACCATGCATGCTTTGTTTATACGTATTTGTTTGTGTGTGTGTGTGTACATATATATGTATAGGTAACATCAATCTAGTATAAATGTGTCTGGACATCCTGTCATAAGTTGAAACTTGTGGAGATCCGAGAAACGAGCTGGAAGTCGGTTTTTAAGGCACGGGAGTGGTACGAGCTAGTACGAGTAACAATCAGCAGTCAAAATAGGGGGAAAATATTTACGTATATTTATACGAGATTTAATTTCATGTATCATGTAATCAGTTTGTTTATTTAAGGATTTCGCTCGGGAAATGTCTCCGGCGCAACAAGACGAGTACAGTTTGCATGAACAGAATATTTGGGCAAGGAATCTGGTCTGCCCAACTTTTATTAACTGTGAGGCAACCAAATAATACCAAACCCTTTGAAAATTGGATAAGGACTCTTGAGCATTTTTCCCCCCTCACAATATTGATAAACTGTGACCTAAAAAAAATGGAATTCGGTACATTGATACGATGATCGTCTTCAACTTAGTACCAAATATTCTTGATTAATTTTCGAAAGTGAAACGATCAGTACTTATTATTATTTTTATCGTCTTATCCTTTTATAAACCGGGTATCTCCTCCATAATGGGAAAAAAAACACCCGTGCCCACTAAGACACACGGACTTTGCTGTTCTCAATCAATTGAGTCTTTAAAAAAAGGATAAAAAAAATAAAAAGCCAGAGATGACTAACTAAAATTCTTACTTTTTTCTCCAATTACGAGTAGCTCTGCAAATATTTTCTTTAAAAAAAAAGCAAGTGGAACAAGTGAATAAAACAATGAGAACTAAATCAGGATCTCATGATCGAAAATTAATGTTTATATTATTGTGTTGAACTTTTTTTCTCTATTTTTTTCCCTTAATTATAGGAGATTTTTGCTATCTTGTATTAGCCAATTGTTAATGGAAACGGAGCAGCCCACAGGGAAAAAGAAAACTGAATAATTTTATGAAGTTAAATGTTAAAAGATATTAAGAGAGAGAAATTGATGTAGTGATACCGATTTTAATCCAAGATTTAAAAGTTCTAAATTCAATTTTTATCAGTGAAATTCTCTGTGTCTCTTTATTCTCTTTTTGTTATATCATTTTTTAAATTTATATATTTTCTTTGTATATCAAAAAGAAAATGTTAAGGAATTAATAATGAGCCGACAGCGAAACAACGGTCATGTCTGATCAACTGATTGAAAACCTGTCTTCTACATTATTGCATTGAAGATTGGTCTCGTTTTTCAATTTACTAGAAATAAGAAAAAAAAATTGATGCAATGATATTTTAAACTACTATTAAGATTCATGAAAACCCATTTTCTTCCCTTTCTTCCGTCCTTTTAAACTCACAAGTCTTCTTTACGATCGAAAAAAATATACCATTATTGCTTCATGCTTTAAGAATCGCAGTCATCAAGCCCTAGGTCTAATGACCCTCATGATGGAATTAACGGTCTAGAGCCATCTGCTAACTTCTCGGATTCTTCTGCTTACAATCTATTATCATTAGATTCTTGGGACGATTCATGAGCTGTAGGTTTTGGTTGTCCCTTATGCGTTTGATCATGCCTTATTCCTATCACTTCCTCTATTGAAATGGCTTGGATTTTATCTTATAAAAACAGGAAGTAAGGTTGTTCCTTAGTGTTGGGCAAGTGTCTTTGCAGCGCGGGATGCTTGTTGTTTTGGTCTTGTGGAATTAAAGAGCTATTTGAGTCTAATTTTTCTAGATGACTGTTTGAAAGTTCTCTAGTTCTTAGGGTCGCCTTCTCTTTTTCAAAGGGTGTGGTCCATAGCTCTCGAAGCCAATAAAAATTGAAAGATGAATATTAAGAGGTCCCTCCCTCCCCATGGATTACTGGTTATGCTAAACTCGGGAAGGAGAGAAACGTTACAGGGCAGGCACTCTTCGTGATGAAAATGTACATTATTTTTAATATTAAAATAAATAAATAAATAACCTTAAAGAATTACAGATCTAATTACCGAAATAGATTTCTTACAATTTTATGCTTTGACGTTTTTGCATGTTATAAATGATTGGCAGTCAAATTAGACAGGACGATGTACGTTGTTGTTATCATTGGAATCCTGTTGGCATTGTAATTAAACTAATAAATCCAGAGAGGACGAATCCCTATTGATCAGTTTATTCTTTTTGGCAGGTGAGCAGGAGACAAATTTGGGGAGGCAGCTAAGTCCAAAAGTCTCAGTTATTCCATTTCATTAAAAAGAGAGAGAAAAAATGCTAGCACATTATCCGGATCGAATCGAAGTATATGAATCAATCTATGATCAAGATGAAGCGTACGGACATGTTCTAAGTGACCAAGATGAAGGAATCTATCATCAAGGTGGAGAAAGATCTTATCCAAGCAATCTATATTGCCGACAAGCTTTCGAGCCGTTCTCTGCAGGTATTTCGCTCAAGTCATGCCCGAAAAGATTAACTTGGTCAAGAATCACTCCGCCCACACTTAGATCAAAGAGCACTCCCTTCTTGATTACTTGGATTATCTCGAATCAATATAAATGGACCATTTCTGATGTGCAGGTTCCTCGCAAAAAAAAAAGCACATACCATACTCTAGTACATCTCTACCGGTTAGTGAATCCAACCCAGCTATTTGCACCCGGAAGAGATGAAAGGCTTAGAACGTGTTGAGACGAATATGCGGAGAGAAGTTTTTTGGTAAGCTCTTTCTTGTCTCACCTTCTGTGGGAAACTGAGTATTTATATAGCAAGTTTTATTAATAAACGTTAAAACATATTTAAAACACTAAATAAAATGTTGCGTACAGTTAGAATTAGCCTGTTTTTCAAATATAAAACAATTTGAGAAAGAGGGCTTTCTTCATACACTAGATAATTATTTAATGTATTATTACATATTATTGAAAAATGTATTAATTGCAAGAAAGTGATGGCATTTTTATCCAGATGATTTAATTAAGAAAGTTCTCTGCAAGATAAAGGATTCAAATTTTGTAAATAAAGAAAATACAGCTGAAAGAGTTTTATCCTCTTAGTTCGACCTAATTCGAACCTAACTTAGTCATGACTCATTGTGTTTCATGATATCGAGTGACATAGATAAAAAAAAAAAAAAAGCTGTGGAATGAGAAGAAAAAACTAAGAAAAACGCGAGGGGGGCATGTGGAATTATTTCAATTTCTGGAAAGCATATCTTATGCTAACCCAAAACCACACGATGTTTCGAAAGAGACAGGCAAAACTTGTTCTCTTAGCAATAATAGTCAAAGTTGTTAGGAAAAAGGATGCCACCCAAAATGAAAATAGAATAAATAAAAAATAGCAATGTATATCTTGTGCAAATGCTCTCATTTTCCACCCATTGTTTTATATATATATATATATATATATAAGCCTCTGTGGAGTGGATTTGCTGTTAAGTTAATAATATACAGTAGTCTAAATTCAGGGTTTGACTCTCCTAGAGCAGGTACCTGTAGATTAATGGGAGGCTTGGGCTGTATAATTAATTATATGGTGGATTGGTCAGTTGTTACTATTTTAGATACCATCGATATAAAAAAATAAATAAATAAAGAAGTTTCATGACCATATTATCGATCGAGTGGGGTAAATCGGCGTCTCTCTCGTTCAAGTAAAATTGTCTTAATTTGAATCTTGTTAGTGGAAGAATTTTGTTCCTTAATGAAATGATGGAATTCGACTGCCAATTAGTAAACACTATTTGAAATTTTTTTGAATACAAGATCGCGTCAGTCACAATAAATTAAAGGAGCCTTATCCAAATATACTCTTTCAAAGCTAATCAAACTGCAAGTTTAATGTGTTCTCCTTTTTTAGTATATATACATTCTTTTATTTTTCTAATTTCATATGAAGAACTGCCGTCCGGTACGGTATAGGATAAAGTAAGATAAATAGAGTAAATCAATTCTCATCGAAGACGGTCATCGAAATGAACATCCTATCCTAAGCCGAAGATTAAGTATTATTTCACTAAAACCTTTCCTTTTTCAGCCGCTAAAGGCCACTTTAATCGACTGTTGTAAACTGTCTGCATAGGTCAAGCACACCGTTTAGCATGGAGTTTGCATCGAGTACATAGTTCTGTGCACTTGTTTATGCAATCTGAAAATGTGAACAGTCTCTTGCAAAATGACAGTCGTACACAAAGAAATGTCCGGTTTTATTTTGGGTATAATGTAAGCACTCGTGGTAATACAACTGTATGCAGGAACATGTCCTTTTTCAAGATCTTAGATAAGGTTTCAACATTCAGAAATTAAAGCATATAAAATTCAAAGTCAATAACTAATCGGTGATCTAACGCAATGTTATTCGTTGAAAGCAACGCTTAAAAAACACATAAAAAATTCAATATATCGGCATCATCCTCGGTTCCATGCTAAGAGGTCATAGGCTCAATTATTGTTAGAAGAACTCTTATATCCCTTTTATTTTTGTCTTCCTCCTTTCATTTTCTAAACTCGCGGGTCTTTTTATGACCTAGAAAATTATCAAGTCGCTGTATCGGAAAAAGGACAAAATGCATCAGTCAATCGAGTGTCTTAGTCGTGCTTAAATCTTTTGCCTTAGATCTACTTTACTCCATGCATGCATATATAATATGCAGTTCTTTCAAGGGACGGTTTAGAAAAATTTGTCAAGCGAATGAAATAAGATAATTTAATAAAAATGAATAAAATCAAATAAAATATATATGATATTTCACAGATTTTCTAGAGTTTCAATGAGACGGTCGCCTTCGTATGCACACTCAAATTGCAAATCCATATCATTGTTCCTTGAGCATCCATTGTTTTCACACTGCCCGTGTTGACGGGAAAGTAAAAAGTGACCGGGAAGGAACTTTCAGCCATGCATCGTTCCAGATAATGTAATGTGAAGGAGAAAATTCTTTTTTCCTCATCGGACCCCACGCGGTGTGCTTATCTTCTTATAAGCCTTTATTATAGACGGTGGGATTCGGTTTATGTCTTAATTAGTCTCCCTCTCCATCGGCACGAGCTGGTCCCGACAGATTGTTAGGAACCGAGATGGACAGTTCGGTCGGGTCGACCACAGCCTACCATGGCTAAGAATGTCAGGTGAAGGAATTTCACAACTTGAAGAGACAGGATGGAAGATAACTAAGGCGAATAAAAAAGGTTTCATGCAGTGATATCATCTTTAACTTATTTCTCACGAGAAGAAACTTCTCACGTATCTTTTATCGATCATCCTCTTCGTTCTGTTTTCTTTTATACATTAGTATGGGCCTCCTTTGTAATTGTAAAAGAGCAGCCACGCCGTCCATGGAGGACTATACCGTGCGGTTCAATTGTCTTCTTCTAGAGATTTTAATGGGGACAAAGCCAAAGTGGAAAGTGAGCCCCCACCTCTTATCTACGGAGATAGATTCCATCGGGATTAACTTTTGCAAAGAGTTGAGGACACGTCCAACTTGGAAACATTCGATCTGTTTTGAAGTGTGTCGCCACATGAGACAGACCCAGATAAAGTGATCATCATCCCCGGGAAGATTTTGGAGCGAGCCCTTTTTTCCCCCCCTTTCAGCCTTGTGTTCAGTGATATTCGAGAATCTAATTGGTTCTATTCGAATTATGTTGGCTCGATCACTACGGATACAACTATCTAAATTATAGAAGGTCTTGGTACACAAGATTCATAACCGGCATTGATTTAAGGGAAGAGATGTTAATAGTTAGGAAGTATGAAGAATTCAAATAAATTATTATTTGATGTGATAGTATTATCATCGGTTTAGGATTAAGAGAGTTGAGTTTCGATTCTTGTTAATGATACTCTTTATTAAATCTTTTTATTTTCCTATTTCTTTTCATTATCTTCACTTATGGACTCCTTTATAATCGGAAGAAAAAAAGAAGCAGAACCCTTTCAAGAAATCCAAAGCAAAGACGAAGGGCGAAGTCGCCATGTGACAGCTCAATAGGAAAAAGCTGGAGTAAGGAATGGAAAGCCGTGAAAGATGAAACGACGACAACGATAACGTTGTCGGCTTTTGGTCTGTGATAATGTCAACTTAACCACCATGACCAGCCACGGATTCGTACGCGTCACCGAAGATCTAATGAAGCCCCCTGCTCCCCGACAATGTCCGGTGAACATGATTTGAGGCAAGGCATTTGGTAACTACACCACTACTAGTTCGTCATCCCGAGCGGCTCATCGACTTTGGGACATACATTCTCGTAAAACAAAGTGCAAATATATAAATTAATGAAATAAAAAAGGCAGATATAAAGGTTTTATTCTTAATCGAGGCTAATC
This sequence comes from Lagerstroemia speciosa, assembly GCA_037672795.1. NCBI lineage: Eukaryota > Viridiplantae > Streptophyta > Magnoliopsida > Myrtales > Lythraceae > Lagerstroemia > Lagerstroemia speciosa. The sequence goes on along the minus strand of CM075304.1, from coordinate 5,095,790 downwards.
TCTGTTCAACCCAGATCTGTCCATTAAGAGTGAAACCATTTATTATGAATTTTCATCAGTTACAAAACTTGAACCCGAGATTTGTTTAAAAAGAAGAAATGTTGAACTAACGGAATGGATTGGGCCGTAACAGTTGGGTCAGGTTCTGGTGTTAAGATGGCTCCATTACTAATGGGCCGAGCTTCTCTAGGTTAAGTGGTCTCCGGCCCATACATTGCTAAACTCATAATTCTCAGATATTCAATGATCCTCCCTTTACTCGGCACCAGCACTTTATACCTAATTGAATGGGGTGTGTGTGTGTGTACATATACATATATATGCGTATATATGTATTTATATCAGTATTATATAAAGAAAGAATTGTTGCTAATTAATCTATTACAAAATTAATCCCTGAGCTTGAGTTTTTCTTGATAAGTTATCCTCGAGTCTAGATAAAATAGAAGAAAGAGTGGAAAAAGTGGTATAAGAAGTCCTGTTAAGAGAAATCGAACCTAAAATTCCTTACTCTCAAGTTATGAACGATATCAATCGTATCAAAACCCTTTCTCGAGTATTTTAACATATAACACGAACATAGAGCTAGCTGATGACAACCTGTGGGCTAGCAAATTGGCTGCCAAGTTGGGGTGAAATTATATAAATAATAACCATGTTTTCATTAAATAATCGTGCTATGCTAGATAAAGCTAATTAACGTCGTCGGACATTCTCGATATAAATATGTGCCAACAACTTCGTACGTCAGTTCTCAGCTCTGGAACCACTGAATCCTTCCCTCCCACGGGCAAAACCGGCAAATGGATGACGTTGTTCTTCTTCTTCTTCTTGTTTTTTTGGTTTTGTCTTCTTCATGGAAAAAAAAAAAACAGGGAGAGATCAACTTTCATGCATCGTGCAGTGCTCCCCCTAAGGGGAACCTCACACCATACATTATTTAACATACACACACATAATTGACTGCTAATTAGATAGTAATATTTATATAGCATGGATTGATTAATGTCTAATCCTAAACTGATTTACGATTACCACATGCATGAACTTGTCAAGCTTTTCTTAGTTAAATAAATTTATGGCATTTGCACTATATCTAAAATCAAAAGATTCTTGATTTTATTCACTTCTATGCATCCGGTTCTCTTTTGTAAGGGAAAAAAATTTTCTGGTACTCTGCCGAATGACAGCCATTCTATGAACCAAGGATTAGGTTGATCCTATTAGCATAGAGGTTAGTTGAAAGGTTCTAAGAATTTTTTTATAAGTAAGATTCCGAATTTGAGTATCATGAATGAAGAAAATTCTATAATTATTTGAGTTTTATTTTTTGATGAACTAACTTATCGGTTATATCATATTTATAGATATAAGTTAGTATGCATTGAAAAAAAGTAATTAGGGTTCCATGATTTAGAACGGCTCTAATTCTGTCGACTGTAGTGAGTCTTGACATCTGAATGAAGTTTCATGTGTACAGTGTCTTTGATATAATCTGCAAGGACAGGCTAGAGTGAAATGCTTGACTGTATCAGCGACATACATCAGAAATTGATTTGTGATGTTATCTGCGCAATGTCAAGAACAGTTGCGATGACAAGGTGGTTTACTTTTGAAAGAATTAGATCGGCAGAACATAAATCCAAAACCCATCATTTTTACGAGCTCAAGGGTCATTTCAACCGGCTGGCGATGGCAAATTCCATTTTGTCCATCTTCAAGACATAAATGGTTCGTATGAGAATGTCGTGTCTCACCCGCTTTCCCATGTCTGAACAAAATTCACATGATTGCTAGCAAATTGTGAAATTAATTTTCCACACCAACTCTGGAAAACTAAGGCCCACCTGACCATCGAGATGCGGGCTCTTAATTAATTGCTTGCCTTTTTTTTTTTTCCCTCTTTCTAATGGACAAGAATCTAAGACCGGACCACTCATCAATTGAAGAAAAACAATCAACTTTATTAAAGTTATCATTTCTATCTACTAAAAAAATAAAATATTTAAAAAAAGTTTATTTCCATCAAATAGGTTAATTAATATTTGGAGATCTCCTAATATATGTGCGTGTGTGATGTTATCTTATCATTCTAAATTTATTTAATTATTTTCTAAACAAATTGATTGATTCTTAATCTCATAATCAGTTGTTAGTCTATATAATTTGTTGGGTTACTCTATCTAATAAAACCCGTGATTTTATCTAGAAATACCCTCTCTTTTTTTACACCTCGATAACCTTCTATTATTTTATTTTACATCTCTTCAAACTTGATTATTTAGCAATGCCCTTTTCAAGATAATCAACTTGTTCGAAGAGTATATATTCTTTTCTTCATGGGAGCCGGGAGTAGGAGAACAAGATCGAGTGTAATATAGCAGCATGTCCGCACCTATTTCTCGAAGAGCATTCCATCAAGCCATCGGATTTGATGGTATTCAATAGACAAAAAAATCGATATTTTAGAAGCAAATCATTCTATTTATTGCAGAAGGTTGAATCAAATATATGTATGCATACATACACTTCAAACAACTTGTTGCAGCTTTATTCTGGCTTGCTAGTTACAAGGGAGCTGGGAGTTTCCCTTCATGTGGAGCTGCTTCTTGCCATTAACGAAGGGAAGCTCGAAAGTGGGGGTGTGTTTATACATATATATATGTATTGCACACTGATTAACTTTCACGCCAGTTCTTAATAGCTTGCAAGACTGCTTGTTTCACCCCTTGAGCGTCTACTCCGTCGTCGTCATGATCCTGATTGAGGGAAAGAAGTTCGTCAGTGATGATATGCATGTCCATGCTTCTTTACAATAGTGGAGCTCCGAAAATTAACTATGTCAGTCCAAAAAATAAACAGCTTTCCTCCTGCATAAGCCCAAATTATTCAGTGCCATTTTGGATTCTATGCACCGTTAAATAGGAGAACGCACTCTTGACTTCCAGTATGCGGTCGTGTTACGTAAAATATGTCTACACACATTCACAAGGAGCCAGCAACTTGATAAATGTCAAAACTTGTGCTAACATTGTGGAAACATGTAGCATTTGGATAGCGAAAATTGCTGCGAAATTGCTGCGATATGATAATTCAGTAAATTGATTAGAAGCTTCTGCATATGTCCGACAGAATTATCCGTCCAATCTAAATAGAGACGAAGAAAAGCTGAAATCAGAGATATATGGGCTAGGGCTTGGGACTAACAAGGTTACCCTTGAACCATAAAATTCTCTTATACATTATAATAAAAAAACACTACTCGAGAAACGGGAGTTTGGTGCAGTGATATTACACTCGACTTAAGATCAAGAGGTCATCATGTATTTAAATCTCATTGATGAGACTCTCCCTATCCGTTTTATCCACTATTCCTTCTATCCCCTCACTTATAATTGAGAGAAATTCTAAGGTGAGCAGAGTATCGGTTCTTTCTCTTAATCTTACAGTGAGCTTACCTCATTTAAAAAATTTGATATATAACTGAAATGTCTTTAATGAATTTTAACATGCAGTACGTAGGAAGCACCACTTCGCAAAGGAAAGCTTAAACGCTAATGATAGAAAAATCAATTAACAAACAAGTCGGTGAATTTTCCATCTGTTTGTATATAGCAGTTCACAGCAACTGGGATGGCCAACAAGGCACCACAATTGAGGCAAACGTGCTTTGAACAAATGAGAGGTCAGGTTATGCAGATCTGAGAAATGAAATTTCTCGAGATGGTGCGTGACCAACAATTAAAGTTTATCGAGCTTATAAAATACGGTGGAAATCTTATTGGGTTAGTCGAAAAGCATAAGAAACACATGCAGACATCTCGGCCTTGATGATGGTCGTAGATATAAAGATAGATAGATGGAGGAATTTTCCGATGAACGAGGTTTAAGATTAGGTTAACTTACCTCTCCTCCCACGGCTTCTAAATGGAAGCTGTGCGCGCAAGAAACCCTAGCATCCAAAACATCAAGCCCCAGCACCTCGAAAGCTTCCAGTATCAATACCAGCAATCCCGGACAGTTCCTTTCCGAGTGCACGTTTATAAGGAATCCTCCTTTATCTAGGGTTTCCACATCGACCTCCTGCAAATGATCGGAGAAAATCTCATACCAATTGGCGTGCTTAGCAACTGGCGAGAGAATACTTTTGGTTGTTGGAATACAAGTAGTACCATGGGTAGATTCTGATCGGACGAAGTTCCTGAACCACCGATCTCTTGGTCAAGTGTTTCCACCTTCTCCTTCATCTCCTCGATGTACGTGGTCGCATCTACTATTATCGAGGTCGTGTTTACCTGCAAAATCACACTAGCTTAATTGGATCATAACTGAAAAATAATTCATCGGTAGATCTAATTAACCTGCAAGTTTTATGAGCCAACCACGTTTAATTAGCATGCTCTCGAACAGCCAAGAAATCTCAAAAAGAACTCATCCGAATTCTATTGATCTAATCCGATCCATCGAGTATGATCATGAAATTCTAGTTCCCTCGTAGTTTCAATTCTACAATTTAAAACAAAGCTACGATCACAGTATATAAGAAGAAACGCATGTACTATGACTTCACAAGAACATATATATTCATGGAGAACACAAGGGTTATAAGTCAAATACTACGTACCGAACTAGAGTGAGTAACAGCTCGGAGTTGTTGAAGCTTTTTAGACAGTGCTGCTCGTTTTCGATCTCGAGAAGACATAGATTGGGCTAACCTTGCCTCGAATTGTGCTCTTCTCCTCCTCCTCCTCCTCCTCCTCTTCCTTCCCTGGTAGTCGCTCTTTCTGCTTTTTCTCTCCTCCAATCACCTGGAGATCGAGGAGATGCTATATTTTAATAGCAGAGGGGATGAACTCACAAACCTAACTTAATGTGATGGTTGGTTTGTTTGTTTTCTTGCACGAGGGGAGTACCCAGCTCACTGTGCAGCTCAATAATATAGTACTGTCCGTTTCCTAATACATGTTGGTGTGCTATCCTTAGATGTTAATTTACCAATTTACCCTCCACATCAATGGACAACGCGCTAATGGAATCAAGGAAGGGATTATTTTTCCAGATCGGATTAGTTCTTAACATGAAATGTTTTACAACTCATGATTTGTCACATTAACAAACACAATCGAAGACCGTTAATCTCGAATCATGTCTGCAGGACGATTCTCTTGTTCGATGTTGTTTAATTTTGCTGGATATCTCAGTAAGCAGTTAGGAGCATGCATGTATATTTGTGCGTCGTATCCAGACCAGAATTTCCGACACACCACGCTCTCGATTTCTTGTGTTTGTTCTTTTATGCGGTGGTGTCTGCGGTTTGGCCTCTCCACGCGTAAATTAACCTCACCTGCAAACGCAAAAGACCGCCAAGACTAGCTAGTACGGCTATTTAAAATAGATTAATTATTATGATTAGTTTATATTGTGTGAAATAATTATAATTTTGTCGCCCACATATCAATCATTACATGCCCTTGGTCTGGTAAAAAAGAATAATATGCACCTGCAGCTTACAGTTCTGAGCATGCTGGCTCCTTAGCAGGAAACCAGTGGTTGCAGTCGGCAATATTTGGTCTCCTCCCGCACGGTAAACTTATAACAACATAGATAGATAGATATCAGAAGGTATTGGTCTTGAGCACATATATATAGTATTTTGTGGATGCTGTCTGGCGGAGCGAGTGCCGCACGATGGAACACCGTCAATGTGATCCTTTAGCCTAGAAAAGACCACAAAACAGATTGAACTGTTAGAAGCTGATCGCATCCTGGCCGGGTTTCATCTGAAAATATGGCAAAACATGATTCAGTTTTAGAAAATGTTGTGTTCTACTAGAGAATACGCAAGAGTCACAAGATGGACTCGATGGAAGGAGATCGAAGTTTCCACCTCAAGAGCCATCTGAGAATGGCTATCCGGTCCACTGCAAGGCTTTTCCATTATCTTATAATGATTATCACAACCCAAAAGATTAGTGATTTAAAGTAAGAGAAATGAGTTCTCAATCAAGAAAGTATGAGGTATAGCACCTTGATCGAACCCGAGTTGTGCCGGCCTTACTATTTTCTCCACATATAGTTCCTAGTTTGGTTTACTGCTAGTGTCACAAACCCTAATATCAGAGTCCGATGCAATAAGTAATAGTGAACCATGATGTGTCTAAAAGTACACTCGACTCATTAATATTATGGATATACTAGAAAAACAAGAAAAATAGAGGGGGTCATCCTTATGTTCCACGACTATGTATGATACTAGCTCGGGCTGTATGCATTATCAACCATCCTTGTTACCTAGCCCAATACAAGGGATTGGAAAGTCTCATTTAAGAAAGCGGTAAATCAATTCTTTATACTATCAGCACGATCATAAAGGTAACTTAAGACAGTCACATCCCCAAGAGCGTGCATGCCTCCATACTTACACGATCATATGTAGCACGACATCCAGATTGAATATTTGCCCGTGATATCCCCAAATTAATGTAAGATGAACCACACATAAAGGAAGATGGAAAAGGGCATGCAGGAGCGGATGTCCAAATTTGGACGTAATTGGCAAACACATAAGAATAAATCATGGTGGTGGTGATGATGATTAGGAACGAAAAGGGACATTTGAGAGAGAGAGAGAGAGAGAGAGAGAGAGAGAGAGAGACAGAAGGGGGGGACACACGGGGTGGTGTATGTAATTCCCGTGAGAGGCATCTGGATTTGGAGGGATTGACAGCCAAACAGAAAATGCTTTTGATGATCCCTCGCTCCTCTCGGTCTCCTACTTCTTCCTCGAAATTCTCCGGTGAATTTGTCTTCCGTACCGGACGCGCTAACCCATTAAATAAAGAGAATTAGTGGGTACGCATTTGTCTGCTAAATTTTGTGTTATTTTCTCAACCACGCAAGAGTGGATACGATTGTACAAATTTTATATGTTGTCTGGACTGATGTGATTGGTTAAGATGATCTTCCTCCCTTTTGTCTTTTAACAAAATCTCTTATTTAAATTTTATAATGAAGAAAATATATGATATGGTGATTCAGATTTATTATCCCCTTAGTCAACTGAGTCGGTTCGAATTTGATTTAATAAGATGTTTAGCGGATTTCATATTAAATGGTACACTGAAAAAAAGTCCCTTTCATAAAAAGATTTAGTTGAGGTAACTCGACATTTTATTCCCTAAAATAATATTTTGTATTCGAGTTATATGAATAAAAAAAATATATTATGAGATCCTTCCTTCTTTGGGGTACCAATCTTACTCAAATTTGAATCGATAAGGTTTTATTGAATTTTTGACTATCAAAACTTACCGCCGAAAAGAAATTCTCATCATCTCTCACGAGCAGATTCCTCTCTAAGCAAATTAACGCGTTTAGCCCACAATTTTATCATCCCTTCCCGACTTCTCTCTCCATTTCTCTCCATTTATTCTTAACTCATTCCCGACACAGACAAACTGACAACTGCTCCTCAGTATGTCTCCATGCCCAGCATACGTACGTCCACTTGGTTTCAAGCGCTCCCCCTGTCTAAACATCGAAACTCGTACATGCTTTGACTACCGAACTGCATGTTACGTGATATCCAAGGACTTGATGAATTGTAATTAATTTATGCACGAGTCGGGTCGGTCACTGGGAGGTAAAATGACTACAAGAGAGAGTGCACGAGATGTGCGAGAGGTTGGGGGAAAAGTAAAACAACTACATTGTCTACATGACTGCACGTAGTGATTAAAATACACTTGTTAAAATAATCAAATCACGTAGGGCCAAGACATCTATATGTATAGAGATTAGTCTCAATTAATAGGTTAGGACACCGTGCTTTTTCTCACGGAAAAGGAAAAAGCAAGGTGTGGTCAGACATTAGGTCGAGATACTAGCTAGGAGTTATATATAGCTTATATAAATATTGAAGCGCTATGTGGCAGGAGAACCATGAATCCTCGCTATATCAACTTTTATATCACGTGTATCATGTTATCTTATGCATTACAAACTACTTCATTATTCGAGTCGTCGAGTTCCTGCTAATCGAGAAAGAACAAGCTTGGCGTCTGCACGGGTGTAAACATTCCGTATTCATGTCGACGATGAGTTGCAGCAAGTGACCCGACTAGCTGCTTTTTGTATGAGTACAGACTTGTCGAAATCAGAATCTCTCAAGTCCGGCGTGGCTCAAGAACTCCCCGCCTGATGATGATGTTGCATATCTTTCATCTCTAAGTATTTTGCAGTGAGCTGCGTACACTTAACAACAGTAGCACAGAAGGCCAGCTCTTTCGAAATATATGAATCGTAGATGAACTTGTACATTCAAGATATCGAATGCGAGAAGCGGGGGCACGCACAGGCCGATCTATCTATAATGAAGTTCTTCACTTCATATTTCATTTCCATGGTGATCGCTATCAAGGGGTGGTGGGGGCAGGGAAGGAGCGAATCGAATTGATATGAGTGGCCACATAAATATGTGAGATTCCTGTTGTGTTGTGACGTGATACCTCTGATTAGTGACATTGGGTGAAGGGTTCACGGGCCAAGTTCAAACAATTAATGTTGTCTCCGAATTTTTATTTCTCTTTTGCATGACCCTCCCCCACCTATTACCCCCTAATTCATGGTTGCTCTTTTCATCATTTTACTGAGCGTCCTTTTTCTCAGTACAAAAGATTTTGAGTTCGAATTTTATTACTATGAAAAGTTTGTAATCGAACAAGTTTTACTTTTGGCCCCACATGGCATGGCTGCTTCATATATTTCGGGTAAGACTTTGAGATTTGGTTCATCACTCGCCTGTCGATGAAAAGGATGAGTATTAGCCCATTGTGTCTTCATCCTCTGTTTCGTTGCGATTGGGCCGAAAATGCCCACAATGCCCATCCCACTCCTCAATCTCGCAGCCTGCGTCCAATCCTTAATTGCTCTTCTTCATGGGAAGAGAACTTAAGCAAAACATCATGCATTTCCTTCAACATCATTTGATAAATTTGCAAGAGTTTTAATCTGATGATTATAACTTCTCAGAGAGTCGTCCATTGCTTGAATCGATAGACTTTCGAATGTGTAGTCCATTGAGACGTGTAGGGATCGATACAGAATTCGTGAAATCAAATCAAATATATACAGAGATATTCAAAGGAGGACTGCTTCACATCCTCGACAGTGTGTAGTCCATCACATCCACCATGAAATCTGCATATATATGAACACATTCAGCACAAAAAGTTAGTTTAAAAAAAATTTACCCAGGTAACTTTGCCATTTTTCGATCTTTAACGGTTAATTCAGCTCGGTCTGAAAAGCATGCCAAGTTGATGCTTTGCTGAAAATTTGCCGATCTGATGATCATCGCTGGCACGTACGTACCAAAATATCGAAAATATATATCGAAGGAGAAAGTACCTGCATCTTCTTTAGTGAAGCAAAGGGGAGGAGTGATCCTGAATACGTTTCCATGAAATCCTCCTTTCCCGATCAGCACACCCATCTCTGTGACAAACAATTGTACAAATCTGTGAATGTAACCATAATTTGGAAGCATCGCCTGTGATTAATAATAGACGAGATCAGCGAAAAGAACCTTTCATTTGATCCATAACGTGCAGAGTCTCGAATTTCGCCGGAATTTTCGACTCCCGATCTGTGACGAGTTCTACTCCCAGCAGCAGTCCCCTGCCCCTCACATCTCCAATGACTACACCATCATCGAGTTCTGAGTTATTTCTTTTCCAGGAATTAGAAACTTGGTACAGAAAAAATTGTCTGTCTGGAGCTCTTACTCTCGTATTTATCTTGGAGCGACATCAGCCTTTGTTTAAGATGAGAACCGACCACTTGAGCGTTTTGTTGGAGATTTTCTTTCTCCATCACTCGGAGCACGGCGAGCCCGGCGGCGGTGCACACTGGGTTCCCACCAAAGGTGTTGAAGTAATTGCGCCGAGTCAGGACTTCGGCGATCTGAGGTGTTGTCACGACTGCCCCGATCGGTATCCCGTTACCTATACCCTGCAGCACCGGAGTTCCAACATCAAACGAAGTATTAAAATTTCAAGGAATGATGTGAACCGTAAAACCGGGACTAGAACCGAGCGTTATGCAATGGAATTAAGTGCCTTGGCCATGGTGACGATGTCGGGAACAACTCCTTGGGCTTCGAATCCCCAGAAATGGCTGCCGGTGCGAGCGAACCCAGCCTGAACTTCGTCGGCTATACAGAGCCCGCCAGCTTTCCTTATGCTGCTATAGACCGGAGGCAGGTAACCTGGAGCCAGTTCTATGATCCCTCCTACACCCTGCCATTCGCGATACATCATCAGAATTCTCAACCCAATCCGAACGATTTCCACAGAAAAACAGAATTCACGGAGCGGATGGAGAGTACAGTTTACTTGTATCGCTTCGGAAATAAAAGCGGCAACACGGCCAGAAGTCCCGAACTCAATGAGATCCTGGACATCCTTAGCGTACTTCTCTCCGTCGGCTCCAAAGACTCCCCTGTACGGGTCAGGGTTTAATGCATGGTGGACTCCGGTCTGTTAAACACCAAGGGAGCAAAACACAAAAACACGGGCTTATACCATGATTTCCAGTACTAGGATTCCCTGGAAAATTTAAACATAGGAAACGATCAGATGAGTAAACTACCTGTACAACATTGAACTTCCATATGGATTGGGCAGTTGTCCCCATCGTGCCAGAGGCATTACCATGGTACGCGTTCCTGAGCGAGATTATGTCGTGGCACCCGGTATACAGTCTCGCCATCATCAGCGCTAGCTCGTTCGCCTCAGTCCCCGAGTTCGTGAAGAACACCACCTGATATGTAAATTAATCGAATCAGTCCCATAAGTATGGAACTACAACCACAAGCTTACAAGGTACTTCCGGAAACATTTATATACAGACTTTAAGTTCGCCAGGCAGCTTCGAGGCTAGGGCCTCGGCGAAATCTGCAATGGCATGATTCAAGTACACGATCGGGGAATGCTGGAGCCGGTTCGTCTGGTTGACTATGGCCTTGACAATATCAGGGTGGCAGTGACCGCAGCATACCGTAGCAATCCCACCAAAGGCGTCGAGGTATCGGCGTCCATCCTCGTCGAACAAGTACTGCATCTTCCCACGGACCACGTTGAGCTGCGTCATACCCAGACACACTATTTATCACTGAATTATATAAAGTACAGGAAGAAAGGCACCTGGAATTTCTTTCTAAATCCATATTAAAAATTTGAGGTTTAATTAATTAAAGCAAGAATTAATTATTAGCTCATTGGTTAATTAATAAAAGAAGCATATGGAACGGTTCCCAGAAAGAAAGAGAACTGATGTAAACTGTGGAAGGAGAGTGGTCGCTCACCGGTTTCTTGTAGAAGTGGAGCATGGCGGGGCTGAGGAACTCCTTTCTCTTGGCCAATATGTCCGCCGCGGAGGGTCCCGTGTACGGTGGAGGAGTGTAACCGAATGGCGGCATTCGAGGCGGAGCAGCCTCATTTTCATGGAGAGCTGCCGCTTCCAACCGGGCCACTGGAGAGAAACACCGTCGACCAAGCCAAGAGATGCCTGACCTTTGCGGTATCAGCCTCTTGCCCGTATTGACTTGCATCTTTTAAGATATTCCGTGTGTCGGCGATTCGAGAGAAACGACGAGCCAGGAACCTGAGAGGTCGAGAATATTTGTGCCGAAAATATAGGAAGCTGCCCCTGATGTTCAGGTGAAGGAAGACGTCTCAAGGACAAGAGAAAGATGGCAACTCCTACGGGAATTTATAGGCATGTCCGTTCACCAATTTATGGGCAATGGAAAGAGGAACGCCCCGACAATGTACGTTCATGAAAATTAACCTTGCCACGAAAATGGGGATGATTCCTTTTCCACCAAAATCGTAACTTACTCGAAATCAAGAGTTGTTAACAGCCTCAATCAACCTGATATTTATAAATAAAAAAAAATTATATCTTGAAAATAGCGTTCGCGAGAAATTGTGAAAAATGCGACCTTGTCTCCTTTTTCCTTGTTGACAAACTTCTTCGTTCTACTTTTGAGGGTTGAGGATCTATGTCGAGCTAAGTCCGTGCACATATGCATCGACCTCTGTCGAGCAAAGGCCGTGACGAGAAGTCTATCAAACCAAAACACGATGAAGGTGAGGAATCCATTGAAATTGAAGTACCTTGTCTTGTAAGCATCCACCATTGTTGTTCAATTAGCCTCGCCGATGTTATTAGATTATATGTTTATGTACCCATCGGATTGAGAGAGTTTTATTAATTCATGGCACTGAAGGCATCTCTACACATATAACATCGTACATAGGCTTCCTAACATCCCACTCTGTCCGGAATCTTTCTTTCTTTTATTTCCAGAGGTTACCAAACCACAGAAGGAAGCAAAGCAAAATCGCCTAAGCACCTTTCTGTATCCGATCACCTTAAATTAATCAAAGGATGACATAGAAGTACACTACTAGCCCATATCGAATTACTGCTTTTCGTCAGCAAGTCTTCTTCTGTAGTTTGCTGGAAATCCTTGTCAATATTCATGCGTTTTATCGTAGTGATATGGAAATATATGATCGAGAAGGCAGGGTGATGTATCGAGGTTACATTCCGGGTCAGGTGCAGACCCTTGCCGATGTACCTAACCGCATTATCAGAATTCTAATGCTTCCATTAGTGCAATATGTGACATAATAACAGGCATTAGGATTAGGATTGAGGATGCCTAAGACAAGATGCTTTTTTTTTTTTTGGCCAGAGCCTAAGACAAGATTTTCAACCATTAAATTATTTACATTAGGGCCAAAGCAAAGTGGAATTAGATATTGATTAAAATTGCTCTGCGTCTAAAACTTGTGGCCAAGGCTCGGATTTGTCCAAGCAATTATACAATGATGCAAAACTATAATTTTTAAGGTGGTCGTGATTTTTTTAGGTGACAGAGACAAGGGCAAGTACAGAAAAGACAACTTCTATCCGAAAGAATATGTGCTCTTCCTTGTAGGACTTCCACATCCCACTTCCTTTCCTTTCTATTTCAATGATAGAACTCTGCTTTTCCCTTGTGTTTCAATGATAGAACTTTCGAAAATAACGTTAACAAAGCGAACCATTGTCCATCGATCACTATGTTCCATGCAGTTAACAAGAATGGATCAGTTTGGTCGCCACACCAGCACACAGTGTTATCTTTACTTATTACTTAAAGTTCAGCGGGTTAGGAAATATGCTAACCTAAACGAGGCACTTGACAAATCACTTATACCATCCTCAATCCACCAAACAATGTAATTTATATTTACATTCATAAGCTCTACGTTAAGCTGCTGCAAGAAAACTATCCTCAGTCAGTGGAACACTGCAACCATGATTGAATGGCGACAAAGACAAGCAAGCCCTTATTCCAGAGTTCGGAGTAGAGTTTTGTCATGAGCAATCAATCGCACAACCGAACATAATAACTTCAACACCAATTCCGAAATGAAATGAAGCATCACACAACTATTCACGGTCGGTCAATATATACGCACTATCTTAGCTGTGTTTTGAATGTTGGGATGCCAACGGATTCGTTCATCGCCTCCCACCGATCATGCTCTGTCCAGTACTACCAGACAGGCCAGAGGACGTGCTGCTCTTGCTGAGGACATTGAGGTCCTCAAACAACCGGTATGAGGGAATGAACGGCTTCTGTCCTGCTGGGGTGCCATTTCTCGGGTCCACTGGCGGAACAGTAGGCCTATTCATCCCTCTTGCAGGGAATGAGTTGAGATGCTGCAATGGCCTTGTCTCCTGGAGGGGCATGGAAGAACCGTTCATCCTGGTCGGTGGGATCCAGAATGTATTGTTCGAACCCGAGTTAAGATAGCCCGGTGTGGTGGCCCATGGTGGAGGAATATACCGTTGCGGAGCAGATTGAGCATATTGAGGTTGAACCTGTTGAGGCAAGGATTGGGGATATTGAGGTCGGACTTGTTGGGGTTGGATTTGGGTCTGAGCATATAGAGGTTGAACTTGCTGAGACGAGGATTGGGGATATTGAGGTCGGACTTGTTGGGTCTGAGCATATTGAGGTTGAACTTGCTGAGATGAGGATTGGGGATATTGAGGTCGGACTTGTTGGGTCTGAGCATATTGAGGTTGAACTTGCTGAGAGGAGGCTTGGGGATATGGAGGTCGGAGTTGTTGGGGTTGTGGCTGTTGCTTTAGGGGATTCTGCGGCTGAGCCCATGGGACAACGTAGCTATTGTATGAGAACTGCCCTTGCGCCCCAGAATTAGTCTGGGAGGGGTGGGGGTCATTACTCATGGCTCCAGTACTTGGAGCTGAGGAAGGAGTTTGAGGAGTCCGAGGGGATGAAGTTGAGGTGGTTGTCAGGGCGAGGCTCAAGAGGTCGATCATGTCTTGCTCCTTGGAGGTCTTAACCGGGGCGGGAGGATCTGGCAGAACAAGGGCTCTACAGGTGGAAGGAGTCACTGGTGAAGATGCAGATGGACTCTGGTTGGGCTTTGTGGGCTCGGGACTGGCATTTCCTCCCATAGATGGTCCTGCAGAGGCAGGCTGCGATTTGGAATGCCTGTACTTAAAAGAAATGTGTCATGCATTGATCCACCAAAGCAAAAGATAGAGCTGGCAATACCAGACATACTTTGACATAGAAACACAAGATGACAGCAAATTAGTGAGATAAAAGTCGATCATTGAAAAATCTTCTACTTGTTCATCTATGTACTATTTAGTTTCCAGAGCCAGACAAGCTAGGGCGAATTCAAATTGGCATGGATTGAAGCAGGTTGAGACAAATAAAGACACATGAAATGAACAGGAATTGAGAACCCTTGGAAAAGATCAATTTGCAGCAGCAGAAATATTCACCCAACATGTGAAATTACCATCACCACACAAAGAAAAAGAAAAGAATAACCGAGTTAAATAACACTAACCTGCGTGCAAGCTGCGCAAAGTCATCTTCTTCTTCCTCCTCTTCATTGTAGAAGTTCTTTTTAATGGTAACAGGCGGTGCAGAAGGACCGGCTACACTCCCCTTTGGAGAAAGGCCATTCTCTTTCTTCAGTCCTTTCTCCTTGTTGTCGAGACCACGTGTTTCTGTCTGTTGAGGGCCGAGGTTCGTTATTTGACTCGGTAATGGGGATCCTGAAGCTATAGCATCATGTTTCGCCAACACAGTTTGCATGTTATCATTCAACTCAAGTCCTTGAGCAAGAAGTTCTTCATCACTGCAAGACATTTCATCAAAATAAGGAGAATTAAGTTTTGCCATTTGTCAATGATTCATTTTATAGTTTTACGACATTATACTGGCTGTCATTGGGTTATTGAATTGTGTTCTAAGCCACCCATTCTGATTCCACCATGGTCACATGCTATTTTTCCTCCAAGATCCATGAATAACTGGAATAATCAAATTTGTTTCAGAATATGCCTAGATGGTCTTTGACCAACATGCCTCAGTAATCTTCAAGTTACAGGCATAATGAAACCTGCACATTGAGCTCCACTGATCTTCAAATCACGAACTTCAATTGAACGTCTCTATAGTCTTTGAGATGCGAGAAATCCATTAACTGTTGTAAGATTACCTCTACATTATTTGAACCGTAAGCGATCCGGTATTTGTTACTAGGTTACCTTTTACGACCTTTGAGTCAAACAAATTCGATGCATGCATCTACATCGGACGAACAAGATTTGTTTTTCATCTTCTGAACAATTCATGAATGTCTCAGTCCTGGAATTTAGAACTTACCCAGTTGTAGTAAGCATCTGCATTAACTTTCTTTGGTTGGCCTGACATCTGGCAACAAGATCTACTATGACCTCATCTTTCACAGCCTAACATGTAAAATCAGGGGAGAAGATAAGAGCTCACAACCTTCATTTAATTCCATTCAGAAAAAAGGGTCTAAAGTAGCACCTACATCACGGTCCCTCGGGTTCACAGCTTGCAGCATGTCACTCAACAAGCCCATCACATCCCGCATAGAATCTATGGTTGACATGCTACAACAAAATAAAAAGGTCAGGAAAAGAATATATAACTTAAGGCATAAACAGCTGCAGAGGGCAGAAAACAAGAGAATTGAGAACATGTTCGGAGAATCAGGTCATCAGCCGAAAAAGTCGAACCCTAACCTCAAACCTTCTATCTCTGTGGCCATTGCCTCATCAAGCCTTCTTGATGAGTTGCTTGGCATTCCATATCCAGGTTGTGTGAGCCTGAGCGTTGGGTGGGTAACAGGTGGAGTGAATATTGGCACTGCATCCGGCGATCGACGAGGAAACTGGATTCCCGAGCGCTGAAAAGACACGAACATAACCGTCAGATGTTTTAAGTTTCTGCCTCTCCTTAAAATTTCAGAACGTAAAGAGTTCTGATGATAATATATGCGAGTGTACCAAGACATGGCAGAGCGAGTAAGGTGCAAGTGAACCATACTTGAAATCAGTCAGAACAGAAACAGCGTGAGAAATAAATAAGAAGGGGATGCAAGTAAAACTGAGAACCAAACCCAACCCTTCGTACAGAACAATATGCCTAAAAGTCTACAATCTTAAGATGGTGTACTCAAAACTCCTACCAAGAATGATGTACTAGAATTTTATCGAATATGCTTCCTTTACATTAGAAGGTCGAAGACTAGTTTTGGCTTTAATCTGTTGGTTTGGTGCAGTTCTGGTGGTAACAAGAATCAGATCAAAGCCCGGGATGTAAGTAAATACTAACTCTGAGTTCCTCGTAGGCGTAGTAGTACTGAGGATGCTTTCCTCCTGGCCCACCAAAAGCCTCTTGCCAAGAGTCCAGCAATCCCAATATTTTGTCCCGAACATGCATATCCGCCTGCGTTAGACAGCATGGATGTAACACTCCTTGGTAATATAGAATACTCAGTGAAGTGGAAGGCGAGCACCAAAGTTGAAAAAGGGCAACCATCACTCAATACTAAAAGCAGCTCATCAAGTGGAAGGACAAAATCAAATTGTTTTCATGTTAAGAAGACCAAGAACAACAATGCTGGTCTCACTAAAAGCTTCGGTAGCTGGGGTGATCAACAAGATAAAAAATTTTGAATAGAATCTCTGCCAGCTTAACATCTGATTAAAACAAAGACAATGGGAAACGATAAATTTTTATGACTTCATTATTGATGTATCCTGCTCATCATGATCTCCAGGGACCAAATGGTATTAACTCATCATTTAAGGGCCCTAAAAGGTGGTCTAATCATTAAGTTGGTAGGGAGCGAGACATCAACACCAAATTTTTTTCTAGCGCTCCCAACCTAGTATCTCATGGCTCCCAAATAATCCAGGTTTGAGCCGGGTCTATAAAATTGTGGTTTTCTAAATTCACTCAAATAAGAGAAGAGGTGTCGAGTCACCTCAATTACCCGATGTTGGTAAGAGAACAGTTAAAAGAAAGCCAATCAATAGACCTAGGCAAGTCAAGTGAAAGCCAGAACGTGCCACAACAGTTACCTTTTTCTTGACAATTTTCACCATCTCTGCAGGAATATTCTTCTCTGCGATTTGAAAATGTATGTAATCACCACAGTTCTTCACCATTGTCTCCAAAAGCTGCGGAAAAAAAGGACGAAAACAAGGGAATTAAAGTCCTTCCCTCCTCCTCAACAATCTAAATTCACAGAGTTGCAGAAACAAGGCTCCCAGTCCCAGTGCTAAAACAAATCTTCAACATTAAAAAGAAAACGTCAGAGAAAACAAGAACATGTCTTCAGGGAAAAAAAATGATCAACAGAACAACTTAAAAACATTGTCTCTGGATAATTACCATTGGAACCGCACAATTTACCAGATAAGTTTAGATGAAAATGAGGGGTTAAAGTGAGAGAAAAATACCGTCAAGGCAAGGTATTGAACTTTGGGGTTTCTATGCTGCAACCTTCTCTTCACCGCCTTAACGAATTCTCTCGCCTGACTGAGCATTCAGAGAAGTGCCCATCAGTAATATGAAAAAGTAGAATTAATTTAAGTAATTAATATGAAATTAATGGGCTCCTCTCACACCAAATAATCAGACAATCCAGACTTAAAACTTCCACCAGGAGAAAATAGCGATCTTTTTCACCGGAATCCCCAAAAAATTGCGGTGAAAAATTCTCTCCTATAAAGATGTTGCCGGACAAGGGAAAAAATCGATTTTCAATCCATTGACATAATAAAGGTGACATAATCGATGCTCACCAAAAACGTAAAAGGAAACGCAAAAGAAAAAGAGGAAGCAAGTTCTGAACTTTGCGACATGCAGCCGACTGAAAAACCCCACATAGAAATTACAAAAGAGCTCGATCATCCAAGCATGAACAGAGAGAAGCAGATGATCAAAGTCAACGGTGGGATGGCAGAACGCGGAGCTTCATTCGACTACCAAAGCCATCCAGACAAAATAAACGTAAGAGAGGGAGGGGGGGGAGGATGATGGGGGGTTTGGAAAGAAAATAAGACAAAAAGAGAGAGAGACCAAGAAATGACTACCCGGGATAGGAATTGATGTAATCGCAGATATCCATGTTCATAGCCCAGTCGGGGTTCATCAGAAGGTTGCTGGTCGCCTTATCCACTCTCACCGTCGCCGATGAAGCGGGCATCATCATCATCATCATCTCTTCCCTCTATCTCTCCCAAAACTCTCTGGCCTCTGTTTCTTTTTGTTTTTATTGTGTATGTGGGAGAAAAAGAATCAGATTCTGCGGAGGAAGGGCAAGGAGGGGTGGTGAGGAAATAAAAATTCCTTGAAGGGTTTAATTTCCCAGAAAATACAGCTCCACGAACGAGGAAGAAGAAAGAAGAAGAAGACTATGAAGGAAGAAACAAGGCAGAAATTTCTGTTTTTTTGCTCTCTTCTTTTTTTGTTCTGTTGGGAGAGCCACCACTTTAATCTCTTGGGCTAATCCATCCTTTTGACAAAATTTCTGGCTTCTATCATTAGCTTCCCAGTTTAGACCGCCTTTTATAAGTGGACCATCCAATTCCACGCTCGTACGGGTCACGTGTCATGCAGTCGCTCCTGGCAGGCGCTGTTAATAAAGAGATCGCGCGTGGAAGACTGTTCGCCCGGTAGCGAGTGGACTTGTCCACTCATATGTGTCCACTGCGTCATTGCCATTTGTCAATCTTTTTTTCTCTTTTGTGCGTTTGTTCAATTATTCACATCTTTTATTTTAACTTATCATAAAATTAGGCTTTACTTTTTTTAATAACGATGGATTTTTTCTCCCGAACGTATGAATACCACTACAAGTTCGTAAATTCAGCTAAGTTTATGTCTAGGGCACATCTGTAAGTGACTTTGCTAGGGGCTATGTGTTCAGAAGAATCGAATCTTCAATCAAGTGAATCTTCTCATGGAACAAATGTACATTCTACTCACTTAAGTTAATTCGTTTTACTATTTCTCTATTATTATCAGACTTTTATACATTATTATAATCTATTAGTTTCTGGATATCATTGAGGAAGTGGGCCGGCCCGTGAAACAACTTTTGTCATGTATGGGCTCAGCCCAATTAACCCTCCTAATCTCCAAGTACATTTAACAAAATCATTTGGGCCGGGCTTGATCTTGACCAGCTTTTATGGTCCAACTACCCGGGAAATCGTGAACCTGGAATAAAATAAAAGAAAGAAAATAACAAAAAGACATAGAATCGATGATAATATAAAGCAAAAAAAAATGGTGAGAATCGAATAACTCCTGATCCAACGGTGAGGATGATACAGCACGAAGTAGACCTCTCAACTCTGTTGAAAAGTTTTCGCTGGTAATGGTCATTTTGTAATTAGATATATGAATAAGGTTAAATATATCAAGTGACACGACAAAACTTAGAATTGCTAATGCTCGTAGTCGTCGACTCAGTTTCAATGGTTCGGAGGCTGTCTTCTCTGGAGCGCGCGGCCAAATTCCTCAGGAAGCTACGGAAATGCCCGACACTTACCTTCAAGAGAGTACAGTCCCAAGAATCCTTCGATCAACAGCAGCAGCAGCTCCAAGCCATGAAATCCCTCCTCAAGCTTGCCTCCGAAACCTCCGCGGAGGAAGATGAAGATGACCCAGAAAGCCCCAAACTCCTCTCCGCTCTCTTACACTCATTCGCTGCCCACAACGCCGAACCAACACCCGAAGCCTATGGCTTTGTCCTGAAAACCCTCTCCCGTTCCTCCCGATTCCACCACATACCCGCTGTCCTCGACCGCCTAGAGGCGGTGGAGCGGTTCGAGACCCCGGAGTTCATCCTCATCAACCTGATGAAGTCCCTCTGCCATGGTGGCAGAGCTCAAGAGGCAATCCATCTTTTCTGCAGCATTCCCAAGTTCAGGTGCGTCCCTACTGTGCACTCCCTCAATGCACTGCTCTCAGCTCTCTGTGGCACCCGACAGGGACTTGAGTTTGTTCCTGAGGTCCTGTTAAAGAGTGGGCAGATAGGTATTAGGATCGAAGATTCTAGCTTGAGAATCCTAATTAAATCTCTCTGTAGAGCAGGCAGTGTAGATGATGCTGTAAATCTGTTGCAATGTCTAATTTCCAGTGAACTGACCGCGGATGTGCGATTCTGTTCGTTAATTCTATCCGCGCTATGCCGTGAGGAGCAGAGTAGAATAGATGTTTTGGGTTTCTTGGAGGAAATGAGAAAGTTGGGATTTTGCCCTGGGTTAGTGGATTACACTAATGTGATCAAGTATCTGGTGAAAATTAGGAGAGGAAAGGATGCTTTAAATGCTCTGAATAAGATGAAGGCTGATGGGATTAAGCCTGGCATTATCTGTTACACGTCGGTGTTAGGCGGGTTTATCGAGGAAGAGGACTATGAGAGAGGTGAGAAGGTGTTTGATGAATTGCTTGTCTTGGGTCTGGTTCCGAATATTTATACTTACAATCTGTACATCACTGGCCTGTGTAAGCAGAACCGCTTTGAAGAAGCCATATCCTTGATGGGCTTTATGGAGGAGTTGGGTTGCATACCTAATGAGACCACCTACGAGATTGTACTCGGGGCATTGTGCAGGGCAGGACAGCTGGGTCGTGCGGGCCAGCTCAGGAAGGGGATACAGAATAAGAGTGTTGGACTGAACTTGAAAACACGCCTGACTCTTGTTGAGGGTTTTGTTCGTGAAGGTAATATGGAAGAGGCCTTTGATCTGTTAGAGGAGGTTTTGGATAAGAGTGCTCGTGCTGGAACTGATACAATATTCCGTGGGTTGTGTGAGAGAGATTTGGTCTCTAAATCACCCGAATTACTTGATAGAGTTCTTGGCAAGGGTCTTGTTCCAGGGGCTGCTGCTTGGGAAGCACTTATTGGGAGCTTTGAATCTCGAATCAGTTTATCAGAGGCTACATTTACTGAAATAGTGAGTTCTCCGTAGATTTGTTGAGACAATTTTGTAAGAACTAGACCTTCATAACTGGGAGACGTGTCCTGGAACTATTTATACATCACGTGATTTCTCCTCAGCTGGTAGAGTGATTGCTCAAGACATAAGCATTCGTGCAGATAGCTCCCTCCCTCACAGTAATCTCAACACCAGCTCTAGTTATAATTCCTCCAAGCTCACTTGGACGAAACAATTTGTTGGCCTGATATTAAAATTACAGTTGAGTTTGAGAATCGACACCTTCTAATGGAAAATGCACGACCAGTTATGTTCCATGGCAGTTGGCAGAAACTGCTCATGATTAGAGTGGTCAAGATCGAATACAGTCAATTGTGGTTTCCGGAATTTGCACTCCAAGGCCCCAATTGCGAGCAGGTTGTGCAGTCCTCTTGTTCCTACTGAATCTACACAATTCCAATGGATCGATATCCAGGCTGAAGTGGAAAGGCACAAAGCCCTTTCCAGGTTGTTGCCTAACTTCGTCGACAAGCTTGGTGGACAAATCTGTCTGCAACCGTAGCCAAAGAATCAAATTAATATATGACAAAAATGGGCTGCACCCTTGGGTCCCTGAGCCATTCAATGACTGAGCAAACTAACTGGGGGCCCCCTTGTTCTCCCTTTCTTTTTCTGGTTTCATCCATTACCCGATCAGCTTGCTAAGGCCACCTGATAGAACATTCAACCTTGCCCTGAAAATATCAGAGAAGAATCACAAGCATCTCGAGTGGAAGAAAAGAAAGATCCACAAGTGGAGATTGGTGGTATAAATTACTACATTCATACATTCCAAGTTTGAACCAGAGGATTGTCAATAAAGGTGGAGATATTGTTGAACTCTTTTGCCTTTCTTTTGCTTTTTTATTCAACAAAAAGGAAGAATCATGGAGGCATCCGAAGAAGATCGCGGGGTATTGAGAAAAGGACTTGTGTGGTAAATAATGCCAACCTAATCAGCATCTTTGCCAGCTATTGTACTTAAAAGATGTAAACATATTTAACCATGCAAACCACAACAATACCGCTTTTGGTTGGGGATAATCCGAAATAATGCCAACTCTAATAGCATCTTTGCCAGCTTTTGTTACTTTACATCTTTAACCATGCAAACCACGGAAAATTAATGAATAATAGGGCTTCTGGTCGGGGGAAAACTGAAATTTTCTTCAGATCACAATATCTTCTTGTGAAATTTACTATAGTTCGAAATTACAAGGGGTAAACTTTTACAATGTGGTAATAAGACCGAATTCCCCTAGTATCACTCATGAGAAAAAGGAAACTCGCTTCTATGGTGAATGAATTCTATTCTATGTGTCCACGACAATAGCAGAAGCTGTTTTCCTCTTAACCCTTCAAATGAAATTCAACGGAGACATGATTTGTCGCATGTTTTGAGGGAATGATGTGATCTGAAAACCATAATGACGCCATTAGATTGCAATTGTTTCACAGGGATGCTTTTCCCCTACGAGATCAGGGAACCGACGTCCATGACCTTGTATGGTTGATAAATATCGGGCCAATCATCAGCGTCTCGGCAAATGTTAGAATATTAACCATCGACTAAGATCAAGATTGAGTTGATTATGACGAACATTCTTACTCTAACCATCAGTTGTTTCATCATAATAACAAGCTTTTCTTTTTTAATTTCGACCAGAAAATCTATCGAGAGGAACATGCAACATATTGGAAAAGGGAAATTCTCCTGTTGCACTTATAATTTGGGTAAAATACTGTGATCCCATAAAACAATGCACAAATACTGAATGTCTTGAGCGGGCTGCTGCATCTGTGTGCAGCGGTACTGGAAATGGACTCTTCCATTGTTTCTTCCATTGTTAAACTAGTCACTAGGACCATATACCAACATGGATTGGTCATTTAGCACCTCTTTTTTTTATGAGCAGAAATTCTCTCGGTTCCAGTTTCATGAATGTAAGAAAAATAATAATGATTGAGTGACAATATAAGCAGTACTATTTTATTAGATCATGAAATACAGTATATTAAAATGAAATCATGCATGTTAACCTGGGATCATTATATTCTTATCATATTAATATGCATCTATCCTATAAACACGCAAATTCATTATGTTATTCAGTAATCTCCTGCATTTCGATCCTATAACCACTGTGTATCTCTAATTTCTTTTATCTCTCCTTGTGTGCTTATTATATATTTCTTTAGAAAAGTTTAATTCTTTAGTAAGGCGCATGATTTCGAATTTGAATTAATCCTGATCTATTAGTTCTCTAAATATCAAACCGTGGATCTAAAAAAACTATGATCATACGTTCCTTCATGTTATTTTAATATGATACCAAATCTATAGGTTTTGAACTGTGTCACTTCTATGTCAGTACTTTCTCAAAGAAAAAACAAGTGTGTTATGCTTCTCAGCCATTAATATGCATATGACAGTAATTTTAACAGGCTTCTCCAAAACAGCATGTGTGTGTGTGTATGTATCTAGAATACGAGGAGTACAACAACACGATACTATTAATACTTATGATTATTCCATTCCATCGTATTCCCGTACGTACATGTCTAATTTTATACGTATCAAATGAGGAGTGATTAACAGTTGTTGCTGTTTCTTAGAGTTTCAAATGTATCCTGATCTCTTATCTGCTGTCTATGCATTTAATCAAAAGGACTTGTATCATCCCACATAATGTGCAAAATAAACCTCACCTGTTGCTTGGTTTCTGCTTCTCATCACTTTCTCTTCTAATTTCTCCTCTTTTCTCCTAGGCACCCACCATCCAGTACCCAATGAATCAAGATTTGAGTCAAGTCGATCCACAATACTCTCTTAATCATACGAAACCGAGCTTACTTAAGAATAAGAAAAGTTGAACCACTTCAATTTTGATGTTTGTAAAACATACAGAAAGGCATACATATACACACACACATATACACACATATGCATACAGATAATAAATAGAGTAGGAGAAGCTGGATTAAGGGAAGTATCGTCAATATACCTGCAACTGTGAGCTCCCATGCATAGCATTCAGAAAGCCCAGAATGTGTCATACTGCTGCAGTGGCGTTGTATCAATCAAGGCGCGGCGGTCAAGATGGGGAAGGAGGGCACATGAAGAACTCACTCATACGCAACCGAAACAAAGAGCTCTTCTTCCGTACACTGACAAATTTCGGTTTCCGATTGCACACGAGTAATATTCCGAACACAGACCTGCGGTATCTCTTTGACCGGTTCTTTTGCAATCGCAATGAGTCGGTAATGCACGTGCCCTGCTTCTCCATCACGCTCATCGAACGCCTTCTCGTTTCCCATCAACAGACCGATCGATAGCTTCACCGAGAGAGTGGGTGGAGGGAGGGTTTCTGCTATTTGCCTTGCCCCCTCTTTTATAACCAGAGAGGAGAAAAGAGGAGTTGAAAGTGCTTTGGGAGGTAGATCATGAAGCAAGCAATAAAGTTTGTTGGGGCTCTGTGTGGGTCCTTTGGAGATATTATTGCCATTAAACTGATAATAAACCATGAGCCCTTCCGAGACTTCCCGGTGAATTGTTCCATTTTAGTTGGGGCAAACTAAAAGCTTGTTCAAGATGGGAAAAATAAGGCTTTTGATTTGTCTTGTGTAAAACAGGAAAATGAGGAAATTAGACAAGAAATTGGGGAAGTTCTCGCGAGTGTTGATACATGATGTATCATGTATATGTAGTTAGTAGCTCGAAGGTGCGTATTTGATAGAGAACGGTATGTAATTGGAAGTTTTTCCGGTAAAAAGCGAAACTATCTTAAAGATCGGAAGTTATAACACAAATGCGGAAATGTATATATGATCAGTGGATGGAACCGATCTAATATCTAGAGAAGCGTATGTGCTCAAGTAAGAAACTAAAACTGGTTGAAAAGTTTCAACAGTTTGTGTTCATGCATTTTAATTCTTCAGCAAGTCCATGACCCAAATTTCAAACTTTCATAAAATGCAGTCAGTAATTGTATTAATTAAGCTGGCCCTGGCAACCTACTGCCAAAAATTAGCGGGTTTGAACTATAAATTAATGAAGTATCTGAATATATATATATATATATATATATATAAACCACAAGGTTAGGCTCTACGGATATAAAATATGCACCTCACGAGATTATATATTCAATTTCCTCCTTAAGCATGTAGCTTTCTATGAGACATTTCACAAGCATAGTATATATGAATTTATCTGAATTTTTAGATTTGTGGGATGCTTTTGCACTTATTTAGAAGTTTTCATTGTTATATTATATATATATATATATCTATATATATACACATATGTGTTGCTACTTTGTGTATGTGAAGGCTGGTAGTTGTTTATTGATTATTTGGGTGAAGTCGTTTTCATCTGTGTTGATCGATGATAGAGACCACTTTACAGACCCAAACCCTCCATCTTGTACAGATGATAGAGACCACTTATGACCCCCATTATAATTACCTATGCCCGTCCCATTTAGCTGGCAATGTTTTCGTGCTGAGAAATCAGGAGAAATCCAAGGTGTACAGTCTCCTATCAAATTTTATTTTCTGGATGAGAAAGTGATCGAATCACAGATTTTCTCATGTCTAATCTACGAGCAAACCGAGATTACAATGTTCCTCTTAGTTTACTATCAAGGAAAGCTAAATTTAATTCTGGGCACATGTATTAGTGAGAACTCTGCGTAACCGTACTATTGGATTTCATGAATCACTGCTTGGAATGGTGAAAAGCTTGGAGCGGTGTGGAGAAAATCAAGGACAACTTTAGTCTTCAAAAGGGTCAAAGCAGTCAACCAAAAACAACGGTCACTAATTTTTCCTTAAATGTGTTGGATTATTTTATGATAAAGTTTCTATCATGTATAAAATAATATTCAGAATTTTAATATATTTCACTTATTTTGTATTCTAGTTTGGTCTGTCCACTAATAGATGAATCTCTTCCAAATATGAATTTCTCCCATTTATAAAACTTAAACTTGAGATTTTACTTAAGGAACGGTTACAGTGAACCACTTTAATTAATAAGATAATAGGACACATAGTCAAGATTTGATTATATGCGCATGCTGTGGTGTGATTGGATTTTCATGTAATCAGTGCCTTGTATATCGTACAATTGCTTGGCATATGCAGACTTTGTCATAGGTTACACCATGTGTATGTCGGATTTCATCTCATTCTGGAAGGCACGATGCTTGTCAACTCATGTAGTTTCAAATTTGCGATGGATCAATTCACTCGAGTCTCTTAGCATGAATATAAATTAACCTTGTAAGTTAAAAATTTTAAAATGATCATAAGCCATTCAATTGAGGTCCCGCCCGTATTTTTCGGGGATCGCGTTGCTCTTCTATGTCGGTCTCCAAATTTCAAACGTGAAGGTGGAAACAATGGACTGATGAAGAGAAAGAGACGTGCATGCATTGCCTATGCGAGCCGTAGTGTCAAGATCTTGTCACGTTTGAAACAATGGGATAGAGAAGGGATGTAAATATTAAGAATAAATTTGTTTCGATAAAAGAGGCCTATAGATCTAAAAATTAAAAGGAGAAAGAGGAAAATAAAATAATACGAAAACTTTTATTAATAGCAATCAAATTTATGATTTATTGATCTTAAGTTAGAAGAGATGTCATTATATTCGATTATGAGTTTCCTTGTAGCGAATAATTATCAGCATGATAAGTCAATTTCTGAGAGCTGGGAAAAAAGATCGAATTGTGCAAAGGAGCCAATGGCAAGTCGACACGAATAATTTGATTTAAGGCAGACTGAGAACAAAATTTTTTGAAATCTGATGCATGGAAACGTCCATTTTTCATCTGTCAATTGGAAGGAAACCCTTCTCTCTGCTCGCCACAGAACATGCAAATGCAAATTCTTATGGATAGATTTGGGTGTCATCGTCAGACAGTGTTACGGATCACTTTTCAAAACAAGATCGAGCATTCATCACCATGCAAATTAATGTCCCTCCCCTCCTGTCGGGGTCCATTTTCATTCTAACAACGTTTGCTTGTTTTGGTCCACATGAGTCTAAATCTAGGTAACTGTAGATAGGGAAATGAGATCAGTTACAATGAAATTAAATTTGATATGAGGTGAACGAATTCTTGATTTAATTCTCACCAATAAATTTTTTTTTTCAGTGGTCAACGGGGCCGAAACCCAAGTGCATTAAAATAAATCAAACTCTACAAAGACGAGGAACGGTGGCCCTAACAACATCATCAAATAATGGTAAATGCAATCCCGGCAGACAAGAACTAAGCCGACGGACACCTAGAGTAAACGAAAATGCAAAATTAGATAGCTAGTCCGCGTATAAGTTTACTTCTTTGTATGCATGTTGAATCACAATAGTCCAATCCTGACATAAGGACTGCCGAATATCCTATACCAAAACACTGTTCTAGCCCAAGATAGGACGGTTGGAAGATTCAATCCAAGCCACAATCTCCAAGTCCACCTCAAGAATAATCCTGTGAAAACCAAGATTCCAAGCTAGATCGAGACCTGTCTTCACTGCCCATAGCTTTGCCCTTACCGAGGTCATAATACCAAGAGAATGAACAAAACCGCCTAGCCACTGTCCCCAGTCACCCCTCAATAAACCTCCAGCACCTATCGGACCCAGGTTCCCTTTTGCAGCTCCATCCATGTTAAGCTTAACCCGTCTAGGCTCAGGCTTCTGCCACCCTACTTCTGTCCATTTCCTTCGCAATCCTCCTGACACCAAACCCGTATTGGAGAGAGCCACGCCCATAATGTCGGCTAGGTGAAAGATCAGGCGAGCCCCATTCTGTCGCTGTGAGAAATCCCAACCAAATATAGCCTCATCCGCCCCCCTTCTTCGTATTTTCCTTTTTAGATTATCAGTTTCTTTTGTAATAGGGAAAAAATTGGAGAGTATTCATTGGTTATGCATATCACTTTGCTCAACCTACTTTGATTATTCCTCGTTTAACACTTGCTTTCATTTTAATATACGACTTCTGATATTCAAAAATCTAACGAACTTTAACTTTCTCCAGATTCAAGCTGGAGTTAGCTCTCTCGATCATAAATTTTTTTCTTTCACGAGATTTAAATCATAAATCTTACTTAAAGAGAAGAAATGTATAATTATCTCAATCAATTCGTGATAGTTATATTTCATTTTATGTTACTGTAGATTGTAACATCTATACAGTCATATATATCATAATACAGACAAAATCTTAGATGCTCCTATCTCACCGTAACATGGTGAGACAAAACCAATTAGATTGCTCATATTTGTAGTAATTAAGGCAATGGCTCGGGTGATTAACATTAATCTGCCGTTTGTTATATTCTAGTTAATATTTTCTCATATCACGTGATGAGATATGATAATTTAAGAATTCCTGCTTAACGTGTATTGGACCACCAAAGCCAATTCATAAATATCCTTTCAAACGCTATGGAATGTGCAAAAATGTCGCTTGTTCCATAACATATATTATCTCTATTCCGAATCTTTTATTTATTGATTATGTGATTAGTTATTATACTGTAATCCCCAAGAAAGAGATCTTATTCGAGTCTTATGAAATGTAAAAACAAATTACTCCAACTCGAATTTTGATAATCGAAGTTTATTGAACTTTTGAATACTAAATTATACATTGAAAAAATTCACATGGCTTAGGGTTGATTACCCTGCACATGCCTTTTTAATATTATTTATCTAATCGGAGAGCAAGAGTAAGAAGTTAAGGTGATGTTGATCCGAATAGAAGATGTTAAACGTATTTAAAAGCGAAGTTAAGCATCTTGCTATTCCATTCACTCTAAAAGCGAAATAAAGGGTATGAGAGTGTTGCGGGCAAAAATCGAATTGAGTATTTCTTAACTTAAGATAAATAAGGATTTATTTGTACCAAATTCTCTTTTCCGGATTCTTTATACTTTTTTTTTTTTGGAAATGTTGATTTTTTTATGCTATTATTTTACCTTGATGGGTCTAATTCCTTTTTCCACGCTCTCATTTCCCACTTTGTAGAGGTCAGAGATGCTTCTCTTGTCGTGAAAGAGAAATTAATAATGAAGGCTCTTGAACGAGAATCTTTCCACACTGCAATCTTCCCCGAAATCTCATATCTTAATAATCACTCTTGAAGTGATGATGATCACAATTATGGTGTACACCATCATTTAACATCTCTCGATGGTGAAAAATGTAGTGGATGGTGTTAAATCAAGTTCTTCCTTCTTTTCTAAAGGTTCGTTGACTTTATAAAATTATTTGCGTCGATACAACTTGTGAGACAATAGGTTATGATGAAAGATTTGATCATTTGCATCAACTCTTCTATTTTTTTTCAGCAACTTTTTGTCCGACAAAATCGTTGATAGCTATTTTCCTCTTGATTCGGGGGGGACCTTGCTGCAAAAATCTGTCAAATATAATTGCTGAGAAGAATTGGAAAGCAGTTAATTATATTTAGTTTATTAAATACAAAAAATAATAAAAGCTCACTGTCTAAATGGACAAACAGTGTTGCTCAGCATCCTTAAGTAAGTTGGAATCCCCGCACATCGCACAATGAACAGTGTGAACTGGTTCTCGGCCCAGAACCCATACGAAAAGTCGATTAAAACATGTCACAGTTGGTCGTTTGCATCTACTTGATGGACGATGATTATTTAGTCGATAATTAACCAAACTCTCATAGTGGGAATTCTTTAATTCACATAAAATAAGAAATGGAAATATATATATATATATATATATATGTATATCTATACTATTACATGTAAACATGTGAAAAATTTGGTATCTTTTTCATTTTTCATATTCGTCTTTAATATAATTTACATATTAAAATTATAACATATATTTGATTTCTAAATTTAGGGCAAAACAATAATTTCATTCATTTCCCTCTCAAAAATTTGTCACGTTTTTTGAACAAATAATTTAAGATTGTAAAAATAAAAAAGTAAAATTGACATAGTATATTGATAAAAATTGACAATATTTTACTTACCACTATAAGTTAAGAAATTTTAAATGAATTAAATTATAATAAGTTATAAATAAATTATGTAATTATACGAATTCGTCATAGTATTTCACATTTATTTATTTTTAATTAAATTATATATATATGACTGTTTAAATATTAATTAGGAAGTGCTAGGGTTGAGCTAGTAATCGTGGAGTACGTATGAGAAAGAATCCCCATTAGTAAAGTGAGTAGACATTCCATCTTCTTTCGCCAAATGGATCGTGGAAATCTTCAGCAGCCTATGAGAGAGGAACAAAAGCAATTGTCTAATCTGCAGCAACTATATATATGATCATGGTCCACAGAGAAAGAGCAGACGCAGATACACACGATCACAACGCAAAAGATGAAAACACCCTTTCACAGGATTCCGCTTCGATTAATAGGGCCCTCCGAAAGCCTGTAATTCGTCCTCGGCCTTAGCTACCTTTTGATCAATCGGATCGTTCTAGACACGAGCCCTTGGTCCTTGGCCTTAGCTACCTTTTGATCAATCGGATCGTTCTAGACACGAGCCCTTGCTCCTCCACGACATGTACTGTTGGATTTATGTAGATTTCGTTGTACAGGGTAACGATATTGTTCGGGATCTCAGAGTCGTCGACCGGCAGTTATTCATGTGTCAGAGACGAAGTTGAATGTGACAGGTGGAAAGTAATGCGTGTTGGTTGTACTAACTAGGATGCTGAATTATATAAGATTAGACGCTGGATTAAAGTAAACTAATAACCATCATGTACGTGTTTGGGACCTGTTGTTAGTGGGCATATATTCGATCCATTGACTCTGTCATCCCCCGGTGGCGATATGGACAAGGGTAATGACACGAACAGGAGACAGCAATGTATTAAAAAAAATGTCGTATTAGTTAATTAATCAAGTCCATAAAAAGTAATGATGACAAGCATTTCAGGATGTCTCTTCTGAAATTTTAGACCTGTTTTTTATCTTAAAAATGTCAAATGACAAGCTATGCACTTGACATCACCTAATTATCAAAAGAAAAAGAAATGAAAGAAACGAAAAGTTAAATATGAGAAAAGTGGGAATGGGAGTTTTGGGTTAGTAACATCGCTATTGACTCGAGTCTTGGATTTTAGATTCAATTCTCACTAATAAGATAAATTTTAACATTTTTTTTCACTTCCTTCTTCCTTTCTATCAATTTCGGTGGATTTAAATTTTCGGTGACCTAACAATTTCTGTAATTTAATTTCGATACCCTTAATCAAAAGGGGGTAGGTAAATCTCGATGCAGTCATCAAAAGCACAGCACGCCTAATACAGATGACGAATCATGCTTTAACGAGGGCGGATTGCTGTAATGGAGCAATCTCTATTTTAAGCCAAATGGAATCTATATATAATTTCATTTTTTTAAAATTAACTCGTTGAGATCCATCGTTTTATCAAATGCTCAAGAGTAAATACTTTTTTTATTACAGATAAGGTCAATATACCTAAGAAAAATAGCAGTGAGGGAAAATAAAGGACCATAAAAAAATTCATATTAATGAGAATATTAATACAATTATATCAAAAGGGGTGGTCGGTCCAGTGTGAGAGTAGAATTTCTCAACATAAATTTTCTCTATTTACAGGACTCGAATTCGAGATTTTACTTAAGGGAAAGATATATTTTACCATTCCAATTAACTCGTGTTGGTGATTACGATAATTATTTTTTATCACTAGATAACATTAGGAGAAGGTTTTATAAGCATGACACTTGATATTTAAGTATACAAGTGACTGTGCTTTATTAGATTTCCTATACTTAATAACTTCAGAATTGCTTATCTTCCCCAGTAAGTGGAAGCTCCAACAACTGCTCATGGCAGTCTTTGTTTGTTTTTTTCCCTTTTTTTGCTTAATTTTATTTTACGTTGTTTGGGGGGTTTTTTAAAAATACTTTCCTCCTGGATATCTGGTTATGGTGGCCTGCATATTGTTTTGTCTCACATGTTGAATATTTTAAGTAGAATTCAGTCACATCGACATGAAGCAGTCCACGATATAATCCAAGAGATTCCTCGATTATTATCTCCTTGTCTCTTTGATCTACTGTTGCTCATCATTTCAGAAGAAGCTTGTAGAACACACACACACACTCCCCCCCATATAGAATAGGTTTAATTCGATAGCACAAGCAACGTATGTTGAATCAACCCATTTTGGATGCGATTCTTGTCAACAGCAAACCCCTTTTTACCATTTACGCAAGCTAATGTAATAATGACCTATGTAAATAGTGAATAAGGTGTTGGAAAAATGGGATTGGATACAGAAATACAGTCCTCCATCAAGAATAAAGAGACTTTCCCGAATTTTAATTTTGTTCTAATATTTGTAATAGTAATGTTTTTTTTTTTTTTGATAATTGTAATAGTAATGTTACTTTGCCCTTATCTAATCATATGGTCATGCAAGCATCACCCACACAGTGCTAACTCATTAATTAGGAAAACAGAGAAAGGGAAAGATTCTTCCTTTCAGTGAACAAATATTGTTCCTTCTCACCTAATTACATAGCTTGGTTTAAATAATCCGATAACACTATTTTTTAAGCATTGTCTCGGGATCGAATCTTTTGTATTGAAAAAAATTAGGATTAAAAGAGTTTTATCTCTTAGTTGGTTAACCCGACGTGAATCTAGATAAGTCGGGCCTGTTGGGGACTTCTGAATAGTAGATGGTGCAGATCGGAAAAGTGAAATGGTACTTCTAACTACTGAGGGTGATGAGGAGGATCAGCTCATGACCTGTTAATTAGGTACAGTGGTAAGGGGCTACTAATTAAGTGCGTCCCAATCTGCAAGACTTTACATAAAGTTGGTCGTGTGGAGGGCACTGTTCAAGTGGATCGATCATCAGTGGCCAGATCAAGCTTTGATTAAATTATTCACTACCAACTTGTTCTGTCTAATCACCGGAAAAGCTGGAGGTAGGGATGATGATGATATATAAGGAATATAATTAATTTCATAAAACTTGTCTTTCTGGCTTACTAATTTGTCTTCCTCTGACCAGAAGAAAAAAAGGGTTGTCTTCCTTCAACTAACTGGCGTGAGATAAATGTAACCTCGCCGATAGAACTTTATCAGTTAGTGCTTTCATTGAGATTCGGACTCAATTAAACAAATATCTCAATCCCATGAAGAAAAAAAATCATAAGTGTCTTGAGTCTTTATGGGAGATCAAGAGCATTCATATTAGTCATACGCAAAATAGACAATATTTTTAGCGAATCTTTTCATGTTGCAGACTCTGAACTCATCACGATGAGTCCACTTGATCGGATTCATGTTATGACAATAGATGAGTGTCTTAATTGTAATCGTTTTAGCATATCGATATTGTTATACTACGATGCGGTATAAACTGATGGTTTTTCGATTAGAGATTCCTTTCAAAAAGATGGAAGAGATTAGTTTGTACATAAAGTGAACAGCATAGTCAAGTGTTTGTAGTTTGTAGTTCTATTGGGAAAACATATCTTCTGGAATGAAATCCATCGCCATTGTTACTTCAATTGTCCTGTGCTTACCAGGGAGGGGAGAGCACACAACTTTTCACTACAGCCAGAAGGTGGGAACCTCCCACATTTCCGACAAAATATAACGATCGAGAAAGAGCTGCTCTCAGCTCGGTCATTGGCTGATTACGAGTGCGGGAGATGATGAAGGGGAGATGGACCGATCGATGGAGGGTCGTTTTCAGAATGGAACTTTCAATCGGTGAGCAATTTGACGATGTCTTTTTCCGATATCAAAGGCCTACGTGAACTTCTTCTTTGGAATTGAGAGAAATATGTAAAAGGATGTAACAACAACCACAGCTTCACCCTCACGTGTTCTATATACATCGCAGATCTCTTTCGAGAAAGTTGTATTGTGCGCATGTGGTCCTCCTTGGTTAGGGTTTTCAAGATTTGCCTTCGTGTAGTCAGTCATATAATCGATCAGTTGACAGGGAAGCGTGCATTACCAGCACAGCCCCACCACCCCCAACCCCCACACACCCACACACACGTTTGTACGTACGTATGCATGTATACAATCTTATAAGTTTAGAAGAAGATACAGTGAACAAATGATATAAAAAGTTTTACTTTTGAAAATTGAACCGGGATTTTTTTGAGATTGACAGAATGGTTTGCCAACCCCATCCATAAGATTCTCTTGTTTGAGGCCAAGATATGAACGGGACACATCGATAAATAATTGGTGGCCTTCCCATACAATTGTGACGCTAAGCCCTACATGACAACCTTTCCCACTCAACCTATTGTGACTAGTTTCTAGGCCACTAACCCAAGGTACAACTTTGTTTCCCATCCTTATCAAAAAGCAGCGAATATGAATACAACTTTATGACTGCCCGTAATTTTATTTTCTTAGTGGGTCAACCATGTTCAAATTGATCAGTCACCGGCATCATCAGCTCCTTACATTGTCACCGCTCCTAGAAAGACATGGTGCACACTTGACATGCGTGAATGATAATCTGATAATAGGACGAGATGATCTTCAGTTGATCTTCCCAACTTGGGAAAGCTCCAACCATCAGAACCTTCGGCTCTGAACCACATTAAGATCCCTCTCAACGAACCATCCTCAATTACTCCGGTGAAGGAAAAATGGGGAAAATAGAATGGGAGGTGAGGTGCTCAGTCAAGCAGGTAAGTCCATAAGGAAGAGGACGAGGGCGTTGGGCCCATTGACTTGGGTTTGAAAAGGCTTTATGGGCCTCAATCTGGAACATGCCCAATGGAAAAAAACATTGAATTCTGCGAGTAAAGTACCCTTTTTTTAGGAATAAAAGAGGTTTGCTGTTGTCAAAGAGAGTAGAAAGAAAATACAAGGGTACGGAAGACTTAATACTAAAATTTAAATTGAAAAACTCTCAATTATTAATTGAAGACAATACTTTTTTTGTAATTTCACTTCACGTTAGTTCGCTCTATCGGATCGCATTATTCATGAATTTCCTAATTTTTTTATATCGTACAACATCGCAATAACCTAATAATCCACTGGACGGTATATTATATGGCCTGAGGCTGCCATTGATCATCACATGCCGACCCTCAGGAGGATCAAATTTTGAATCTGTCCTACTGCATATTATCAGTTTACTAAGATATAAATTTTCCAGTTAAAAATTGAAATAACAGAGACTTCTGGGAGACAGTGGAGTCTTCACTCGGTCCATCAGCTTCGACAGCCCTTGAACATTATCTAATTTCACGGGAAAGGGGGAAAAGAAAGGAAAACAGACCAACGAAGGTTGGCGCAAGTGGAAGGGACTTGTGTCGCTTAAGCAGAGGTGCCGGGTTCGAGCCCCTGTGAACGCAGCAGACCTTCTTGGGAGGGGTCCCCGGGAAACCGCCCGACAGTACCCCGAATCCGGATTAGTCGGCCAGCCTTCAGGTACCGGACACCGGGTGGGAAACCAAAAAAAAAAAAAAAAAAGAAAGGAAAACAGAATACTCTCACTTCTACCAAAAAAAAATTTTCAAATAATTATATCTCATAACAATATAATGAGAAATAATTAATTAAATTATTTTAATTAGTATTAATTATAATAACTGTTTAGATAATTAATATTAATTTATTTATTAATTATAT
The DNA here is from genome assembly GCA_037672795.1 of Lagerstroemia speciosa. Classification (NCBI taxonomy): domain Eukaryota; kingdom Viridiplantae; phylum Streptophyta; class Magnoliopsida; order Myrtales; family Lythraceae; genus Lagerstroemia; species Lagerstroemia speciosa. The sequence continues at coordinate 5,059,690 of CM075304.1, read as the reverse complement.
TTTAAGTAATATTTACTCACGTTAGATGGCAAAGTAAGAATGCCTAAGAATTTCTCATTTCATGGTGCATGCACCACGATGACTTATGACTGGAGTAGGCGCCGCCGGTCGTCTACCTCGCGCGGCTGCCTTTAAAGCTTCCCCGAATAAACTATTTCTTCTGGAACACGGATACTTTGTATATACTCCAGCACAGGGACAACAGCACAAACAGGAAAGAAGTTAACCAAAGGATACATTTTTAATGAAGAATAATCCAAAGAGCGAAATCCCACAAGAAAATTCGCATTTTTTTAATGCTCTTTTACGTCTATTATTGGTGTTTTCCTGTGTAAGCAGGTCCCCCAAATTGAAATTGGAATTGGAAGAAAGAACGGAAATTTCCTAAACATTGAATGGGAAAATGCCCCTGGTGGAAATTGAGTCGGATAGCTAAGATAGCCGCTGCCGCCTCCTAATATGCTTAGTTAGCAAAACCCACGAAGCTCACGACGCCGTCGGTATCTGGAGGGCAGAGGGGCGGCTGCAGCGGCAGCAGAGGTTGGGTGTTGTTGAAGTAGATGGAGACTAGCGGAACGGCCGACAAGGAGGGGAATGTCAGGGTGCCGCTGTCGGAGGTGGTGTCAGAGTGCGTGAAGAGGTGGTTCAAGGACACGCTCAAGGAGGCAAAGGCTGGGGACATCAACATGCAGGTCTTGGTGGGTCAGATGTATCACAGCGGCTATGGCGTCCCCCGCGACGCCCAGAAGGTTTTGGAAATTCTTTCCTGATGTTCTGCTTTTAGTTGGTTCTCTTCCGAACTCCTAGGCTGCAGATTTCCTGTCTGTGTTCATCCATATCCCAGAAAGTCTGCAAGATTCTGCCTTTCCCATTGTTCCTTGAGCTGGGTTCTGCTGATCATCCGGCAAAATTACACTTTACGGTCTTTTCCCTTCTTGAATTAGCATCTCAGATTTTCAAATTCGGGGTGTGGCTAGTTAATTGCTGTTTGTCATATTGCTTGGTGGTGTTTTGCTGATTCAACCTTCATTCAGGGATTTGGGGTGTGTGCCATACAATTAGAGGTCATCTTTTGGTGTTTCTTCCCCACAATTTAGATGGTATCGAATTAGGAGTGGCATGATTAGCTTGCTCTAGTTCAGCATGAACGTACTGAAAGTATGTCAAACTAGACTTGGACTTGTGCTAGCTCAAAACCAGCACGCTTTGAACCTGATTTCTAGCAAACCGGTTCATTTACAAGGTGAAAACTTGTGATCCTATGATATTACTTTGAAGATTAGTGCAACTTTGATGAATCCGATGATTGATAGGAATTGACACCTCGAATCAGTGATAGTATTCTAGTGTATGTTAAATTTTTCACATGCTCCTAGGAAATGAAAGAGTGCCATGCAACTGCAAGAGTTTAAAAGATCTGATATTCGTAGCAAGTGGTTAGATGATTGGCTAGGCAAACGAGTGACCTGAAATGTTTGGTGTACCTGATAATATTTTTCCTTCTTAGAGTGATTGCCAACCTTATACAGGCAAATGAGGGAAAGAATCCTCCTTTAATTGGTGCTTTGCCTTTGAGGTTTTTTATTATTTTTTTTTATTAAATTGTGGTTCTCTTAATTGGTTACATTTTTCAATCGCAATTTGAATATGTTAAATGCTTCACAATTGGTGTCAAGATTGTAGCTGTTTTGTCTTTAATATCCTCACAATTCACATGGATTTGGATGACTCATCTCCAGGGACGAGCATGGATGACGAGAGCTTCGAGGATCCGCCCTTCAGTTTGGAAAGTTGGCGATAAGCATCCAGGTCGCTATCTATGCCTTTCTCTCACAACATATAATTGTTACTTGTTAATTTGCGTATCAAGTGGCGATTCTCATTGGTTAATTATGTTACTGTTGGGTATTTTCTAGGTTATAATGCTAGCGACTCAGATTCAGATGAAGGGTAATTCATGAATGCGGAAGCATGCGCTTGGTAATTTCATCAACTAAGCTTTATCTACTCTTATTTTGGCACTTTGTTCTCTACTTCAGCATCAAATCCTTCTGTTGATCGATGTACACTGGGGACCCGATTTCTATGACAATCTAGTGCTAGTGCTAATCTATCAATCCGATTTAAGAAGAAAATATCTATCACGGTTATGTTTATACCTTCCATAATTTGTTTGTTGCATTGTAAAGAATTTGTTGCATTCGTGCACTGTTACATGCAGTTGTGGAGAGTCTTAAGCATGGAACTAGCACCATATATAATCTGTTTCCACCCCATCTGATTCCTCGACAACTTCGTCGACTCTGCTGACAATCTTTCTGTCCACTCTCTGCAGGATCTGCGTGGAGCTCTAATATCTTTGCAGGTGCTTACATTGCGAACCAACCTATAATGATCCTCACAGTCCCGTGTTCAGATTCATCCTTGGCTTAATTATGGTGCAGTTTATGATTACTTCCTTAAGGTCTCAGAGAAGAAAAGCGCAGACATCTTCTGCAGCTTCTTGGTAGTGGTGGATCCAGTCTCCTTTTGTAGAGTGTTGCTTTTCTGGGCTGGAGCTTGCTTTCTTTTTTTTCCTTTTCTATTTGCTGGGTTGGAATAATGGAGTAACACACTGTCAGTGAATGCATTGGCTGGTGCTTAATATTTGACTTGCATAGTTTGTCTCATAAAGGCAGATTCGAAATTCCCGACTTTGAGAAGTTCACCTCTTGATATACAGAGCCCAGTTGAACATCGATTAGCTACAAAAAAATATATATGTATATCTTACATCAGTAACAAATGGGATGAAATATTGAGATTCCTTTCCCACATTCTCCAGGAGAAGAAGAGATTGCAGGGCCTGGTCCTGCATCAGAGGGCAACCCAGCCCGACCTTAGCCCATGATAAGTCTAGCTAGCAACCCATTGTATGTTCAGCTTGAGTGACCTCTCTACACTTTTTTCTGTGTCCACGAAAATAGGGGGTTTGGAATTGGATTGGTAGATAGTCATAACCCCAGGGCCTCGGCTTAATGACATTGCTACCATTCACAGGAATCAGGCAATGCAACACCGAGGTGGTCGAGGTGAACTGAGCACAACTTTGTTGAATTTCAGAGGTGCAGATATGGAACACCTGAACACAACCATGTTTATATGTGGACAACCCCAATCCAAGACGGTATTCATCCACAGAAATGTTCAAGGCAAAGAGAGGAAAGAGGCCCAGAACTCGTAGAAGGGCATGGGCATGCCATCGCCCTTAAAAGCTTCCATTTATGGGTGAAAGACAAAGATAGTTGCCAGTGCCAGCGGTCTGTTTGGGCCCCACAGAGAAATTCTAACAATTCGGAAAAGCCGACAGCGCCAGGCAAATCCAAACCCACGGCCGAGTATGTCAGATGAGGAACGTTTTTGGAGTGGACGTGATTGGTTAGCTCATTACCATTGGTATCGTCTTCTTTGACAACAAAAATTATATAAACTTCTTGTTAATATATTAGATAATCATTAACCAGATTCTGAGATAATATCAAAAACACCCATAAGAATCTCTTGCCGTTATTCTTTTATGCCATTTTCCGGGCCCATCACAGTTTTCTTTCTATTAAACTCACCAGAAAATTTAGAAATTAATTAAAAAAAAAAAGGGAATCTGTCGCATGAAAACCAGGATACTATTTTTAGTATGTCGTAGATTCTATTCTAGTTTTGACAGTGGGTGTTTGTAGCTTTAAGAATGGATAACTACTAATTTGTATATGATGATGTCTCTATCTACTTAGTTACGAAATAAAATTGAGTCAAAATTATTTACCAGATATGCAAATTTTCTAAATGCCAGCCGGACCAACATCCATGACCCACTATTACATTAATTATTTCATTATGTCATACAATATCAAGAGGATTTTGTTTGCTTATAGTTAACGAGATCAAAAAGGAAATTGATTAAGACAAAATCTCAAAAGGAATTGGATTTCTTTTTTTCTTTGTTTAAAAGGAAATTTATTGCATATCAACCATAACCAGTAGTTTTAGGATCGGTACAGATAGATTTGGCCTAAAACATCCGCTAAGAGTACAATCAGCAATCTAATAGACAGAGCGTTTAGCAAAAGAATCAGGTTAGAGGAAGCAAAATATGACAGTGTCCTCGGATCCTTTGCCATCAAATCAACAGCTCCGTTAGCCTCTCTCAAAATGTGACTCTTCTGAAATCCCTGGAGGGAGGCAGCGGTCAACTTACAAAGGAATTGGATTTCTATCCTACTGTGCATGTTAGTAATCAATGAATGGAGGAAGGAAACTTTGTGGACCTCCCATTAATTCCTTCGAAGGGCAGTACGATGCCAACTATTTGCTAACCATGCCATCAAGCGATGGGATGAGAAAAACTCATATGGTCCTATCCTATAATATTATTATAAAAGTATAGGCAAAATTGTTCTTATTAATAATAATGACAAAAACTTCTTGAGTGATTTACGTCAGTTTACTCTTTTTTTTACAATTTAATTAATGTTTCCCTTGTCCTGGGGGAAGAAAATGTAAAGGATGAAAGTCGGGTATGGCAGTGTCGTAATAATAACAAAGTGCGGTGGCAAAACAATTAAGCCGTCCACGGTGACCTGCGCTCAGCACCCCGGCGTGGTTGTTGGCCGTCGCGGGGTCGTCGTCCTCTTCTCCTCCTCCGTTCTTCCTCTTCAAATCCTTCCGCATCCATCGTCCGACGCTCTCTCTCTCTCTCTACCCCCGCTCGGCAGCAAAGGGCTCCTCTGAGAGAGGCAATGATCCAGTTGTGTACAGTGATGGTCTCCCCATAACTCATCCCCTAGTGGTTTCGCCCTACAAGATGCTTTCTCTTTTTCCCTCATTGCCCCGTCTCCATTTCCCAATCCATATCCTTCTCCCCCACGTCTCCCTCATCGGTGCCACCCACGCCTCCGCCCGCTTCTGCTCCCGCTCTCCCTCATCATGATCGCCGGCGAGTCCTCCAACCTTGGTGACTTCTGCTTCTTCTCCGTCCCTGATAATGTGAACCTCGTCACCGCCAGCTCCGGCGCAGTCGTCAACCGTGCCGTCAGATCCGCCTCCGTCCCGAGCCATCCCGATCTCTACACTAGCAAGGACTGGTTGAAGGCCGTCCGCTTCTACTCGTCCGTCTTCCATGATCTGCTGGCTGAGAGATTCCTCTCGCCGAACTCAAAGTCGCCCTGCATTGAGACTCCGAACGGACAGGACGTGTTCGCTCTAAAAGAGGTCGGAGTTGTGGACTCGATCGGAATCTCGAAAAAGGCCTCACGTCTTCTTGTCATCTCCGGCAGGCCTCACAGCCTGCAGTTCGGCAACAACACATTCTATTTCATCTTCTCAGGCTGAGGCCGCTTCGATGGATTGTCTTTCTTGGCCGATGGACGTGGCCTTGGAGATATCCCGCACCCTGAAGCCTGGCGGCTTCGTGGTGGTTCACGTAAGGGCTAACGATACGTACAGTTTCAATTCGTTCATTGATTTGTTCAATTGCTGCCACGTCACCTTGATAGTTACGACCAGTCTTTCCGGAAAATCCGAGAGATAGTCTTGAATACGCACAGTGATTCTGACATTCTTATCCGACCGGTGAAGAAACCCGTGGCTTTTCAGCAAATAAGTGCTCGTTCCCGGAGTATAAACAGCAACTTGTCAGGGATGCGGAGCCATTGATCCCAGAGGAGCCATTGAAACCTTGGATTACTTTGAAAAGGAATTTAAAGAACATAAAGTTTCTCCCGACACTTGTTGACATAAGCTTCAAGTACAGGTATGTGTATGTAGACGTTGGAGCCAGGGGTTCAGAAAGCAATACCTGAAAAAGAGCAAGACCTTCGAGGTGTACCGAATCGAAGCCGACCAGACCTTTCACGACGAGTACAGGTCAAAGAAGGGCATCACTTTAATTACTGCCATATGCAGCTTGGGTAAAGAATGAGACGCTGTCCTTTGAGATAACCCGAGACCCGGGCCAGAAAGTAGAGGGAGAGGGATGGGGAGGAGTCAGACAGCCGAATCCTCGGAGACCTTGGATGGAGAGGTTGCTAGAATTCAGGGTTTTGACTTTGCCGATTGGTTGAAGAACTCAGTGTCGGAGAAGGATTTCGTGGTGATGAAGGTGGACGTCGAGGGGACCGAGTTCGATCTGATCCCAAAGATGATCGAGAATGGGGCGATCTGTCGGATAGATTAGCTGTTCCTCGAGTGCCATTAAAATCGGTGGCGGAGATGCTGCCCGGGTGAGAGAAGCTCAAAGTATGAGAGAACTTATGGACAGCGCTTGGAGCTGTTTGACTCTCTCAGGAAACGGGGAGTCGCTCACCGGTAATAAACGCCCCCTAAAATCTACGAAACGGTGATCTTCCTCTGTATTTATAGTGCTTCCTTGGTCCCCTACACAGGAAAGTTACTTCATTTTCTCTTGAACAATTAATTCCCAATTGAGTTTAGATCTCACAGCCTATTTCAGGAATTGCTGCCTCAAAGGAAAGTTCAATTCAATACCCATGCAGTTTTAGGCAATAAGCATGTGCTGTTTTTCTCTTTTTTGCTTCAATGATTGATGATCCAATCATAGAAATCTACATCCACTAGCATGGCAGTGGAGATTCGATCCGAACAGCACATGTTCGATAGGTATGAACTGAAGGAAACAGAGAGGAATCGATCATTTAAAATACAAGCACCTTGTATGATTGATTTTCGTAGCTGACGAAACGCTTCACCCGATGTCCTACATTTCAATGCGAGAGCATGCATTAGTACAGTGTCATCCCGATATTTTGCTTCAATCTAGCTACCTCCATTAGACGATATTCTAGTTCAATTTTGGGTTAAAGGTTGGCGTTTGACCCTTGACTCAACATGTGGAAAGAGTTCAAACAGGAATTACATATTAATATATTATTTGTTTTTCCATGATGTTATTATTTTCTTTCTTTTTTTTTTATTTCTTCAGGTAATTAATATGCTCAAAGGTCAACCACCTAATCCACATTCCCTCTCTAATTTTTGCTCATATATGTTCTCCTTGAATTATTTTTGTTCTTTCCTTATTCTTTTTTGCTTAGGTCGAAATTTTATATTTATTCTTTATCGTAGCGAGTACGATCCGAGCTGGGAATGCAATAAACTCAAGTTATTACGGGAAGAAAAAATTATAATGAAAATGGTATGCAAAATTTAGTTGGAGTCAATTACTTTTTTATTTTTAATTTTTACTCATTGGGTATAAAATTGAATATTTAATGATCGATAGATTAATAGCAGAAGATGGATATTTACTCCTCCCTCTCCTCGCATCGGTTTTTCTCTCTATATTTATTCGTAATTTTTTCTTTTTCTTTATTTTATCATCAACGCAAAGTCTCAAATTAAGCATCCTAATTTTATTTATCGTGACCGTCCATTACAACTGTACAGTTTGTTGGTGTAAATAAATCATCCATATTCAGTGAACTAATTATAATTAAGTTTTTGAATCGTAAATAATTCGATGTCTATAGTGCGGATCAGCATCCAGTACATTTTTAGAAAAAGTAGATATTTATTTCCCAAAACAGTCTCATCTAACTGTGAGATTTACTATTTCTTATGGCTCGTGAATGTCAGAAGGATTAACAATTTAAGAGCCTGAGGAATCCCGAGGATTTGGGGATTTTTTTTCCTTCTAAAAATACGAAATATCTAAAATCTTCTCTTTTCTAAAATAAAAGTTTGATGCAAATGATCGATCATCGTCGATTGAATTTTTCTATTTTGTTTTAGAGTTCGTTATCTCGTCATACGTAATAAATAAAATAAAATAAAATAAAGTCTCCGATTTATTAGTTTTTTTCTATTTTTATTGATTTTGAGTGAGATGATAAATTTAAAAAAAAATGAAATGGAATGAGTTGTGAACTTGTCATGCTGACTTGCCGTTTTTGCCGCGAAAAACAAAGCGCATGAATGTCAATTAATGGAAAATCTCCCATAAAACTCTCTCTCTCTCTCTCTTCCCTCTCTGTCTCTTGAGGGCGAACGAAAAGAGCTCCTTTGACTCGACATCCGGACGAGATAAGAACGACGGGGATACGGAGACCGAACCTCCAACGAGAAACGACCGGGGGGACTCCGCCGTTTCTTGTTCTTGTTTTCTGGAAAACTCAAATGCTTGCTCCTTTGTCTTTCTTCATTTGACCCCCCGACAAAAGGGAAAACCTTGAAAAGAATCAACCTTTCCTCGTTGGGGGATTTGAGCATTTTCATGGTCGATTGTCGTTTGATTTTTCCCTGCTTTCTGTCCTGTCGAGCCAATTGCAGGACACTTTTCCCTCTACATATTCAAAATGGCAGCTTGGTTTGCCTCTAGAATCTGACTCTTATCCTTTCACTTTCCCGGGAAAACTGCCAAAAAGAAAAGGACCAGATAGATAGAGGGAGAGAGCCCTGTTTCCTCGGTTGCAAGAAAGTTTAAGGTTGTTCTTGAGCGAATATATTCAGCCATGGGAGTATGCTGCAGCAAGAACATTATCGACTTTGGGGCCGAGGATTTAGAACCTGAGGAATGGGAGACTGATGAGGAGGAGGTTCTAGGAGAAGGAGATTGTGGTGCCAAGATAAGGCTCAAGGGGTCCTCAGGTTCTGTCTCTGTGTTCTCCAAACAGGGCAAGAAAGGTGTCAATCAAGACGCTATGACCGTATGGGAGGTATTACTCCGATCACTTAATCCTCCATGGATTTGCAGTCTCAAGTGTTCGAGAATCCTTGGAATTGTGTTTTTCTATTGTTTCTTCGTAGTTTCAAACGTATAATACATCTCAGGTGTCATTATTTCATTGATCAGTGTTTTCTTTGAAGATTATTGTAATGCTCATGGATGACCCGTTTGTCTTTCCCACCGAGCATTTCTGTGGAAAATGTCTTCATGAATTGGCATTTGTGATGAATATTGAATTTGCCATTGAGTGTGTTTGTTGCCAAGTTCATCTTGGTAGAATGAACGTTCAAGCATTTAGAAATTTCTTCAAACTGATTTTTGATATTCCTGATGTTGTTCGCTTATCGCCATCTTCTCATTTTATCATTTTGACAATATTATTTTTCGTGTCTGGGGGATTCTAAGTCGATTGTTCCGTTCCTTTCCTATTTTTGCATACAGGGCTTCACTGGTGAAAAGGAGATGCTATTCTGTGGCGTCTTCGATGGACATGGTCCCTCTGGTCATGAGGTGGCACATCGCGTGAGGGACAAGCTGCCTTTTAAACTCTCTTCAGCGATTAAACTGTCCCAAGTAAAAGGGAGCAACATCGATCTCCTTGACAAAGTTGACTCGGCAGATGAAGAAAAAGAAGTTGATGAGGGGAAAAGGGGAAATTCTACCAGTAGTCCAGATGAAGATAGCACTGGTCTTTCCATGCTCCTCTCATTGTGGGAGGCGAGTTTCATCAGGTCATTCAAGGAAACGGATGAAGAACTCAACGATGATGCCACGGTTGATTGCTTCTGCAGTGGGACCACATCAGTGAGCATAGTCAGATCGGTATGAATATATCAGATGATTGATGAACTTGCTGATTTTTTTCCTGTAATCAACAGTTAATCTTGTGGAAATTTGTAACTCTTGCAGGGTGACCACTTGATGGTTGCAAACCTGGGCGATTCTCGTGCAGTCCTCTGCACAAGAGGGCAGAAGAATCAGCTCGTTCCTGTCCAACTCACAGTTGATTTGAAACCGAGTATCCCAAGTACGGCTTATCTAATTGTTTACGAACATGTTCAAATAGGCTGAGAATCATCATTTCAATTTCCCGATATTCTCTCAATGTCATCCTACAAAAATTCTTATATAGGTGAGGCTGAAAGGATCAGGAAGTGCAAAGGAAGAGTTTTTGCAATAGAACATGAGCCTGAAGTGCTTAGAATGTGGATGCCTGAGGAGGACTGCCCCGGCCTAGCTATGTCTCGGGCTTTTGGAGACTTCTGCTTAAAAAATTACGGTCTCATATCACAGCCTGATCTTTCCTACAGAAAGATCATGCCGAAAGACGAGTTTGTAGTCCTAGCCACTGATGGGGTAAGACTGTCAATGCGCACAATTTTTTACAAGTCAGACTACTAGCTCTTCTCTGAGTGTTTAAAAATATTGACTTACTTTCTGTTCCAGATATGGGATGTACTAACAAATGACGAGGTCATCACGGTTGTTTCATCTGTAAGAAATAGATCTCTGGCCGCTAAAGTGTTAGTAGCTCGAGCTGTCCGGGCCTGGAAAACAAAGTATCCGGGCTGCAAAGTGGACGATTGTGCAGTTGTTTGCTTGTTCTTCAAGGATGCTGAAACTCTGGACCAGCCTGAGCTCAATAAACAAAAAGATCAACCTGAGAAAGGAGCCAAACGTTTGCCTAAGGCAAGACCTGCTAAGGGCAAGTCAGATGTAAGCTGTACAACTGGAAAGAAGGACAAGGATTCGAATGATGAGTGGAATGCTCTCGAAGGAGTCACTCGGGTGAATTCTCTACTGAAGATTCCTCGACTTTCAAGTCTTTTGCACCGGAAAAAAGCCCCCAAGGATCGTGATGATGCCAGTGAAGCTCGCTCCATTTCCGTCCTCCAGTGATCTCCTTGCTGACTCGTTCAAACCCGGAGTATGAGAAACTATGAAAACAATCAGGTCCATAAAAAGTTGAAATACGTTTATCTTAATATCGGAAGAGACTAAAAGAACTTGTCAAAGACAATCGGAACTGCAAAACCTGCTAGACCGGCGCAGGGATGCAAATTGTTCAACCAATGTGTATTTCCTGGTGTAAGTAATTCCAATATCTTGGGTTTTGAGGATTAACTCAGTAGCAAGAGACTGGGATCCTAGAGGATGTGACTTCCCCTTTCATTTAGTTTGATTTGATTTCTCTGAAACAGCATATACAGAGAGTATTTATAACTTCAGCTTGTCGATTTTACTTATGATTTGTTTGTTTGTTCACTTTTGGCTCCAAACCTGAATTTCCCGGTAACAGTAGCTTGATGGTCTATGTAAACTTCCACAAAGGTATATCTGATGTTTTATGCAAGTCTGGGATTTTGGAGCTTCGTCTGGGTTCTTGCAGCATCTTACTTCTCAGTTCTCATTAGTCTCATACTCTGCCGGAACGGGGGAACACAATCATGAATTTCAGTGAAGATGGCAGCGCTTCTAAACATGATTCAGTGTGTTCTTAAGCCATGTAAAAAACAAAAGGCCATCAACACCGTCCATGCTAGGTGCCTGAGGTGAATGAATCACAAAAAATTGCGCCAGCAGAGGGATGTGAAATTAAGCATTCTCCCAAGGACCAGCACCTGCAGAGTCCAGTATACATGGGTTCATTTTAACCGTTAACAATGCAGAGTTATTAATATAAAGCAAACTGTGAACTGGATCCCTATGCAGTCGATGTTGCATAAGACAAAATATATTGATCATGGTTCTAGAGTTGCATTCGATGTGTACTATAAGATACAAAGCTAATCAGAAAGTTATGTTGAAAATTATCTTGTGACTGGTGGTTCTCCATCTCCATGTCAACAAATATATCTTTTATGTGATCCAACTATGAGAAGTTGTGTTTTATCAAATGACTGGGAATTGCCTTTTCTTCGTGTTTCTTGTTCTCCTGGCTATTTGCTCTTGCATAGAACTGAGTGGCAGCTGCCATCGTAAGTTTCGAGGTCTCTTAACATCTTTATTTTTTTCGGTAATAGAGATTTCCATTAAACAAAATGAGTGTACAGCAAAGTCTAATCACAAAATTTACATCTTCAAGTTGAGGGTACTGAGCTAACTTACGGCCTAATTTCGTAATGGAAGCAACTTGGAGTTTTAACAAGTATAGAACGGAGGCTTTCACACTGGACACAGATCTTGGCCTTTGCGGGAAGACACATACGTTTCTGTTTCCTCCAAAGCATGTAGATAGTGGAATGAACTGATCTCTGCTTCCCCGTGCTTACTAGCCCACTCAAGCTCAAAAGTTCAGTTTCCAACATTCTTAAAGACATTGCTATCAATGCAGAGTGTCAAGCCTGTTTCATTGTAGGGCAGGAGAAAAGTTTGTGGTCCCTTGAATCAGTGTCCGATCCACAAAATTCACATGATAGGTTAGGGGGTTGCTTCCAATGGGATATAGCCTCTTTGGTGGATAGCCTGTTATGGATGCCACTAACTGACAAATGAGACTTGTGATATGTGGCTTTGGAACCATAAGAGCCTGTGCCAAGGTAACCTTTGCTCTTGGGAGAGATAACATCCCAAATTTCCGAGATTCAAACACTTGGTTTGGAGTCTACCAGATCGAATCATGAGTGTAGAAATATGCTGAACTGTGGATTTGGGGCAGGAGGGCCAGTGCAGCAGGATTAGAGCACCTTGGCCAGTGCCAGGAGCCATCGAAATAAAATTTTGGAAACCTTAGCCTGCGAACCGATGGAGGGTAAAGCGAGCTACATGCCTCGATGTAATTCTGCTGAAAAAAGAGGAAGCTTTCTAGACTGGAAGGTCAGCGCGGCAAGGAACTGTTTCGATTGGGAAACCGTGTATGTATTTTGGAAATGTGGATAGATGTTCAAAGGTATCCACAAGTCATATATATCGTGATGGAGTTTCGCGATATTCTGCAGAAAAATTCGTACAGGAAAGAAACTGGAGGACTGATCTCGACTAATCTTCGGGGAAACCGAAAAGTGGTGGCGGGCACATTACCTCGTCACGTATCCATCCACTTCTTTCTTTCAATTCCTCATCATGAAATCCTCCGGTCCAGCACGTGGATGAGTACCCTTTGCCGATTCCTTGCCATTCCGAACTTCGAAAAACGCGAAAAGTGGTGCCGCACTCATTAACTCGTCAAGTATCCATCAACACCTGTTTCTTCTAATTACTCATCATGAAATCCTCAGGTTCGGCACAAGGATGAGTGCTCTTGGTGGAGTTCTTGCCGTGAGGAAATCAATCTGAGACACAATCTCGAAGTCAAAAAGTGTCACTAATTTGAACCGAGCTACCTACACGGAGGGAAGCCCTCAAAATGTGCTCTTAACTCCGACACTGTCTACGATCTAAATATGATCCGGGGCAAATTGGTCTAGAACAAGCCACTGTCTACAGGATTAGGAATGTTAGATATATCATGAATTTTCTTGTGGTGTAATCCAATGTAAACTTAAACCCGATTAAAATTTTGTGCAACCCGAATTATGGATGCCAATGCAATTCAGTGGCGGAAGCGAAGGGATTGGGCCACGCGGTACGGATTATGTATTTTCGAGGTTACAAGAGCAGTATGGCTCTTCATTGTATCATGTGAGGTTAGGATTCGGATTCTTCTATACTCCACTATTGTTCGCCGCTCATAGTGAAGATCGCTGCTCCTCCTTTGTTCGTGGACGTACGGACAGCACCTCGCTGTCCCGAACCACATATATTTGGTGTCCGCTTCTCTTTTCTCTACTCTTGAATACTTTGTCTATTCAACTGATTTCCAACAAGGAATAGTACTGCAAATATCCTTAACAGTAATTTGCGCTGCCTTGCTCGGTATACTGCTGTCGGCATAGCTGAGAAGTTGATGTGCTAAATTATTCCATGAAGCGTGCAGGGTAGAATAAAAAGGACAAGTCATACCAAAGAAGGTTGGCGCAAGTGGAAGGGGCTTGTGTCGCTTAAGCAGAGGTGCCGAGTTCGAGCCCCTGTGAACGCAGCAAACCTTCTTGGGAGGGGTCCCCGGGAAACCGCCCGACAGTACCCCGAATCCGGATTAGTCGGGCCTTCGGGTACCGGATACCGGGTGGGAAACCAAAAAAAAAAAGGACAAGTCATTGTGTCCACAACAACTTCTTATCTTGTGCATGTTGCCAAAATAATAATAATAATAATTTTTAGATTATATGAGGTTATGATTTTCTTAACCCTTCACATATATGACAAGGGAGGCAGCCCTCACTGTGGTAATGTGTTGGCTGTGCTGTGGGTTCCAAGAATAAAACATTTTTCAAGAAAATTAATATGAATTTTTTGAGATAATTTGACTTCTCATCTTCTCAAGTATAGCATTATATTCGAATTTTATAAATGAAGAAAATTTATACTATAAGGCTTTATCTCTAAATTGGTTGATCGGACTCGGACTTAAGTCAATCAAGACCCGTATAACTCTTGAATATGAGGAGATACAGAGGTCATTGACGAGAGAGGTCAAGATCCCATCAACTTCCACTATATATATATATGGGCAAGGAAGCTTGGAAATTAGAAAATCGTATCGGCAGTGGAAGGCCTCGCTGGATGGACCACCAAATCAATCAAAGCTCATAAAAAATTATAAAAAGAAGAAGAAGAAGAAGAAGAAGAAGAAGGACGAAGAAGAAGAAGAAGGACGAAGAAGAAAGAGGGAGAGAAGAGACGAGATTAGAAGATGCCTTGCCTCTACATCTCAACCAACGTCTGCCTCGACGGAGTCGACACTGAACCCATCTTCGTGGAGGCAACCAAAGCCGTCTCCTCCCTCACCGGCAAGCCCGAAGACGTATGCTCCCTCCCCTCTCCCGTTCAATTCAAATAACATTTGAGTATAACTCATCGGTTAAGCAGTCAAGGTCCATTTTATATCGTGATGGTAAGGCAGTCAACGTCTATTTTATATTCTATTGAAGAAGTAACTAATGGCCCGGGCTTTATATCCGTTGCTTAAGCGGCTTTTACATGTTTATCATTGTTTTATATCCCTTCTTAAGCAAGTTCTACACACTTTCAACACACTTGAGTTTCCTTATAACCTATTCTGACACTATACAAATTTTAAAATAATATGGAGGAGAGTAAGTGAAAGATAGAGTAGACAGTGCGCATCAAAAATCTAACTCGTGAGGGTGAAAAGATAATTACTTATCCAATGACTAAGCAATACTAAAGATTGCTAATTTCACATCAAAAAAATGTAGAGAAAATTCTAAGAACACAATTGATTTCACCACTACCAGTTATATGAACGGCGGTTGACCGTAATACTTAATATAATATCAAAATCAGGTCAAACTCTCCTTTTTGCATGGTCCAGTCTCGTCAAAAAACCATGCTTTGTGCGGCCCAAACCATTTTCTTTTTCCAGCTTTGAAGAATAAGACAACTGTGGTCAGAGCCAAAGGTACACGTGAAGCATATTTGGGCTATCTTCTACCATAGTTTTGTGGAGGAGTTTTTTTTTTTTTTATCGATGGTGTTGATATAACAAAATTGCTCTCGATTTAAAATTTTAAAGAAAAAGGGGTTAGTTCTTATTGTTACAAAGGAGGCTGCTCATATTTTTTTATTATAGATTCATCCAATCCTTTTTTTTTTCTTTTATAAGACTTGATTTTTACCCATTTCCTTATTGAATCGGAATAATTACCTGCTGGCTGCTGCAAAAAATCTTTGAGTTCTGACAAGTAGCTAGGCATGCGTCTGTGCATGCAGTTTGTGATGGTCATACTGAAGGGCTCGTTGGCTATATCGCTGAGGGGCAACCAAGATCCAGCGGCTTATGCAGAGATAGTTTCCATGGGAGGCATAGACAGAGAAGTGAAGAGGAAGCTGATCTCCACCATAGCCGCAATCCTCCAGGACAAGCTCTCGGTTCCTCGGGCTCGGTTTTTCCTCAAAGTCTACGACATAACAGCCCACCGCAGCTACCCTAGATTGTAAAATGTTTATATGTATGTAATGAGTGTGACGTTGTTACCTTGGGGAATTAAGTCTTGTCCAGCTGGGATGCATGGGAGATGGACTAGTGGCGTAGGAGCCATGAACCACAACACTACATGGCTCAGCTAATTGGTTCTAATAAGGAGTCTGCCTTTTGCCGTTGGTAATTTGTGTATTTGTGGATGACGATGACCCATGTAAGCATGGAACATCTACTTAAAAATAAAGCTTATCAATTATTTATCAAAAAATGAGAGTATTATTGGTTAATGATACCTTTGGAGGGAAAGAATGTTTGGTGCATTTGTACCGTCGTCGACCTGTAAGCAAGTGCTATTAGGTTCAACTCTCATAAGTGACATTCTTCCATATTTATATATCGAACAAAAAATTATAGCATGCTCCATCCCTTGTACTGTCCATTTGATCCCATCGAATGGGAAGAATGAAGAGCCTCCGTCCCTTTGAAAGATTCCCGTTCATACGGTTTGTGTTGAGATTGTGTATTGAATTTTAAAGGTGGTTAGATATAATTTAATTTCTTTATTTTTCTAGATTTGATACTTTATCTTTTTGAAAAATTATATCTTAATATATTATATCTTAGAATATTTTGAATGAAGATAAAAATATGAATATTCTAGATTGAGTGTATCGGATATATATATATATATATATATAAGTATAGAGTTTTCATGTAAGGTACGCTTGGTGCACTTGGTGCGCCCAATGGGTCTTTAAAGTCTTGTGTGTAGGGTTTCATATTTCTCTTTTGTTCTTGGTTGTCCGCTATGAGGATTAGGCTGTGCGCTTGCTGTGTTATCCCGTCTTGTACTCATCCTATTGTTGCTCATTAATGAAGACACCACCGACCTTCTTTTTGGTGTGGATATACGAATGACACTTCACCGTTGTCCCGAATCACATACATTGTGTGTGCAGTTATTTCTTTCTTCTGTGGTACTTTCATTCTTTGTGGCAATTCGGAATTTTCCAACAAGTGGTATCAGGGAAGTTCTCACTGAGAAATTCGTTATCAAGAAGTTTGTCGGCAATACGATTTCAAGATCTGACAAGTTTAGATGCAGGAAGTTCTCACTGAGAAGGTTACAGCCACGACTGAGTAGATTATTTCTGTGATAAGTAGAAGCAATTCGTGGAATCGCTTTGTCTTCTACTAATTGAATAAGGCCCATTTGAATATTGGAAAAGGAGGCTATTAGCATCGTTCTTAGAATTTTGGAGAATTCAAGATAAGGTGGAAATTTGTTGGGATTATGTCTTGATTTTTGAATGCGTTTTAAATCTAATTTGATTTCCTTCTTTTTCTAGATTTGACACTCTATCTTTTAGGAAGATTATATCTTAGGATGTTTTGGATAACGATAAAAATAAAGATATTCTAGATTGAGTATATTATATATATATATAGGTCGAGAGCTTTCATCTAAGGTACACTTAATATGCCCGGTGGGTGTTCAAAATCTCGCATATAGGAGTTTTGATATTTCTCTTTTGTTCTGGGTTGTCCTGTGTGCCTATCGTGTTACCCCGTCTTATACTCGTCTCATGGCTGCTCAGTAATGAAGACACCACAGATCCTCCTTTTGGTGTGGATGATCGCTCCCCCGAACCACATACATTGTGCGTGCAGTTTCTTCTCTCTTCTGCATTACCTTGTTCGTGGCAATCCGAAATTTCCCAACAGTTTGAATTGTCTTGCATACCCTCACCATTTTTTTCCCTATTACAAATGAGATTTATGAGATTAAAAAAGTACAGAGAAAAAATAAATGTAAATTAAAATAAACGTTCTACTTATCAAAATTGAATGCTTCTTGGTGCAGGTCATGCCGTTGCCTGCTACAAAATCGACAGTGCATCCACACCATGTCTAGGGATTTATCGAGCATCTATCTATTAGACTCGCCCTTTTTTACTGACAGATCGATGGTAATGGTAGCACGGACGTAATTACTAAAAACCTGATAGACACAGAGACAATTCAAACTGTAGGATGCATTTCAACCTAACTAAGAATCTAGGGGCTGAAAAGTAATTAATCATAAATATTTTTTTATTGATGAATAATAAATAAATAATTAGCAAAAGAGGAGAGAACAAAAAAGGGAGAAAAGAGGCGTCTAGATCGAGCTTCTGTATCGGAAGTTCCTCCGGCGACTGCGATTCCGTTCCCCGGTAGTGTGCTCGGTACCCCTCTCTCTCTCTCTCTCTCTCTCTCTCTCTCTCTCTCTCTCTCTCTCTCTCTACACCCACAGCCATGGATGACCTTCCCCTGCAGAAGATAGCAATCTCGGGCCCCACGCTGGCCTCCCTGATCCAAAGGGTGTCCTCCTCTCCGGCGGACTCGGATGGCCTTCTCTTCGGTCACGTTTCTTTAATCACCCCTGCCACACTTTCCGACGACGACGCAGCGGCCGATCCTACAACCTCCGCTCTAGTGGCTACCGTCACCAGCTTCCTCTGTTCCGGCGCTCCGCATTCCTTCTCCGACACGCTCGCCCGAGTCGACTCGTCCCATCTTACTCCCCGCGGCGCCCACCTCATTGGCTGGTTCTCCGGCCGCCGCCGATCCCGCCTCCAGCCGTCCATGCGGGACTTCGCCGCCACGGCCTCTCTTTGCGCCGACCTCAAGCTCTCCTTTCCCGTTTTGAGCTCTGCCCCCACTCGCTTCTCTCCGCGCGTCTTCTTCCTCTTTTCCACCCCTCCGGCGGTGGCAGAGACCGCCTCGATCCACACGCACGAGTACAAGGCCTACCAGTTCCGCCCCACCACGGAGACGTTCGAGCCCAAATCTGTGAGCGTGGTCAACATCGGGCCTGGGTTCAGAGGGCATTACGGTAACTTCAGTCCCAATTCGCCGTTCCCCCTGCTGGCTTGCGAGCTGACGGGATCGACGGCGATGCAAGAGGATGTGGAGGAGGAGAGATTGAGTGTTATGGTGCAGGCTACTAAGGACAAGAAGGAGTTGGACTCGATGGTCGAGGGTTTCGAGATCGGGAATCTAAGACGGCTGATGGGGCCAGAGGCCAACGCTTACGCAGCAGGGCTGGAGGAAATGTACGAGAAAATGCTAACCAAGATTAACAGCTTGGCAAGACAGGTGGAGAAGAGCTCTGCTAGGGTTCTTGAGCTGGTCAGCTTCTTCTGATTCATCTTTCATCAAGCTGTGCCCTTTCTGCTGTGATTGATACATAGAGGCAGCGTCCATTACTTAATGTTGTTGTATCACTTTTGCGCGTTGCAAGATCTGTGGTGGGCTCATAGTTTCTTGCTCTTTGCAGGAAAACCAAAATTCAAAGTTAAGGGCCGACATTGCTGGGATCAGGAAAGCAGCTAATGCTTAGCACACCTCCGGTAATATTATCTGCTCTTGCTGACCAAGGCTTTGCCTATCTTCTTACATGCTTTGAATTGGTAGGCGATTCTATTTTGGATATGTCTAGTGAATGATCCTTGCAAGATCAGGATTTCGTTTCATCAATGTAATTCAGCAAGCAAATCTCTTGATATTAAAAGAAGCAGTTTTCACAGAGACAAGACTGGTGTTTGTGTTTCTTGTGAATCCTAATATGAGAATTGTGACTATCCTAGAGGCAGAAATCTTTCGTCTAATCTTACATTCATGTTTCTGTCTTTTTCCCCCTGTTTTGGTTAAATGGCACATATTAGACGGCTACATTAGTGTAAGATGTAATGGTTCAAAATAATTTTGGGAATCTTATGTGGATGCAAAAGTCATTCCTACAATTCTTGTATTGTAGCCCCATATGCAAAACAACATCTTTGGAGAGCAGAGAGAGCACCATCTAGTTTTTATTAATGTGCCACTTACAGGGGTAGACCTCACTTCTGTACTTCGAGCGTAGGTTTCCTTCTTGAACCACCAAAGAGGAGAGGCAAAGACCAGCTTCACCCAGATCTGAAGCTGCTATGGATAGACCCAGCCGTAAGGATTATGTGGGGGATGGTTATTTGATGAATAAGCTGAAGGTGATGGATGAACCTGTGATTCTTCGCTTTCGGTAGTCTTACCGGAGAGAATGAAAAGGCCTATCACTTCCATGCCCTTATCTGCTTGTATCGGACGCCTCAATTTGATGTTGCAGGGGCAATGGCATGAATGAGAAGAGAATGTACAGAATTCTTCTCCTTCGAGACAGTTCTATTTTGTCCACTGCACTGTGTCAAAGAATATGTTGATGAATTTCAGATTTGAATGGATTTTCCTCCTTTGCAGAACAGGTTTCACCCAAAAAAGGTGGCTTATACACCTTCAGTTTGTGACTGGTGAATTGAGCAGGTGGACATCTCAGCTATGAGCACCTCAGCTGTTTCCCCCGGACAGGTAATACCGGACAGCTGGTGAGGTAGGAAGAACCTTCGTGTGAATTGTAAGTTATCCTGACACCCCGGACGAGCATCACTGAGCACCATGGGTATTATCAGAATAATGATATGAAGCCCCTCGCTCTTCAATCCTGGTAGAATGTTATGATCCCCATAAATCATAGAGCATCTTGAAACAGCCCTGGAACAACTAGTTTTTCCATTGCTTCTTCAGAGGGGAAAAAACTTTTGATCATGTCGTTGAATTTTTTTTTTTTTCCTGTGCATGGAGAGTAGGAAGATCATCCTCCAGTGAACAACCCTGAGATTGCAACCAAAGAAACTTACTTGAAAGAATGAGGTGGAAACGCCAATTACTCGGAATGCAAGGGAAACAGTGGCCAGGAGATGACTTGTAAATGATACAGATGGGAGAAATGAACGACAGACAGATCTTTGAATCCTACAGCTCAATTGCACAATCTCAGTTAAAGGTTCTGGACAAGATCATCTTTGATTGACGTTGAGGGTAAGCCCAAGTTTCCTGCCACTTCTGAATATTCTTGACTACCGTCATCGCTGTCTTTCTCCATGAAAGGAATTGGAAGCCACCCCAGCCCTGTAAAAGAGCCCATTCGTATCAAACCCCCACCTCACATCCTCTTTGATAGCCATCTCACATGCTGGAGGCAAATGGGATGTGGCGGAGGCCCAATAACGAACACACGAAAAATCAAGATCACGACACTTGCCAGCGGGCCATGCCAACATGCCCAATTAATCGAGTCGAAACAGATTAGGCGGAACGATTAGTACTTTATAAGTCCATAAGACGAGGCAACCTGATCTAGCTCGCTTATGAAGTAGACGAACATGGAACTCATGAAATATCAAGAAGAGAGCTCTAAAGAGTGAAATTTTTAGAAAGAGATCTGACATCAAGTGCTCAGTTAAGTTTTCCAATACGAGGAAATCGACCAACGTACTTATATAAGTTTTAGCTAGCTTATCGATGATGACATGTCTCCAAATGTCGAGATTGTTTAAGGCACATAATGGTTTCAAGAGCAATGAGTTAGCTTAATAAGAAAATTGGAAAAATCAGTAAATTTTGTATCGATTTTCTTAAAATGCTGAGGAATTTTAAATTGCTAGGCGCATTGGGACGCCGGGGTCAGATGGCAACAGACGTGGCGGCATTTCATGCCAGGTATCGGGAGATTAAACTGTAAGGACACATTTGATTTCGCGTGCTTTGTTAAAGCTGATACTGTTGTAACTAGCTAGCGGCAGCAGCTTCCACTGGAAAAAACGCATGGCTTCCAGACTCCTGGAAAAAAAAAAGGGAGGGAAAAAGGGCTGCTCTAATTCATTGACTCAATCAGTCTCAGATTTTTGGTAGATTTGGATTACTTACGAGTGGTCCAGGCATTGGAAGCTACGAAATTCAAACGATCATATAAATGGATCCGAAAACTAAGATTTGGCGCAATCGATATTACCGTTTTCAAGGATGTGAAGAGACCGTTCAACGAAACTGTATCGTTCTAATTTTATCGGATCTCTTTTGTCAGTGAGTTAATATTGTCATGTTACTTTTAAATTAGTGATCAAATCTAAATTTAAATATATGCATATATATTATATTTACTTCACATACATCATGTAGTTATCAGTCTCGATTACTTGGAATATTTCAGACAACGTGATACCTTTTTCAACGTGTCAATATCAAACACGTACAAGTTGAATTTTTAAATGATATGAGGCTGTGAATTCAAATTAAAAAAGGAAAAAAAAAAAAGAGAGAGATTTCTTCAACAAGACCATCCTCCCCCCGCATTAAAAGCCTCCCCACCATCCCCGTCAACTTGCTCACCAACTTGCACGAAAGGACCAAACAGACATGTACATTCATGGAAAACAGTGCTTGAAGGAAGGGGGGAGAGAGAGATCGAGCAAGTTGCAGTTCTTTTTGACAGACAGAGAGAAGAGAGACCGCAGGGCGGGTCGCAACTTGCGGGGTATCTTTTTCTTAGGAAACAGCTAAGCCTTCATTTTCTTTCCACAATTTTTTTTAGGGTTTCACTTTCGGTTACATCAGAAAAATGAACAAGTTGCACCCAAGACAAAGAGAGAGCTGTTGGATTCCTCCATCACGTCTCTCATTTTACCTCATTTTAAATTGTTTCTATATAATTCCCCTGGCGATCATTCACATCTTCACCGAGGGGGAAAAATTGATCTAGAATCATCATCTATCTTAATAAATATATTCGGAACGAATCTAAAAGGCTGAGTGAAGGTGCATAATTGAAATAGGTGTTAAATTATGAATTTTAAGAGGATGAGATGAGATAATTTGATAAAACTAGCCCTAGTTGTTGTGAAACTAATATATATGTACCAAGGGGAGTTGGGCCGAGTGGTAAGCAGCTCGGTGCCGCTTAAAGAGGTCTCGAGTTCAAGACCTCACGTACGCAGACACCCCCCTTGGGAGCCTCACCCGCCATTGCCAGGCGTGCGACCCGGGGCGACCAACGGATTAGTCAAGTATGGTTGGCTGAAAGATGTCATCTCACCGCTGGTGGGGCCTGCTTGGATACCGTGGCTGGCGACAAAAAAAAAAAAAGAAACTAATATATATGTATGTATCTATCTATGTATAGACGCACACACACGCTAAGAAAGTTCCCACGTATCTTCCAGATTGTCATGTCCGGGTTCCATGAATTTTGCCCGTTAGTGTTATCCTCGTGTCATTAACAATGCCACTAGACGACAAGTTTGAATCGTTCTTCTAATCCCCATTAACCTTCGAATGAGAATGCTTAACCACCTGCCTTTAAACTAATCACGAGCATTTCTACACAGAGTTCTAAAATTCGAATTTTGAGAATGAGAAAAGTGCCATACATTTCTACTAATTAATATCCATAAACAACTAACCTAAAGCAGATTAATGAGGTTGCATGTGTGTGCCATTGGCTACTATCATTCATGAGCACTAATTCACGAAACTCGAAGACAAGGATATACAGAAGATCAAACCAGATAAGAAGAAATAAAGACCAACACCAACGTTTGACGGAATCTCTGTGACAGATAAAGAAACCTTTCCAATTTCAATCACACTTCTGTAATTTGATGTTCCTCACAAATCATATCACGACTAAGCAATTACTTGATTTGTCCGACATGTCATTTGACCATGTAAAATCTCAGATCAGAGGATGAACGAATGCAACGAGGGCACGAAGAAAAGAAGAGTGCTGGAGATGACGTCGACCAGTATTAGGCCTTACAATGGGGGGATCCCGATCCGAATCCAGTTCGGCTACTGCGAGGACTGACTCCTCTCGGATCCATCAAAATCGGAGATGGTTTGCTTATTGTTCCGGGAGAGGTTCTCGGAGATCTGGGCGAGGCTCTGGAGGTTGCACCGGACGATGGTATCGACGAAGACGCAGGTTTCCTCACGAGTGTTCCCCGGAGGGATGTCGACAACGTAGGACTCGACGACGACGGTGCCGGAGCAGGATGGGGAGGGGTGGAGGGTGGTGACGGAGCGGTAGTTTGCAAGGCGGTGGTCTCCGCCGACGACGCTGAAGCTGATGACGTGGTGCTCGTCGTCGAGGATCTCGAGGCGCTCGGTGCTGCTGGCGGCGGGGAGTCCTGAGATGACGTGGACCTCACGGAGGGTACCGACGGCGCCGTCTCCGAGGACGACACGGCAGCTCTTGACGAAGTGCTTGTACGACTGTGGGGTGTCGAAGCGGCGGACGAAGGACCAGATGGTGGAGGCCGGGGCGTCGATGTGCTGGACGACGGCGGAGCAGCATTGGTTCGGGCCGACCGCGTAGGTGTGGTGCTGGGAGACGACCTCGGGGACGGCAGGACAGATGGGCTCCTGGTAAAGGGCGGCGGCAGCGGCTGGGGAGGAGGCCGGGGTGGCGCTGATGCGGTGGAGGAGGACGGTGGACTGGGGAGGATTGCAAGGCATGGTGAGTGAGTTCTCTGCCCTCCGCCGCTTCTGCCAGTTCTCCTCTCCCTCTCTCCCCTTTTGAGATGAGGGGGAGTTGTTATTAGATTGTGTTGGGAGTTTTCGTTTGATTGGTTTTGAGTTTTTTGGTTTGGTGCGTATGAGAGTTTATATATTATTCTTTTTATATTTTGATTATTTTATTAATATATATCACGTGATATTAAAAAATTTAATGAATCATAATTAATTCAAGTTAAAGTCGAACCATCCCATTATAAGAGCAAAGCTCCCCACTATGGATTTTCTCCTCTTATAAGACATAAGCCCGAGACCTGACTTAAAAAAGAGATAAATCACTATCTCAATATATCACGAATTTATAAGAGAGGGAGAGGTTGGTGGCTTTCTAATTAGTATTTTTGTTCTACCAGTTGGGAGAGAGTGAGGCCTTTTTATATCTTTTTATTTTTGAATTTTTATAAGTATAGAAGGAGAGGAGGAAAGAAGAATGAAACTAGTAAAAATTAAATTCAAATCCTACTAATTAAAAATCGGGGAATAATATTACAGTACTGTATCTATTTTCTCCTAGTTTCGGTTTAATAGTTGAAACTAATCTCGTTAGGACTTCATATCAGAATTATGCATGGAAATTGATTTATCATCGACTTAAGTTTTAAATTTCTTATTTTATCATCTCGTTCGGAAGAACGGTCCAATATTTTATGATAAATAGTGGTCCTCTATAGGAGAGGTTCAATGTATCTTGAATATGCCAAAAATATATGGAGGACTAGCTCACACGCAACACAATAATAGCTCACTGATCACGTGTGCCGGATAAGTCAGACAAATCTGACGGATTCGATAGCTATAAAACCCTCACTCATAAGGAATATATCTCTGGAAATTTGAACCCACAAAGACCTCCCAAAATCCCACCACCAGGACTGCTCCTCATGGGCAGTGTGTGCTTCATTGAATTAAAGGATTAATGGTTGTCCATCTTGACATGGTGACAAGAAAAGGAAAAAATGTACCAATTCACTCGAGCATAGGCCTGGCAAAATTTAGCCCGGCCCGATAGCACGGCACGGGCCCGGCCCGATAACCCCGTGCCTGGGCCGCTTCTAATCGGGCCAACTAGTTAACGTGCCGGGCCAGCCCGGCCCGATAATTTTATCGGGCGTGCCAGGCCACTCTACTATCGGGCCGGGCCGGCCCGATAGCCCATTTAAGCTTAAAAAAAAAAAAAGAAAATCCCATTCAATATGAAAAACTCCTTGATCCCCATCCCCTCCCCTCACTATTAGGCCTCCACCTTATCACACTCTCTTTGTAACGACTATTTTTTTTATCTTTAACTTTTATTGATAAAAAAATCTTTAATTTTGAATGATTAGCTAAAAATTGCAATGCAATATTCGTGCTACCGGGCCGTGCCGGGCGGCCCGGTTGAAAATTCGTGCCGTGCTCGGGCCGCCCTTTATCGTGCCACGGTCTTATCGGGCCGTGCTAGCCCGGCCCGTTAACCTTATCGTGTCGGGCTGGCCCGGCCCGATAAGACCGGGCCGGCACGAATTGCCACCCCTACTCGAGCAGCCCACAGACAGTGTGGTGGACTCCTCAATTTCCCTTTTCTTTTTTCACTTTTTCAACTTTAATAATGTGCCAATTGGCAGATAGCCTACTTTTTCACCTTTCAATTACTTAGTATAAATTGCCCATTTTTTTAAAAAAAAAAGTTTGAGATTTTTTTTCTGAGATAAACTATCATATTTGAATTTCGACTTGGAAAACAAATAAATTATTTCCATTAACTTGTCTATTATTTACTGATGTGATCAATCATCTAACGTAGCACATAGATTTGGGGATTAATTAATAGCATAAACACAGAGTCTATAGCTTAACGTATTTAGAAACATACTTACAGCACATGCATCAATGCTGCAACACACTGCCCATGTATTATTATTCTACATGGTTTTGCATCGACACTATCACGTGTTGCAATATTGCACGATTTCGGGAATAGAAGTTACCGTTCTTGTCTCAGATAAAACTAACCAGATCCCAGAACCCATCGAGGTAGAAGTGCCCTATCAAAAATGTAACTCGCTTTTTTCGGTGGTCTGACATCCGGAAGGCCAAATGGTCTTTGTTAATTCAAGTTCAGGTTTTTCTCGATTTCATACCGGATAAAACTCTTCAAATTATATATTTTCTTAATTCATAAGACTTAAATATATAATATTTTGCTAAAGAAGAAATATATCGGACTATTTCAATCAAGTCATATATATATATAGGCAAAAGAAATATAATTCACTCGTGGCACACAATCTACCATTTTTGCGGATATCACTGGACCGTTATAGTAATTTCAAAGCATTCAAATTGCCCTCTTTTTTTCATCTATACTTTTCAGATAACAAAAAATCGACTCGTGTTGACCATTCCTGCAATTCGAGTTGACTCGGCCTATTAAGATAGTAAAACTCTTCCGATATAATTCTTTTCCATTCACAAAAATTGACTCATTAACAGAGTTTACTTAGAGGAAAGATATACCTTATAATTTTAATCAATTCATATTAGTATCTCCCGTCTTTTACCGTTCTTGAAATTTCACGAGAAAAGTTGAAAAAGAGCTTGGTACTTTGATTTGAACTTTAACCTTGAACTAGAGGATTATTTAGTTCTCATTAGTAAGTCCTTATTCCTCTCATTTTTTTTCTCCCCCTTTTCCTTCTTGCTGTCCCATCTAAACTTATAAATAATCTTCATGACAGTCCATAAAAAATCAAAAGAAAACCATAGCCTACTTCCCACTTGGTTTTAAACTAGTGGATCTCGTGCAAAGCAATTGGATTTTTTTTAATCTTTCTTTTTTTTGTTTGAATTATTCTTCTAGGGGAAAGGAAATAAGCAATGCAATCAATCTTGGCAGTAATTTCTCATGCTCTTCGCTTATAACCGTTATTTCCTGGTTTGTAAATTTGAAAACAGTCAAAATACGAGAAAGATGAGTTACTTTTAGGGTTTTTTTTTATGTTTATAATTTTGTTTAACAAAATCTTAAATATAACTAAATTTCATTTGTTAGTGTCACTATATAAATTTTGTAATGTGCTGACACCGTAATACATAAGACTTGCTCAAAGAATACGCCTCCTGGAGTCTGTCTATTATCTAAATTGTATATCACGATATTTCCTGATACCATACATGTGCACAAGTATTTGTTATCTGCCTGGCAGCTCCAATGTATTAGAAACCTAGACAGGATAACATTAAGTCGTGAATGCATTCATTCATTCGCTGTTTCCATGGACAGCCAAAATTAAGACTATAATATATTGATGTAAACACACACATATGCATGCAAGAGTGTCTCTGTATATATAAATATATATATATATATATAAAACAATGTGTTTATGTATGTGGATATTTGGATATACGTAGTTGTTGTTGCAGCAACCATTACTGGCCATGACATGGCTCCCGTCTCAAGAAATTGGTCTCCATTCGTGTAACCTGTAAATGTTATGGGCGACAGCAGATCACACTAACTTATAATGCATAAGCAGTCGACTGTGTGTGTGTGTGTGTACATATATATATATATATATATGAATGAATAGTGAATACCTACCCTCCATGTGAAGCAAAGGTTCCTGGGTCAGTGGTGCCTGCTCTTGTTCCTTCCTAAAAGGGCATTGACCCTTGGAGGAGTCAAAGGGTTATTGATACTTTGAAGAACAGAACAGATCATCGTATTATATAAAATATAAATATATTTCACTCTACCCTCATCTGAATTATATTGTATCGCTGCCGACTCTGAATTCCGGAGAATGAGCGATTCCTGCAACTGCAACATCACTTCCATGCATGTGGATGTTTCCAAAGAGCTGTCGTCCTTTCATGCGCAGTGCGGCAGTGACAAATTCGTTCGTGGATGCTCGTACGTGTCCTTTGAGTATCCGCAGTTTATCGCGATTTCACGAGGAGTTTCTCGTCAGCAAGACTTCCAAAATTTCGACGAGACTGACGATTGACATGACGTGAGAGAGCTGATCCTGCACAGGGAGTGACGCGACAAGGCGAGTGATGTAAAGTAAAATTGGGCCCGTAGAAAGTTTCTGTCAATTTAGGCCCGACCCAAGCTAGAGAAGTCTCCCGACTTTAATTAAATAAAGTTATTATTATTTAATTTATTAATATAAAGAATTTATAAATTAAATAAAGTTTAATTTAAAAACATGTGATTGTATTGGGACGAATTGGGTCACTTTTACCATCTCTAGCTGGAGTAAAAAGTAAAGAAAAGAGTTTGGTATGATTGAATTTTTTTTTTTGTTAATTATGGAAGATTAACCTACCGGAGAGAGCGCGAGCAAATCTGCAGAAGGATTTTCCCTCCTTGAAGAAAAATCCAAAAAGAAAAATGAAAATTAGAGCGAGTGCCGCGAAAATTTCTCTGCCACTCCCTCGCTCACTCAGTCTCAAAATTCGCCTCAGGCCGCGGAGGCGGCGATCTTCGATCTTGATAGGTGGGTTCCAAGACTGAAGAAGAAATCTTACAGAAAGCTAGGACTTTGCAGCTGGGGTTATCGGTGAGAGATGGATCAGATACTGAACAAGGTGGGCTCGTATTGGTTCAGGAAGAAAGCCAACAAGGAGATCGACTCCATCGGCGACGATTTCAATGTAATTCCGCTTCTATGCCACCCACTGCCACTTCAGTTGCATGGTTTAGCTTCCATTTTTGTCGATCTGCTGATGAAGTTGTTTCCCTCGGGATGAAATTTGTCATCTTAATTAGGGTTCTGTGATTATACAATCTGTCCGATACTGTGACGTTCGGCGACTGACCCCGAGTTGACTCTGGAAGCTTTAGCGATATTTGAATCGGTGGTCGGAGTTCTCTGCATTCTGTCGAGGCTTGCGATCCTTTGCCTAGTGTTCTGTGGCGGTTTGATTGATTAGTTGCACGCTGTAGTTTCGTTATGTTATCCGGTATTTTTCATGGAAACATGGCTAGTGACTGATGAAGGCCAATATGGCAGTAATTGAGATTGCCGAACTCTGTATTTCTTTGCAAACGGATCAGAATATCCCTATGAAAAATGGATATATAGTTCCAGCTTTTCTAATTGTATATGAATGTGGAATCAGCAGGCTGTTATCAAGGGAAGATGAATCGGTACGAATGCACTTGAGTGAATGGGGCTCGTAGTGACGTAGTTGCAGAGAGTGAGCAACGTCTTTTAATCTTCTGATAGATGTGCTATTCAGAATAACAGTACAGATGAATGAACATTTCAATTCATGAAAATGGCATGCCAATTGCATGTTATACCCTATGAAAAGTAAAATGTGCTCTTACTAACATGAAGTTCATTTGATTCATAAGGGTCTAAATACATGAAATAGAGAGTTGAGGAGTTTGGATTTTGCCTCAAAACAGTACTTTGTAGTGCAATATGTCATTTTGGATGACTGGGTAATCATGAAAGTCACCTCGAAATAAAATCACTAGCAACCTGTTAAACATGGTGCAGTTGATTCATGTGTGTTTAGTAACTACAGTGCATCTTATGTTCTTGTGAGTTAGTGTTTGCCCTTATATGAGGAAGATGCATCATTATGGATTGGATTGCCTTTCTTTTGCACATGGTGTATTCAGTGGCCTTGCCTGCAACCATTTAGCCATGTTGTGCACTGACATATTGTTCATTCATAACAGTCATTATCCAGCAGCATCAATGGAGGGGCCAGGTGGTTTGTTAACAAACTGAAAGGTTTGTGGGAATCATCTCACAGCAGAATCAACTTATTACTAAACCTCACGTTCAGTGTCATTAAAAAGGGTCCTGTGTTGCAGGTAAGATGCAGAAGCCATTGCCAGATCTGCTCAAGGAGTATGGATTGGCTGTGGGGATATTCCCTCGCGATGCAACCAACTACGAGTTTAATGAAGAAACAGGAAAGCTCACAGTGTTCATTCCATCAGTTTGTGAAGTAGGCTACAGGGATTCTTCTGTTTTGCGTTTTTCCACGACAGTCACAGGATACCTTGAGAAAGGAAAGCTGGTCGACATAGAAGGGGTGAAGACGAAGGTGATGATTTGGGTGAAGGTGACTGCTATATCATCTGAAGGCTCAAAGCTCCATTTCATGGCAGGAATGAAGAAGACCAGGAGTAGAGATGCGTACGAGGTTCTTAGGGATGGTGTCATCGTGGGTAAGTTCTGAGACTTCGAAAGAACGCTTTTGCTTCCTCATGCTTATATTAGAGTCCTTAAATTGATACTTTTGCCGGTGAAACTGGGGACCATTATCTCTTGTCATATACAGCTCATTTAGTGCGATATCAAGAACTTGCAGGGATTGAGTGAGACCAATTAGAATTGAATTAAATGATACAAGGGTATGGCCAATCTAACCGATAAATACATCTTATTGGTCGTTGGATAATTGTAACTGTATGTCTTGCTCTATGCAAAAGATAAGGGTTGTGATGGAACTGGAGGCCATGTAGATCAACCATAATGCACATAATACAACAACAAGTCTATGGCATTCATCCCTCTCTTTTTTGACAAGACTAGATTACATGGCTTCCCAATCCCTGGGGGACGTATGCCACTTCAAGCATATGGAATTATCTTAGACGAGAAGGAGTTTGAGTACCTTGGCACAAGTTAATATATTCTTAGCCACTTATACCTCGAGATACATCCATCTCATGGTTTACCATAAAGAACAAACTCAGCACCGGTACTAACTCCAATTGCAACTTCTTTTTTTTTTTTGCTCGATAGTAATGAGGATTTTATCATTACTTAAAAACGAGTACATAGGTAAAATGCTCAAGTAAAAGAAAATTACATGATCAAGTTACTTCAGAGGGATCCTCCGAGACTAACTATAAAGGAAAATATATGTGAAAATCACATCAGGTAATGCACAGTACAATTATAATTAGTCAACCGGCCACCAAAGTCTTGATCACAACCTCCTGCCGGTCTACATGGACCTCGATAAAAATCGAGATGGGAGGGTCCTCAAGCCATAAATCCATGTAGATCTCAGTCTTCTTGTTTAGAGATTTAGCAATCTCTATACAAGAGCAAAACAGGTGGGTGTCTTGAGCCGTACTCGGGCGTTCGGCGCTTCCACGTAACAGAGGCCTTGGTGTCGGTTCAGATCTGAAAGGAGGCAGCCAGGGGTGGACGGTGGCGGATGGGGGCGGCTGAGTGGGCTCAGATCTGAGGTGGTGGGCGCACGGAGGAGGGCGGAAGCGGAAGTGTGCCGCGGGGGCTCAGATCTGAGGCCTGAGGCACGGTGGAGGGCGCTGGTGGACGGGCTGAGGTGGTGAAGGACAGGCGGTGGGCGGCAGTGGAGACGGATGAGGGCGGTGGCGGGCGGATCGGGCAGATCTAGAACCGGCCGAGACAGATCTGGAACTTGGAGGCGAGGATCTACGCACTGACGACAAGATTCCGCAGAAAAAGGGGAGAGGAGACGACTTACCGCCGGCGAAACGGAAAGAGGACGAACGAGCCGCCCGGGCAAAAGCCACCAGCAACGGCGGTGGAGGTATATACGGTCATAGTCGAGCAGGAGGTGGAGTCCGCACGCCTAGACTCGAGGGGAGCGGCCGACGCGCCCGGCCGGAGCCGGACGCGCCGGCAGGAAGGGCCTCTGTGCTGGTGGCCGAGGGTCTCTGTGCTGGGGACGAGAGAGCGTTGGGGAGACTCAGTAGGGTTGATATAGGGTTGTCCAATTGCAACTTCTACAATGAGGCACAAGAGTCAAGAAATCATGCGTTCCTTTACTCGACTCATATGGGAATGCATCCTTGACCTAAATGAATATCATAGAAGCCCATCTAACTAGGATACCGACTTGCTATGGGTCATCAAAAGGCACCAAGGCAAATAGCTTCAGTCCATCATCTTTCGATTATTGTGAGAGACTTACATCTACTTTATTTGGAGGGCTCAGAATAAATTTATTTTTGTAGCTACTCCCTTCTCCCTGGAGAAAATTTTGTCATATATTAAACTTGCAGTAAAATCCTATCTACTAAGTTTCTCTAGCCTAACTAAGAAAATTAGAACAGATATTCATAATTTGTTGCTTGCCAATTGGGAGATCCCAATAAGCAACTTACTTTTTGTGGTCTGAGTCTCCCAGGCTTTACCTATTAGCGCTAACTGCCATGTATATTCTGTACATTCTTTCTTATAATATTAATAGAGCACCACCAATTTTTATTTAAAAAAAAAAAAAGAATAAGGGTTGTGAAACCATTTTGACAACTGGTTCTGATACTATTGTATCCTCTATTGCGGTCACGATCAACGAGTAGCTACGATTGTGCCATTATCCTATTAATGTTGTCAGCTAACTCCACTTCAAGGAAATGCTTAAACAAGCAAGGTCAGCCTCTTGCATCAAATGGTTCGATGAGGAAGACAAAGGTGCATAAGTACAACGGAGCTGGCTCAGGGCTCCATTCTCTTCTTATGAAGAGAGCTAGATAGTGCAGTTAAATCTAGCCATTCACAGTCCTGCAAAAACTTCCAAGAAACCACCTTACATCCTTAAAACATTGCTTCTACTCAGTTGGACAAAAGAAAGCCACCCAAGGAAAAGGGGGTGGGAGGAGCAGTTAATCTTTTCTGAACTATGATTATTTCTGGACTCGACCGAAGAGGGCCACCTCCTCCTCTGCCTTCTTCTGAGCCTCCCTCCTCTCCTTCCGCTTGGCTTCTCTTTCGGCAGCATCTGAATTGACTTGCTCCATTATCTTGTTGAAACCGGGAATAGTCCTCTCTAACTTGTTGTAAACTCGTGTACTGAGGTTGAAGAAAATCCTGAACATCCTCTGCAGCAGGAGGATATTGTGTAAGAAGTGCATGTACACAAAACAAAAATGGAATGAGAAGGCAAGGGCAAGACGTATCAGACCTTAACGTCCTTATTCCAGTGCCGGATGTAAGGAGGACCTGTCGTATAAGAACCAAGAGGTTCCCGGTACCATTCTCCACCATAAGTTATCTGATCCATTGCCTGTTCTACGCTCAGAACCTCCCATGGTCTCAGTCCAGGGATTAATTTAGCCAACTTCTTCCTACAAATTAGTAAACCAGCATATGTATACATTTACCACCACTTGAGCTGATAGTCTCATTAATTGAAACAAGCACAGCAGGTTGCAATACCTAAGATCTTTTGGGATGTACTTGTTTGGCATGTGGTCAGCTTCCAGAGTGGGAGTCAACTCTGGGCCACTGGCCCAGAGAAACAGTGCATGGCTTGGGATTCTTACTCCGGGCCAAATCCCATCATTAGCCTTCAGAACTGCAAGGTCACGTCTCTTGCTCTCTATAGCTTCCTGTTGGAGCTCCTTGTATGTTTTCTTCTCCTGCCCCTTGAGAGGAACCCAAGGTGGTATTCCCTTTTGAAGCTTGTGAATGAAAGCTGTCGCAGCAGCTCCAAGTCTCACTGAAACTCAGACCAAAACAGCAGCAACACCTCTTACTAATCATCGTATATCGAGGAAAACCTTTTGTCTTTGGATTATGTTCTAGCATGAATTAACAAATGGTAGATTATGCATCCAGAGTAAATTTTAAATCTACCTTCCCATGTTGCAATTGCAGGTTCCAGCCCATAAACCATGTGAATGGGAGCCCATTCATCCATGTCCTCCCCCCAGATGAATGTGTCTTTGTCAATAATTCCAGCACCCCATGCAGTTTTTAGTTGAATCAACTCCATGGGTCCACGTGTACGGCCTAGGCGGTCCTTGTAGAAGAACCCACCACTCCTCATGATGACTACAGAAGCAAAATCAGATTGAAACTTAAGCGCATATATTCTAGCACACTACTCAAATAGAGGTTGTCATGATCTCAATTCACCTAAATAACATAGTTAAGTACGAGAGAGCAATACAAAGTAGCATTCTCCCCCAGCCGCGCATTCTGTATTACTAACGCACAATAACGGTAGAAACCTGTAAGTTGGATCAGTCTACCAATCTCAATTTGTCTTCTTGCAAACACAAGAAACAAGGCAATAGCTGTTAGCTTACACTTGAAAAAAGGTTTGCTCCCAAGCACGACAACTTATCTTGTTAGCTACGACAATCAAAACGGAAACAAAGTCCCCCTTCTTCAAATCTGATCCTACTAAATCATAACACAATAAATAAATCTTACAATCATAGTATCGCTTCTCAAGCCGCTTGTACCCAATGGCTTGAGCAACATCGTTAGGCCTGCCAGGTGGGTATGGTCGTTGTCTGAACCCCCAAAGCCCGAAGAAGAACTGCCTCGCAAAATCCCAGAACTTATCGTCACTCTCCTCCCTTGTTTTTATGGCCTTTCGCGGCATGGGCCGACCATCAAGGCCAGTAACATGGGGTATTGCTTTCCACAATTTCTTATCCTCATCTCTATAGGGATTCTCGTTTTCTTTGAGCTCCATTTCGTTGAGTTGATCATTTATTTCCTCGGCCCTGGCCATGAACTGCACAACTGGACTTGCCCTTTGTACAAATTATAATCGCAAGATAATCAAGAAAATGCCATGCTCACAAGGCTAAATACCAGCATGCCAAAGCTTGGAAAGAACATATAAAATTACAACAAAACTGATTTCTTGGACATGCTAAACTGCGATCAATTACCATCAACTGAGCTATCGTAGCAAGAAATGCAGCAAAAACAACAACAATGTGATATAGAACTTAATACTAAACAAACAACTTATAAACATTCCATCAAACTGAAGTAAAAGAACAATTTTTTTTGGTTGTACAAAGTAAATGCAGCCCAGTCTTCTATTAATAGCTATCAAAATTGAATTTAAAAGGAGCATGCGAGTCTAATCTGAAGCAGGTGAGCAGGGCATTGAGCTTGATATTGCAGACAAACCTGAAGTCCTTCCACCATTGCTCATTCTCCTTAATCTCCTCCTCAGTGGGGTTCTCCTTCTTCTCGAAAATTGGGTCTTCGTTGAGGATCGCTTCAACCTCAGGAGTGTGCCTGTGGTCGGGCATGTTCTCACACTCCCAGAAGAACTGGTCCAGCATTCTGTTGTAGGGCCCAGGCTCGTCGGGCTCTTTTTCGGGCTTCTTCGGGTTCTTCCCGAACAGGGTGGAGCTGATTGAGGCGAAATTCGTTTGGTTCGGCGCTTTTGGGAAGAGTGATTGAGCGAAGGAGTGGAGGTTTATGGCAGGGACTGGGTTCGGGGGTCTCGAGAACCAGTTCTCGAAAGGGTTGAAATTGATTGACGCCATAGGCCAGGCGTTCGGGCAGAGAGAAGTGATAGGCGGAAGTGATTCAAACGCGGGGCTGATGAATTGCAGTGGGTGGAGAGCTTGAAGGCTGAAGCAGCGAAGCCAGCTGGGCGCTGAAGATAACGAGGGAGAAGCGGGCGCGACAGGAAACAGACTGGTACGGCGTCGTTTTGAGACCGACTGAGGTCCGGGCCGGGATGTGCCGGCCGACCTTTTGGGCCGGGAGTGTCTGGTCTCGTCCTGTCAGGTAATACAAATACATATTTCAAGTACTTTTCTTATTCAAGTTGCACTGAAGTTAATCGAGAATTGTGGTGAGACCCTCAGCCAGCCAAGCAGACTCGCCCGAAAAAAATCAATCATTGTTCAAGATTTGGGTAGATTTCAAGTTCAAGAAAGAAGAGTAAGATGCTATTGAAAAGCTCGGTGAGGAAAAAAAAAAACTATAGGATCTTATATCATAATAATATAGTGAGAAAGAACTAATTAAGTTACTTTGATTAGTATTAGTTATAATAATTGTTCGGTGACTAATTTACTCACTTATCATATTTTAATTAGTATTTTCTCACGTCACGTGATGACATAAGATCAATTTAAAAGTTTCTCCCCCGTGAGAGATCCAAAGCCAATAAAGAAATCACCTCCTTCCCTTTTCAACCCACCAGAATTTCAAAACACTAATGAAACCATGTATTCAGCCACTAATGAGTCAGATATAAGACTCCCTGCTTCATCTTTACTCACCCTCTTCTCCATTTCCTTTCCTCCTTTTCCTCTATCCCTGCACCTGCAGAGACAGCAGAAATGGGATCTCCCTCTTCTTCTTCCCATCGCCATCTCTGCATCCCCTTCCTTCTCGCGGTGAACTTACTGATGGGGTGGCCTGTTTCAGTTTCCTCAGAGCAGAAGGTGACCGTGTCTCTGTACTACGAGACGCTCTGCCCGTACTGTGCCAACTTCATCGTGAACTCGCTCGTGAAGGTGTTCGACAAGGGGCTCATCTCCATTGTCGATCTGAGGCTCGTCCCGTGGGGCAACGCCTGGATCATGCCTGATGGCTCATTCGTCTGCCAGGTAAAAGATATCGATATTAATCTCCTTCGCAACCTACATTTGATAGTCTTGGCACATCGCTGCACCTTAGGATCGATTTCATTTTGGATCAAAGTTCTGGAAGAAATTAATTGCATTTTCTTGACCCCAATAGCAATAATATTATGTGACGTAATAGTTACGTAATAGCTAATAGTTTTACTAAATCTAGGGACCAATGATTTCTTGGATATTTTGATGACTAGTGGGTTGTCGGGTCTATTAAATAACTGGCAAGTGTGCAGCTTCAGGTCGTGATTGTTTATACCCGATGGTTACCCTTCTCTCGTTAATGTCTTCCAGATATAAATCAATTGATATGTTTTGGGATGGATTAAAATATGTTTTGCCGGGGAAAGGGGCAACTAAAATTCGAGATCACCCTCTATTTGAGGTCAAGCGATTCTCATTCGATTTTATTCTCGTCAATGAACTTTGCGCACTCCTTATTCCCCTATTTCGATTAACACATCTTCTAAGCCTGTGGTGAGAATTTCATCGTGCACTGTGATTATCCTAACTTGGCCATTCTTGCTTGGACCATATCATTGAATTGGTTGTACAGCATGGACCTGATGAATGCTTGTTGAACACTATTGAAGCGTGTGCCATCAACAGCTACCCAGACGTGGTAAGAGCAATAGTTCCCGATCTTCTGGTTTAGTTAAGCATATGGTTCTGCACGTAATAAGACCACTTCAATATCATTGTTCCAAGTACAGAACCGGCACTTCAGAT
Source organism: Lagerstroemia speciosa (assembly GCA_037672795.1). Classification (NCBI taxonomy): domain Eukaryota; kingdom Viridiplantae; phylum Streptophyta; class Magnoliopsida; order Myrtales; family Lythraceae; genus Lagerstroemia; species Lagerstroemia speciosa. The sequence goes on along the minus strand of CM075304.1, from coordinate 5,022,475 downwards.
TTGTTAACTGCATAGAGCGCTTGACACTGGAGGGAAGGCACACAGAATGGGGCAGTTGCTTCGGGGAGGCCAAGATGGGCTCTTCACCGGTCGAGTGCTACAACAACGGGAATGGATATATGGTTCGTGACTAAGTAATCATGGATTCGTCTCACAATCTCAGTCTGAGTCTTTCCTTAACTATATGTTTTCAACTCTTTGATTCAACACTGTGCCGTATCCCTTTGCTTTTCTGCATGCAAAACTATTAGTTGGAAAGGAAATTCGCCGATGAAACAGCTCAACTCAACCCGCCACATCGATTTGTACCGTGGGTGGTCGTCAACGGTCAAGCCCTCCAAGAGGTAAGTACAAGTAGACATATCTCTGTCCAGTGAAATTTCAGTGTCGAATTCTCGGAATGATGTTTGTTGTTGCATATGCAGGACTTTCAGAACTTCGTTAGCTATATATGCAGAGCTTACAGAGGTAGCCATGTGCCAGAGGCCTGCACTTCATTACCGTCGACGGAGGACTCATTTGAGGAAAATACCGGCAATTCTGTTTGTTATGCCGGTGAACTCAAAAACTTGACATCTTTACACAATTAGGACCGTAGTTTGCTGCTCAAAGCAAGAAGAAGAAGAAAGGCCACAGGATACCTCTATATCCAATATGTTTCAGAAAGGGAAGCATGGATGGATATGTGTGTGTATACATTTGGATTTTCTAATGCTGTTTTAGGGCTGGAGATGGAATTTTTGCTAGCTTTACGTTGTTGTCTGTCTAGCCAAGGAATATATTTGGCGCCAGTTTTGGCTTTCTGCTCGGTTCCGATTTTGGTTTGGGTTTTTCGGTTTATTTGCCCTCAGTTTTAACACGAAAAGCCGGGATTTTGTAAGTGGTTGCTTGACAGGGGAAGAGGAGAACGCGCTGATAGTGGCTCGGTCAGTATTAGACCGGCTCGGTCAAAGCAATGCCGTGGACCGGACGGGGGGCTGCCCTTCCCAGAAGCCGGTCAATGCAAAAATCCCCAAATATTTTCTCTATTTTGCTGAAAATGTGATTCCCACACGACCGCCACTAAAAATTAAGTGCCAAAAACCAAAAAAAAAGGAGCTATTTCGTCCTAACGAAAAAAAATTGAAAATCATCTCTGTTGGATGAATAATGGCATGCACATGTGAAATTTAAAAAATCTATGTTGATTGAGGCGTGCAAAATTATTAATTATCTATTCATATTGTAGTATTTCTGTATGATATTTGGTATGTGAATTCTCTGCTCAATATCAGTAGATTCGAGAAATAAAGATTCTGTTTCCTCTAGAAGATCAGGATGCATGTCCAGAATAATCTTGCTAGGCATTGCATCTTCTGGCCACCTGCACGATTGAATCAGACCCGTTGATTCAAATATCGATTGCAAACAAAGATCTTTGAAAGAACAAGCGAGGAAAACTCAGTCCACCATGGCAGGCTGCTCGACGCGTGTCATGGAATCCTTCCATTCACTAAAGACAACCATCAAGTTAATCCAACGAGGACAACTTTGTCAACGTTCCTGCTGAAAAGAACCAACAAAAAGAAGAAGAAAGATGCAGGGAGGATAAGGTTGATATACAGTAAATAACTGAGATTTGAATTTGATGGGGCTGTCAAGGTATAAAAAAGTACAATGCTAATTTTGATTAAGCTGCCAAATGGGAGAGAAATCATTAAAGAAATGATCCAGCCAATCCAAATGATGGAGTCCGGACTAACATGGATCGTTTAAAGCGGATCACTGTTTCTTTCTGGAAAATAAATCTCATAAATGAAGAAAGCTTATTATAAAAAGAGTTTTATTATTTAGAGAGTTAAAATAATTCGAATATGAATTAGACGGATTTTATTATATCATATAAAAAAAAAAGACTTTTCTTGATATCATATGCCCAAAAAGAAAAGAAGGGTTAAGAGAGATATTAATGAAAGGCTACCATATTAAATTATGTCAATCCCATAAAGTTGTAAGCTCAAACTCCAGAAGCACGTTGAAAATTCAAAGCCTGGATTCTGATCTGTGCGCACTCCATTCCCATTGGACGACGACTTGAACCCGGGAATGCTTAACACAGTTGCCCGGCATCTTCTCGACCAATGAAATTTCTTGAAAAGAAAAGGATATTAACGCCATAAATGGGCAAAATTCATTGGTTGGGAGGCCCAGGCTCTTGACCGAGACCACTTCAGCTTAGTTCCATGCTGTCACTGCAGACGAACCTATAACTCCCCCACTTCTCTTCTCTAACCAGAGAAATTCCATTTTTTTTCCTTACTTGAGATCTTAATTCTCCAGCCATGGCGAGAGATCTTCTGCTTTGCTCGTTGTTGTTACTCCCTCTTCTTGCTGTCTCACAAAACTCAACCGATTGGTTCATCTTCAACGGGTTCAACGCCTCGAATCTTAATCTCACTGGAGCCTCGGTGATCAAGCCCAGCGGAGCCCTGAAGCTCACCAACAGATCAAGCTTCGACATCGGCCATGCCTTCTACCCGGAGCCCTTCCGTATGTTGGATCCTAACGCCTCTTCCTTCAGCTCATACTTTGTGTTCGCCATCAAGCCCCGGGATTTAGGCCAGGGAGGGTATGGGCTCGCCTTCGTGGTGGCCCCAAAGACCCAGTTCCCCGATGCCCAGGCTGAGCACTACCTTGGCCTGTTCAACCCTGCCACGGACGGGGACCGCTTGAACAACATGCTCGTGATCGAGTTCGACACAGTGAATGGGTACAACGGAGACGTGGATAGAGAAGGGAACCACATAGGAATCAACATTAATGGAATGAATTCCAGCACCACGGAGCCTGCTGCCTATTACGTTGATGACACTGACGTGAAAGAAGACATGAAGTTGGAGAGCGGGGACCCTATCCAAGCGTGGGTGGAGTACAATTCTTCGAGCAAACTAATCACCGTGACTATATCACCGATCAATGTCTCGAAGCCGCCCAAGCCTCTTGTACGTTTTATGAAAAACCTGGATGATGTGTTCCGGGAGAATATGTACGTCGGGTTCTCGGCATCTACCGGAAACAAGAGGAGCTTCCACTACGTGTTAGGGTGGAGTTTCCAGTTGAATGGGCCGGCCCCGTCACTCAATCTATCTCAACTCCCTCTGCCACCACCGAGCGGCGGCGATGACCCGCCTCCATACCGGCCCCCAATCATAGCCGTAATAGCTGCTCTCTGTGCCATAACGATATGCCTATTAGGGATTCTAATATTTTACACAGCCATAAGGAGGAGGATGCGGCACCAGGGCCTTGAGGACTGGGAACTGGAATGTCCTCACCGGTTCCGGTACAAGGATCTTCACACCGCAACGAAGGGCTTCAGGGAAAGTGAGAAGATTGGGGTCGGGGGATTCGGCTCTGTGTATCATGGCATCTTGCCGACTAATGGCTCCGAGGTTGCAGTCAAGAAGATTGCCAGTAAAGATTCGATCCAAGGGATGAGGCAGTTCGTGGCAGAGGTCGAGAGCCTGGGGCGGCTCCGGCACAAGAACCTTGTGAACCTCCAAGGTTGGTGCAAGCACAAGAACGAGCTCCTCCTCATCTACGACTACATCCCCTACGGCAGCCTGCACTCGCTCCTCTTCGATCAACTGGATGGGTTCGTGTTGAGCTGGGACCGGAGGTTCCACATCCTGAAGGGAATCGCCGCGGGATTACTGTATCTCCACGAGGAGTGGGAGCAAGTCGTGATCCATCGGGATGTCAAGTCGAGCAATGTCCTGATTGACGGGGAGATGAATGCACGGCTTGGGGATTTTGGCCTCGCTAGGCTATATGACCACGGGCAAATGTCGCACACCACGCGAGTCGTCGGAACCATAGGTTATATTGCGCCCGAGTTGGCCCGCACAGGGAAGGCATCTGCGAGCTCCGATGTTTTCGCTTATGGTGTTATGCTCCTCGAGGTGGCCACCGGGAGGCACCCCATCGGATCAGGCCACTTCATACTGGTTGACTGGGTGATTGAGCACCATGAGCTTGGAAGAACCCTCGAGGTGGTCGATCCAAAGCTCGATTCAGTCTATGTGGTGGAGGAAATGGAGTTGGTTTTGCTACTAGGCCTCCTATGTTCCCATCCCAAGCCCGAGTGCCGGCCCACGATGAGGCAGGCGCTTCGATACCTCAACCTGGACGATCCACTCCCTCTCAATATCTTGGGCTCGGTCGATTCCCGACGAGCTGACAGTATAAACGCCCGGTTCTGGGAATTGTTATCCTCGGATACGACCTCATCATCCAATGTGTTGTCTTCTGTTGGTGCCTTCTCCACTTCTTCTGTAGGTGCTGGTAGATAGTAGCGAAGAATGAAGAGGAGCTGAGCCTAAATGTTAGGATTCTTACCATTCTTTTTCTTGTGATAGAGAGTTTACTGTTAGGATACGAAATTCGCCGTGCATGGAATTATACATAATGTAAATGCTAAAGACGATGTGCAATGGCACTATAAAATGGGTCGTTCTTCCAACTCTAATATTAAATTAAATATGAAATGTTGTAGCAATTTGTAAGTGGCCAAATTCATATGCCCTCAAAAGTCAGAGAATAAAGATATAATCTAATGAAATCAAATTGGAAAATTGTTTATTATCTAAATTGAGACAGATACAGAATGCAACAAACAATTATTCTAATTGGCATGTACGACTTTGGACTGAGAGATTTGCCAGCCATGACATGAGTCGACTTCCCAGCAAGAAGACAAGAAGTGTAGACCGCCGTTGCCCAGAGGGAATAACTGAGTACGTTGGGCACATTAATTTCCTAAAAGGGACATCATTAAATTTCTCTAGGAAACTTCTCCTACTTTTCCTCATTTCTGAATTACATTATTGTGTTATAGCCCAATGATTGAAAGCAAACCAACCAGTCAATGCTGGTTTCCGAAGACTAGTTCAACAGCCTCTCTCTTAGTGTTAATTATACGAAGAATTATTATCAAATAAAATATTTTTAGTACTAACTCCTCATTATGCTATTGCGAGATAGAATTGATAAAGATTTTCCGTATGAATTAGTTACCAGAAAGATGCACATGCAATGGCAACATTGTTGCACGAAAAAAGGACTCACCTGAAAACATCTACGGAGAGTTCCTTCCAACTCACGGATGTTTTCCATAAATAAATGCAACGGAGAAAGAGAGGAAGGAAAATGGGAACTGAAATTTTCCAACTTGAAAACAAGTTTTCATCTTTGACTGCGGTCTTCCGGGGGCGTTACTCTCCACCACATCCCCTCGATAATTGTCAAGCTCGTGAGGAAATGGAATCTGCACATCCTAAGTGAAGGAAAACTTAGCTCGGGGAAGTCGATACTGGTGACACTGCATCCCGTTATCGTCAGAATGCTCCTCTAGGAGATTCTTCTCCGAGCAAAACACGAAAAACTCATTTAGGATCTCTGCGACATGGTGGACGGAACAAATTTTTTTCACTGAACGGCTAATCCTTCCTTAGTGAAGGCGAGACCAACAGAACATTGACCCAAAAATGACTGGACAAAACCACCGATCAGTGGATGAATAACAGAAGTGAGTCTAAAAGTGGTAACCCCTTGACAGATCGCCACCCATTAGTACATAGTACGATCGCCTTCACTTCTAAGTCCTAACCCTCACCTCTAGAGCAGCTGATGAAACAAAATGGGATCAATCTGATCTTCCAGGTACCAAATGAGGGTGTACATTCACGAAGAATGAACCTTTAATTACCTCTGCTTGTCATTGCAGATCAGCTCGATGAACTGCAAGAGATTTGAAGCATAAGGCAACATGACCTCTGACTTGGTATCCTTAAATCCTTGAAGGATTCCTGAGTAGGCCTCGAAAATACTACATTTTAGCTGGTACCCATATTCCATCAGCTACTCATTGCTGGGGTCAATCTGAGCACAAATCCCATCCGCTCGTTGCATCATGGGCAGTGCTTGGTGGACATACTTCTCAAACTGCTCCCCAATTGCAAGAGCAATATCTCCAAAGCAAGAGAATATCGCTGGCTTCACAGATCAATGGAGCGCATCGCTCTGGAGATCTTTGAGAAGATGTTCAATGGTAACATCGCAGAACAGCAAGACTTTATCATCCAAAGCTCTGCAAATGTCTCCAACAACTCCCACTGTGATGGAACAGACGTGGTACTCCTCAAAATTCTGCAGTCCCATCTGCAAATTAATACTTGGTAAACTCGGGGCATATACTTCAAAAATTCCGAACCGGTAGCATAAGCAAAAGCACCAATTGCAAGCGTGGCTTCCTCATGGACTGAAGAGCTATGGCAAGCAAACACGCTAAGGAACAGCGCCATGATCTGATCAGCAAACTAAACTATTGCAGGTCTTCTCTCATCATTACTGCTAAGTTTCTGGATGATGACCTGAAGAACTCTGCTTAGAGAAGCTTACAAATCACTCTGCTTTTCCCTGTCATCGGATGATGCAATATGGAGCTCCAAGGTCTGCTGCAGCTTATTCATGATCACAGGAAGCAGCTGGACTATGATTTGAGATGACTCCACAAGATTGGAGCACCTGACCACCACATTCATGGTCTCATAAGCAGATGACCTCAACTTGAAGTCGCTGCTATCAATGTGATCAGCAGCGGCAAGAAGAGAAGTGATCATGTGCATGAAGTATGGTGAAAGAAGAGAGCTACTTCCAGCATCTTTAAACCCCTGCACAAGGCAATAAATTGCTCCACATACCTCCTCTGCAATGTGGGGAGTATCCCTAACACTCTCCAGCAATACAGTTATCACTTAATGCAAATTCTCAGAAGATATAACATCAAGTAACTCAAAAATACAGCTAAGAGTCCTGTTGTGTCCTTAACATGGCTGTTTTCATCCTTCAAAAGATTAAGGAGAAAGTCCAGGCCTGCATTGACCAGAGAGGAAAGCTTCTCAACCGTTGGGCCTTCAAGAACCGAACCAAATGCATAAGTGGCTGCTTCACGACAATGCCAATCGGGCTTTCTTACAAAGGGCATTACAAGAGGCAGAATGGCATCACCAACTGTCCTTGCAACAAGACCAAGACAAGTACCACCAGCCATGAACAAGTTCCAGATGGTATCATCCTGATCTTGTTCTTCTTCCTGCTTCAAAAGAGTTTCCAGCAACATAGGTACCAAAGCAGACAAAAACCTTTTCTATGAAGCGGGAACGAGGAGACCCAGATTTCCTGGATTCGGGACTCTCAAATTTTTGAAGTTCTATCTCTTCATCACAAATAGAACTCCAAAACTCTACTGCCTGTGAGGCCACGGCCTCTTCGTCTCCCTCCATAGCATTTGATGTCAGTTCAAAGAGGGTCTTCATATTAGTTTCAAGCAGCTCATAGTATGTAGATGCTATGAAAACAGGATACTCAAAAGCCGCTTGCCGAATCTCAACCTCCCTGGACATGGCAGTTTCACATACCACCTTCATTATATAGTTGTGCTCCATCTCATTTTCAAAATTTGTCTGAGCAAACTCGAGCATTGTACAATGCCCTTGTTGCTGATAGGCGAACTTCAGGGCTATGCTCAGTAAGGTTCATACCTTGGACATCTGCAGTAAGAACAGTGCTTATTTCATCTTGCACCAGATCCTGGTGCGATATCCAAGAGCTTCTAGTGTTGCTTGCTTCAGGGATGCTGCTGGCTGAGCTCGCTGTGTCATATTGTTAAGCAGTGTGCCAATAAGTTCAGGCCACTGCTTATGTGGAATCTTAATCGAAGAAACTTTAGCAATTACTTGAGCAGAAGTATGCCATGCCTCCTGAGAAGGTAAGCCCAAGTGTTCCTAATAGCAATTCCTTGATTTGAGACTTAATGGCCGTCTCAATTCCCAACCATTGTTGAACTAGTAAGTTTTTCCTAGCATTGTCCTTCGCATCCAAAGAATTTTTAAGAATAATACCAGCCAGCCGCTGAGATTCAATAGGCCTTTCATTGTTTGAGAGCTCATGTGACAAGGAAAATAGAAAAGCAGGAAGGTTCTTCTCTTGGAACTGCCTAAGACTAGCCTCAGCCTCAATTCTGACTCTTGCATCAGGTGATTAAGCAGATAACAAAATCTGAGTGATCTCCGCAGCCATTTCTATTCAACTTGGAAAAGAAAGTCCTGGTGGGTTACAGGAGAAACATAGATCAATGACTAAAATCACAACAGTTTGATGATAATCCTCAGATGAAATGAAAAAAGAATAAGAACTGTGAGATTAATATATGTTATTGGCATACTTCGACTTTGCATCATATCATATGCTTCCAATAAATAAATATGATATGCTAACCCTAGTTTTTCCACTTATTTACATTAATTAGAAAGAAAATCGTTCATGAAATTACTACTTCCATTCTATCGATTCAAATTAACCTCAGGTAGGCAGACGAGAGCCTAGTTGCATAGCCTTACCCATGGTCATCCCATCACCTAATGCTTAAGATAAGAACAAGCAAGGCTCGATCCATGCATCTGAACAGCCTTCCTACACTCAAAATCAAAATCCAAACGCAGCTCCTATTTCAAGCGAGACTAATGACAAAACACAAGCATCTAACCGGAAAACCCAATGAATTTCCGAGAAACGAACATGGTTTGGCATCTAACCGTACCTCGCCATCGAATCTGACGACGAACTCTCCAAACCCCGAGCTAAGGCTCCTCTCCTGACACCCACCCAAACACACACACAGAGAGACACACACTCTCTGTCACACACTCTCTGTCTCAATCCACCGTTCTAAAAGTTCAGTCCCTTGGAAACGGCGTTGACCTCGCTGCTTACGCGGGGCTAAACGAAGAACAAGGAGAGGGGAGGAGATGGGACAGATCGATGGAGGAACTGCTACAATATACGGTGAATGCTCATCTAGAAATTGATTATACCGATGCACTGTAGAATACTTGAAATTAGAGATTTTCGAATGGGTACAAATAAGCGGGACAGGACGGGACGAGACGAGGGAGTGACAGTGGACGAAACCAGCAAGTGCCCCCGGTCACGCGCATTCCCCCGCCCGGCCTGCCCGACATTTGCTGTCCTATAAACCCTAAAATTTGAAATGTCACACGTGCGAGCCACAGCGTGCGCCCGGAGAAGCTCCTTTCTATTCTTGGGCCTTTATCCTGGCAATGTGGGCTTCTCTCGGCCCATGCTTATGGGTTGAGAGACTACGGCTCAAATATTCATAATTAATTCATACCTGATATTTTTCTTGATTAACTAAAAGTCTAAAAAGAGGTCGGAAGAAGGGTCACCTTGAAATCCATAAAACTTTGGCATTTCATATAAATTTTACAGATTTTATTTATATTTTATTAAATTATCTTATTTCACTTCCTTAAAATTTCTCTCTGTGCTCTCTTTTGAGTTTCGCCACTTCAATTTAAATAAATCTTCTGTCAGTCCTTGAATTGGGATCACTGGCAGAAAGATACGCGTGGCTGTTCTTTTGACAATTCACCTTAAAATGAAAGAGGGTCGTTATGACCACGCAAAGAATTCAAGTTGGAAATTTAAAGGAAAGTATGCAGCTGAGTGCGAAAGTGAAAGTTGGTTGAAATTTGTCTTTGCACTCCTGGGCCGGGAAAATTTGCCGTGAAAATAGGAGTGAAACTGTAAGAGGCTCAACCAACAATCCCCGCTAGCTCCAATTGAAGTGCGTGAGGTTGGAGAAGCTCAACCAATTGATCACTATCCAATCGGTATCTTCTTTTAGTGATGCCGAGAGGTATACTAAGTAACATCAACTCGTGTACTTGCAGGCCAGAACGCTCTTGTCAATATTTTTAACAGATTGAAAAACCAAAAAGCAAAAACAGATGGCCTAAAGTACTTTCTGACATTGCCATACGAAGACAGAGAAGTCAGGGTCCAGCTGAGGCAAACTATTTTAGCCGCCACAGACGACCACATAACTGGCCCCCCGTTGACTCCTGGGGTCTTCCATTGATGAAGACGAGAAGAGAGGGCTGTGCACATTTTATGGTAGGGAAGCTCACGCCAACAGTGCTCCTTGGTCTTAAACAAAAGATACATGGTCTTCTGTTTACAATATTGGATTGAGATATTTCACAGTTTAACAGTTCGAGAACTTTCGGAAGTGGCCAAATTTTCCTGTATCGAGGACTCAAGGAGGACCCCTATGGTAAAGTTGGAACCAGCTGCTCTGAGAAACTTGGTAAGTTAGATATTCTTATCAAAATTTATGAAACTGCAAACCTAGAGGTCTTTGTTTAGAAAATGTTAGATTTTGCTGCAAAGTCTAATTCTCGGTCTCCGTAAACGTACGGTTAACTCCCAACCACATCATATGTACCGGACTTCAATCTACCGTCATATGTCTCTCCAGCTTGATCACCTACAAGAGAAATCTTATCTGTTCTCGACAGATTCCAAGGAGAGACAAACGCTATCTCATATAACTTCAATGAGAATTCTGTCATTCGTATGGCTTTTTCTGATATCAGCATACTGCATTTCTAAGGATGCAGTTTGGGCCTCCCAGCAGTGCCTCAGCGACCAAGAGCAAGCCTTGCTGCTCGAGTTGAGGACCGGTCTCGTTTTCGATTCCTCTCTGTCCACCAAATTGGTGACATGGAACCACAGCTCCGGTTTGTGGTATGGTGTCACTTGTGACAGCGGCCATGCGATCGGTGTCGACTTGAGCAATGAATCAATCTCTGATGGGATCAACAGCTCATCTAGCCTCTTCAGGCTGCAGCATCTTCAAGCCTTGAATTTGGCAAACAACTTCTTCAACTATTCTGGGATCCCATCAGAGTTTACCAATCTCAGCAACTTGGTGTATCTTAATCTTTCCAACGCTGGCTTTGGAGGGAGCATTCCTACTGCAATATCGCAGTTGAGAAGGTTGGTCACTCTTGATCTATCTTCCATTTTTGTTCCTGATGTTAACTTGCTGAGACTCGAGAACCCAAATCTAAAGATGCTCGTCGGGTCCCTAAACGAGTTAAGAGAGCTATACCTTGATGGTGTGAATATATCTCTTCCGGGGAATGAGTGGTGCATGGCACTGTCACATTCACTGCCAAAGCTCGAGGTGCTAAGCATGTTTGACTGCCACCTATCAGGTCCCATTAGTCCATCTCTTCTGCATCTCCAGTCCCTGTCAGTGATTCGTCTTGGGAAGAACAAGCTTTCAACTACAATTCCCGAGTTCATTGCAGATTTCCCTAACTTGACATCATTGAGTCTGACTTTTGCTGATATCCATGGAGAGCTTCCTCAAAAGATCATTCAGTTACCAAAGCTTCAAATTCTTGACCTGTCGTATAATTCGCTCCTGCAAGGTTCTTTGCCCGAATTTCCTGAAAATAGTGCTATTAAAACACTAATTCTTAGTTTCACAGCTATTTCGGGGATGTTACCATATTCAATCGGCAACCTTGAGAATTTGTCCAGAGTAGAAATGATAAATTGCAGCTTCAATGGACGGATCCCAAGCTCCATCAGCAACCTCTCCAAATTAGTTTATTTGGACTTGTCATTCAACAACTTAACGGGTCCAATTCCATCTTTCAGCATGTCCAAGAATTTGACCCAGATCACTTTATCTCACAATGGTCTGACTGGCAAAATCACAGCTACCCGCTGGGAGGACCTCAGGAAACTCAAAGAGCTCAACTTGCGGAGCAACTCACTGGAGGGCAGGATTCCATCATCCCTGTTTGCACTTCCATCAATTCAGAAGCTAGAACTTGACAGCAACAAATTTTCTGGCCGACTTGATGGATCTCCAAACTTCTCATCTTATCAACTGGATACACTTGGGTTGAGCAACAACTATTTGGAAGGTCCAATACCAATGCCCCTTTTTGGGCTGCGGCAGCTTAAGGTGCTTGCACTTTCTTCTAACATGTTTAGGGGTTCCTTGGATCTTCAGCAGATCCTGCAAAACAGTACTCTCGCTCATCTTGATATTTCCGGCAACAACTTGTCTGTTGATGGTGCGAGTTCTGCTTCTGTGATAAGATCTTTCCCCCAGATGTCAGTATTAAAGTTGGCTCTTTGTCGGCTGAAAATTTTTCCAGCTTTTCTGTCAAACCAAACAGGTCTGATACATCTAGACCTCTCGATCAACGAACTGGAAGGTACAGTACCCAAATGGATATCAAATCTTGAAAATCTTCTGTACCTCAATCTGTCATATAATCTCCTCGAGGACAATGAACTGGCTCTCCACAATCTATCTGCACATCTGTCCACCCTTGATGTTCACTCCAACAAGCTCCAAGGCAGACTGCCACGATTGCCGCCATCTGCTTCATATCTGGATTACTCGGACAACAATTTTAGCTCGGCTATTCCAGAGAACATTGGCTACAACATGCCTGAAATCATATTCTTCTCTCTCTCAGAGAATAGGATCCATGGCCTGATCCCTGAATCAATTTGCCAGGGTAGGTATCTTGAAGTACTTGACCTATCGAATAACTATCTGACAGGACCCATTCCCACATGCACATTTTCACTCGCTCAGTACAGCGAATCAACTGACATGCTAAAGGTACTGAATCTCCGCAACAACCGCCTGAATGGAAGAATTCCAGATAGCTTTCCAGAAACGTGTACTTTGATAAGCTTAGATCTCCAAGGGAATCGATTGGAAGGACTGCTTCCAATGTCTTTGTCAAATTGCCAGAAGCTAGAGGTTTTGGACGTTGGAAACAATCACATGACTGATGCCTTCCCATGCCAGTTAAGGAAAATCTCAAGTTTGCGCGTACTCATCCTACGATCCAATCGTCTTTCGGGCAGAATTGGATGTCATGATGGCTGCGGGTCCTGGGAGAAGCTTCAGATTGTTGACCTAGCGGATAATAACTTCAACGGTGAGCTCCCGAGAGATTGCCTTGCCACGTGGAATGCAATGAAGGCAAACGAAGATCCCCATCACATCCAAGTCCCTTTCCTGGAGCTGTCAGGATTGTATTACCAGGAGGCAGTTACCCTCACTGTGAAAGGCTTCGCAGTGGAGCTTGTGAAGATCCTAATGGTGTTCACCTCCATCGACTTCTCCAATAACAGGTTTGAGGGGCCAATACCAGAAGAAGTGGGGTATCTAAAGGCGCTTCATCTGCTCAACCTGTCCCATAATGCATTCTCTGGGACAATTCCATCATCTCTGGGAAATCTGCAGGCGCTAGAGTCCTTGGACCTCTCCTGGAACCACCTCAGTGGGAGGATACCACCAGAGCTTTCGGATCTGAATTTCCTCTCAACACTGAACCTATCAGAGAATCAACTGGTCGGAAGCATCCCGGCAAGCAAGCAATTCCTCACATTCACAGCAAGCTCTTATGGAGGCAATGCCGGACTCTGTGGGCCACCTTTGACCAGGACTTGTTCAATTACTGCCAAGGAACAGGAAACAGAGGAAGCGGAGTCTGGAAGCGGGGTTTTAAGCGCGGTGTCATATTGGCACTTCACGATAGTGGGTTACGCTGCAGGACTTGGAGCTGCTGTAGCATATTTTTCATTCTGGAGAAGAGGTGAGAAATGGCTCGACGCACTTGCAGGCAAGATACTTCCGAATGCTCTTCCTATATTAAGATCTTAAAGCACAAATGTTTATGTTAAGATCTTAAAGCACAAATGTTTGTGTTAAAACGCACATATCCATCCATTTCTTTCCAGTTATCCAAGTAGAATGTTGAGGACTAGCAAATTGCTCAGCTGTTGCACACCTCGCTAAATCCATTATAAAATGACAGGTGCGAAATGTGATAGCGATATACTGCGACAATAATTGTATGAATTGTGTGATACAGATTATAAATCAAATCAACGTCCATGGCGGCTCCTGTGCCAAGTACTTCTGTTTGTTCATTGCATGCATGAAGTGACTCATTACATGTTGAAACATTTCATCAAGGCCGAAAGGCTCTCCTTTTCACCGGTTCAGCTTCTGAATTTGTAGTATTATGAGCAAGGACCCTCAAAGACCAAGAAGGGAATCAAATGGATATGTGACGCTCATCAAATCCATCTCGAGAACACTGTATCCAAGTCTTCCATGATTACTCTTTTTCACTTCACTGAAGGACAACACTTGCCTGATGAATTGTGTAATAAAAGCAACTCACGAGTTTTTCAGTAAAAATTTAGGGATGCTACTATTATCAAAGATTCAATATTGTATTTGCTAAAATTGTCTATAGTTTCAATAACAAAGCTCAGCATCCTGAGTATGGGGCTCTAAAATCTTGTAATTTATATTTTAAAAAGTCATTTTAATTAATGAAAGTCCTTCAACTAAAAAAAAAAAAAACATTTGCCTGCTGAATCAGAGAATATCGTAGGAATGAACCGTGGAAAAAAACACACACACAATAATGTAGCTCAGACTCGGGGAACACTATTTCTAGGCCTCCTCCAGGAGAAAATTCGGTAAGAACTATTATTCATCATCACACATTACATTATCCATATGTGTACACATCTTCCATCATCGTAAGGACAAGGCCAGAACCGGAGAACACATTCAGAATCTTGCAATCAGCACGGCTTCCCCTAGGATATGCCCTTCTATAGCCTCCAGCAGTTTCTCCTTCGTCACCTGCAACCAATCCATAAATCAACTGTACTTTAGAGCAAACTCATTCAGAATCCGAGCCCAACTAAACATCCCGACTAAGATATCATCTCCAATCTAAAGTACCTTGCGACCCAAGTGAACCATGATATCTAGGGCGTACAGCTTGAACTCGAACCGGTGACCATGGTTGGGCAGCTTTGGTCCCCGCCATCCAGGGACCTTGTGGTCGTTAAGCCCCTCCTGGATCCCTGCATAGTCCCCGCTTGCCTCCTTGCCGGAGAATCCCTCAGGGAGGCCCTTCAGGTGCGGCGGTATGTTGGCTACGACCCAGCAGGTCCACGGCACGATCGGATCACTGGGATCGGGGGCGTCTATGTCCTGCACGACCAGCGCCAGGGACTCGGTACCCTCCGGCAGGTTGTACCACTCAAGCGGCGGAGACACGTTCTTGACCGCCCCCTGGCCCTCGTCCGTGTACTTCCTCGACAGACGTCCCTCGTGGTTGACCGCCGACGACACCAACCGGAACTCGTCGCTCGCCATCTTCCGATGGTTTCACACACTGGTAATCTGGATAAGCTAGATCGCTTCCGTCTTCTCGAGCTGCGTTTGATGTGACACTGTGGCGTCGGAGGCCGGTTGCTTTGTTGATATATAAGAGAGATGGCGGAAGGAGGAGGCAACGCGTAGGAGCCTGAAGCTACGTGCAGCGGCGAGAAGGTTCGAGAGGGAGGTGGAGGGGAAGGGACGAGCGGGCTGACACGTGGGGGGCTACCAAGAGATCCAATGGTAGTGGAGAGCGGAACACTTCTCTCTGGGCTAAAGGACCAAAATGAGACGCACAAGAAAATTCCGAGGTTCTAGTTGTATTTTATGAAATATTAATTATTTACTTCAATTAAATATTAACTGATTTTTTTTTTTCAATTCTATTACTATCGGTGCCCGAGTCCTGTCCCTTACATTTCATTACCATTTCCCATTATTCTTCCTCTCTTTTTTTTTTTCTATGCAACAAATAGTATTTCTAAACTAATTGAAACGCACCTAAAAATTAATCGGCTGCTGGATCGAGATCTATAAAAAATTTTCTGTCGACCCTCCAAATATGGGACCGATCTAGGATCACTCTTTGGAATCTAATAGATGAATGACTAGACCAAATTCATGTTAATTTTGACTCTTCTCGAACCCTCCGTTGATCGATCGTCTCCTAAGCTAACGTTCCCCGGTGACATGTTTTGGATGGTGCTGCTTGACACTGGACTGCTAAGAATATGAGACGCCTTTGGTTTCGTCGGCAATTCACCACATGTTCGACGAAATGCCTGTGAGGAATGTATGCATTGCAGAAACTCAGCAGCGTAAACCCTGTTCATCTCATTATCAGTCCATCCAAAACCAAGAAAAAAAATTCTCTTTTTTGTTTTCTTTTGATTGATAAACCTGTAGAAATAATAAATTTTGAATTCCAGTTTTTATCACCAGTACTCATGATTCTTTCACGCGCGTATGTACAACAGTACAACTCCAGAAATGAAAATCCGAAGGAGAAGGGTGCTCTATAGAGATAAAAGAAATGGCTAAGATGAAGAAGATGATGAGTAGGAGGAAGGAAGGGAAGAAGAATTATATGGTGTGTCATGACATGTACAACTAGGATCATGAATGGCCCTCTTCATGGTGTGATCGAGTTTGGAGCAGAAGACACAGTACCTTCCCCAAGTTTCCTCCTCTTCGAGATCAAACCGAAAGGCCCCATCGTCCTCCTCATCATCGTCACCACACCCATCTTCACTTTCATGTTCATCCCAGATAGTGTATGTGAACCCGAGCATTGGAAGAAACACCAGGAGGAACCTGTCGATTCGATCATCGTACCATCTCCGACCTCTCCTCCAAAGTGTAAGAGGTGCAACAGCCACTGCCGCTCCTGATCCGAATCCAACACCAGTTAAAATGAGCTGCCAATCAAATTGAACTCCTAGATGTACAGCCTTAATACCATCCTCTGGTGGTGAATTATTGGCTGCGTTGCATTTTGTATGGAGTGGGGGGCCACATAGCCCGGCATTACCCTCATAGGAACTAGCTTCGAATGTATCGAATTGCCTACCCTGTGGGATTGGCCCCACCAGTCGATTGTATGAAAGGTTTAGGAGCGAGAGGAAGCTGAGATTAGAGAGCTCTGGGGGTATAGACCCGTTGAGGAAGTTCCTTGAGAGGTCCAGAGACTCCAGGACTGGCAGGATCCCCAGAGATGGTGGAATCGGCCCGAAGAGTTTGTTCATTGACATGTTGAGGAGACGAAGTGCATTGAAGGTTCCCAAAACCTCTGGGATCTGGCCTTCGATCCTGTTTCCTGAGATGTCAATTGAGGTGAAAACTCTGAGGATCTTTGTGAGCTCCAGGGACAGCCCTTTCACCGTAATGGTCACACTGTCCTCATAATACAATCCACTCAGTCCGAGAAATGATAAATGGAGATGAGTGAAATCATCCTCATTGGACTGCATAGCCTTCCAAGTGGAAAGACAGCTTTCTGGTGCCAAATCTGTGAAGTAATTATGGGCTAAATCCACAATCTGAAGCATCTCCCATGTATTACGATTCTCAGGACAACCTATCTGTCCTGAAAATCCATTTTCTCGCATAACAAGAACACGCAAGTCTGTTGTATTCTTCAAATGGCAAGGAAACCTGCCATTCATTTGGTTATTGCCAACATCCAAAACCTCCAGCATACTGCAATTTGACAGAGATTGCGGAATCTGCCCTTGCAATTGATTACTGCTCAGGTCCAAGGTCTTCAAGCCACAAGTTTCTGGAAACCCCTCAGGAATACTACCATTTAGGCTGTTATTCCGAAGATTCAATACCTTCAAGGATGCATTGACTACGCATAGAGGAATTCTTCCTGTAAAGGAATTATCTGACAGGTCGAGAACCTGAAGATACCCTGCCCGGCAGATTGATTCAGGAATATTCCCATGGAAGTTGTTACTTGACAGAGAGAAGAAGATCGTGACAGACAAGTTTTCCCCAATCTCATTTGGAACAATTGAACTGAAATTGTTTCTCGAATAATCTACATATGCAGCCAAAGGTGGCAAAGGTGGCATTTCTCCCCCAAGTCTGTTTGAGTGAAGGTCAAGCAAACTTATAGTAGAATTGACATGGGGGATACCATTTTCCACAGCCTCGAAGAAGTTCAATGAGAGATTAAGGTATAGAAGATTGTCTAGAGTCCAAATCCAATTTGGTACCACACCATCAATCTCATTATTGGAGAGGTCCAGATAGATCAACTTGGATTGGTTTGACAGAAAACCAGGCAATCTCTTCAAATGGCATGCAGCTAACTTTAAACTTGACATTTGAGGGAAAGAGTTGATTGCTGAAGCAGTTCCACTAGCATTTACGTACAAGCTATTGTAGGAAAGATCGAGATAGGAGAGACTGCCGATCTTCTGAACCACATTGATATCCAAGGAGCCACTGAAATTGTTGAAAGACAGTGAGAGGTACTTGAGCTCAGGGAATTGAAACAGAGCAGATGGAAGTGGTCCCTCCAAGACATTGTTGCTTAGATCAAGGGTGTCCAATCGATATGAAGAGAAATTTGAAGACTCATTGAGTTTAACTTTACCCGAGAACTGGTTTTCAGAAAGTTGGATCTTTTGAATCTGCAGAAGTGCAAAGAGAGATGACGGAATGCTGCCCTGCAGTGAGTTGTTTTGCAAGTCCAGAATCTCAAGGTCCTGAAGGTATTCCCATCGGGTAGAGTTGATCTCACCAGTTAGAGCATTGTGGGACAGTATAATTTGGGTCAGATTCCTTGAATAAGTGAATGTTGGAATTGGACCGCTGAACTCGTTAAATGAGAAGTCTAAATAAACCAGCTGAGAAAGTTTCATCATTGAGGTTGGAATTTTCCCTTGGAAGCCGCAATTTACCAATTCCAATCTGGAAAGATTACGAAGATTGCCGATGGAATCTGGTAACATCCCCGAAAAGTTTGTGAAACTGAGAACAACTGTCCGAAGAGAACTGCCTGCATAAAACCCGGACAAAGAACCCCCAAGTAACGAGTTGTACGACAGATCAAGATTCTGCAGTGTCGGTACCTGTAAGATTCTCTGAGGGAACTTCCCAGACAAGCCCGAACTGCTGAGGCGCAGAGTGGTTAAGTTCGAGAAGTTTGCAAATAGAACAGGGACCTCAATGGAGAGATTATTGTTACCCAATCTGATTACCGAGAGGGACTTGAGATTCATGAGTAAAGGATCGATGGGTCCCAACAGATAACAGTTAGACATGCTCAGCACCTGCAGTTTTGGCAATGATGAAGACAATGCTCCACACCATTCACGTCCCCGAGCCGATATATTGACCCCGTCAAGATAAAGCTCTCTCAGCTCGGAGAGGTTCTCCACAAGGGAATTCAGGTTTGGGTTCTCTAGCTTCAGTGAAGGGGCTCCCGGGAAATAAAGCATGGAAAGATCAAGCGTGGTCAACTCCGTCAAGCTCGATATCTGAATTGGAATCTGCCCTGCGAAGCCCGCATTTGACAGATTGAGATACTCCAACCCGCTCAGGCTTGCAATCTGAGACGGAATTCCTGAAGAGTTGAACCTGTTGAAGGCCAAGTTCAGCCTCTTGAGATACTGGAAACTGAAGAGGCTCGAAGACCCATTTAAACCGGCCGAGATGGACTCATTGCTCAGGTCAAGACCGATGACTCGGCCACCCACACAGGTGACCCCAGGCCAAGAGCTGGAGCCCTGAGTCCATTTCACGAGCTTGGTGGAGAGCGATGAATTGAAGAGGAGACCGTTCTTTAAGCTGAGCAATAAGGACTGCTGATCATTGGGACACTGCTCGTCAGCGAAGGTTCCATATTCGGAGAACAAATTCGAGTGGATTGCTACAAGAACGAGCCACAAGAAGATTGGGATTCTCATCTGGGAGAGACCAGATTAGGCAACAGGGAGGACAGGGACACCCCAGCGATTGGCGGTAGGTGGGGGTGATGATCTATGGGATAGAGCTTGAAGAAGGCCCATGAGGAAGTTTGGTGAGCGAGTCCCTCCCCGGGACAGAGCTTCACGCGTAGCAGCCGTCTTATCTGATTCTCTGGGCAGCTTCGGACGAAACGACATATGGGAACAATGGACAATGGTAAAGACTGAGGCGCAGGGAGAGATAGAGAGAGAGATGGTCAGAGCAGAGGAGTGAGAGTCAAAGTAAACGCGGCTCGTCTGGTTTTGTTTACGTTGGAGTTGTAACGGTACTTTGTCGACAGGGAGCGGCTTGTACTGTATATGTACAAATGCCAATTCAGAATCAATTATAGATAAGAATGTGATACAGTTTCATGTCGGTGCCGAGTGGTAAGCAGCTCGGTGCCGCTTAAAGAGGTCTCAGGTTCGAGACCTCACGTACGCAGACACCCCCCTTGGGAGCCTCCTCTATTGTCAGGCGTGCGACCCGGGGCGACCAACGGATTAGTCAAGTATGGTTGGCTGAAAGATGCCGTCTCACCGCTGGTGGGGCCTGCTTGGATACCGTGGCTGGCGACCAAAAAGATACAGTTTCATGTCGCTGTGAGCAATTATGGAACCAGATGTCTTACTATGTGAGAAATATATGTATGAGCTTATTTTAACGTAAGACTTGGTCGAACCGGTTCGCAAACCCTGTCCAGCCACCTGATGATCTTCATAGGAAGTAAACTGTTTGGTCTGACGTCAATTTTTTGCACGGAATTATATTGAAAGAGGGAAATCTTACGACCTACTCATTAAATTATTAAATAACTAGTAAAAAAGCTATAATAAATTACTATATTCTTTTTAAATTTTAATTATTAATTATCACTCGTTAAATAAAATTAATCTAATAATTCAATAATTAAATCGGAAAACTCTCGCCATTCAGATGACATAGACGGGTTCTTCCTTCGGTCTCCGTGTTGGCTTTTGTCTATTCCTATGTGTGGACTTTCGAGGCTCCCTTGATTATTAAACGGCCCCCTGTAGCCGCCAAGAAAAACCAAAGGCTAATTTGCCTCCTTTCCATTTTTTTTTATTTTCCCTTTTATCTGATTTTTTTTTTATTTTGGCTGAAAAATTGTCAGCATTGTTTCGTTGAAATTTCGTGCACCTTCATGTGCTCGTAAGACGGAGACCCGCAATTGAAATTCGAGATACGAAGTACAAGTTGTTTTCTCCATGAAAATTTCGTGATTATAATTATTTTCGAGCGAAGAATTTGAAATAATCAACCTTTTTGTTCTAATATATCAAGCTTATAAAACAAATAAAAATTACCCACACAAATCGAAATCATTTGGTGCTTCCTCGTCCAATCATGTAAATAAAAAATTAATATTTAAAAAGTTTTGTCTATCGAAAGACTCATATAAGGCCGAACATGGATTAATTAAAATTTACAGAATTTTTTAATATA